>JALHLI010000007.1:9610094-10016865 GCA_023349425.1 Anthopleura sola | reverse complement strand
ATATTCTTCGGGTTCCCGTATCTACTGTCATTTTTCAAGCGGTTCAGCTACAGTGGGGTCGGCTATGCGTTCTTTGGTGCAGCTCTCGCCGCGCAATGGGGCATTCTAATGTCGGGAATCTTTAATAGTTTGATCTATGGTCAACCGCACATTCAGGTCAACATTTTATCGTAAGTAACCTTCAAAAATATTCACCATTCTTGTACGACACTTGTACTTCATTTTGCGAAATGGTTACCAATTTCAAACAGCATGCCATTCGCATGAGTATAATTTCTTTGTTTAACACAAAAGCTAGTCAGCTAGAGACACTAAAAAAGTACAGCAGTGGCGCAGCTCAAAAAACTGTTAAGGCACCTCTGGCAGCCGCTATACATTCTATGTATGAAAGCAGAGGTTATGCAATTTTGAAAACGACTTGTAACAATAAAGTTAGCTAAATTCTTTATCTTATTTCCGTGATATTTCCGAATGCAGTCTTATAGGTATGAGTTCATTTATTTGGTCTGCTTTTCCCACAGGATAACGTCTGCAGACTTCACTGCAGCTGTAGCACTGATCGCCTATTGTTCTACCCTTGGTTACTGCAGTAATCTACAGCTCATAGTTGTTTCTTTCTTCGTTCCGATATTCTACGCCATCAATGAAATCGTTTTGTTTAACTACTTGCAGGTATGTACAGGGACTAGACCGCACCGCGCATGCTCGGTGAAATCACCTTTTGTCGAGCATGCGCAGTAAGAATTCTAGGGCTCTGGGATGGAGAGTGAGACAAACTTCGGTAAAATCACTAAAATGCACCATGCGCATGCGCAATCTAATATCCGACAAGAAAAGACTACCATGAGGAACGCGGGCCCTGGGAACCAGAAACTTTTTAAAACCTCACTTTTAACTCATAATAGCAAATATTTTGATTTCATATGACATACATGAATATGTTCACATGTCCGTGTAGTTGATTTATAGTCTTAATTTATAGATTACAGATTCTGGTGGTTCCATGTTAGTTCATTCGTTTGGGGCATATTATGGTCTAGCTTTCTGTAGATTAATGTACAGAAAGGACTCGACTGAATCGACTAAAGCTGAACCAAGTTACAACTCAGATTTGTTTTCTTTAATTGGTGAGTTCATTCTCTTCCTCCCTGCTTCCCTCGCTCCCTCTCTTTCTTCTTTCTTTCTTTCTTTCTTTCTTCCTTCCTTCCTTCCTTCCTTCCTTCCTTCCTTCCTTCCTTCCTTCCTTCCTTCCTTCCTTCCTTCCTTCCTTCCTTCCTTCCTTGTTAATCTACTTATATTTACCTGCTATTAATTTTTGACGGATTTTGTAAAGGGGATATGTTTTTGTTCCACAGGTTCCATATTGCTGTGGATCTACTGGCCCAGCTTTAATGGCGTCTTCGGAGCCCCTGATTACGTCACACAGCACCGTATCGTCATCAACACGTACCTGGGTCTTGCTTCAAGTGCTGTCGTCGTCTTCTTGGTTTCGTCTACCTTCAACAAAGAAGGAAAAATTACCATGGTATAAAATTCAACTGGTTGATAATGTTTGTAATATTTATAAGACGATTTTGAGTGTTTTATCAGTGATATATACTCCTTCGAGGTCGATGATTTCTATTGTATTTCCCTCAATGAATTATTCATGAGTTTGTTAACAATGAATAGAGTACTCTCTGGTTGATAGCACATGACGGGCAGTGTTTGCCTGCCATGCAGTAGGTGATATTTATGAGATTCATTCCGCAAATCCTTTATAACAATTTGAAACTAAACCTCAAACGTATCGTTTCTAGGCCCATGTCCAAAACGCGACCCTTGCTGGCGGAGTAGCTGTAGGGACTGCGTCGAGTATGATGATGTATCCATGGGGAGCACTGCTGGTCGGTAGTATCGGTGGCGCAGTGAGCACAATAGGATTTCGATTCGTATCCGTAAGTTTGATATCATTTAAGATATCTTTTCATTCTCTTGCGTGTTTTTTTTTTTTTTGCAGTAACGTTTAATTCTTCGGAGCTCTTTGAATCGCCATAATATCTAACGCATTCTGATTGGTTACTTCAGCCATTTTTAGTTCGCTACTTGAAGATCAATGACGTGGCAGGTATTCACAACCTGCATGGCATGCCGGGAATTATCGGTGCCATCGTTGGAGCTATAATCGCTGCTCAAGCAGAACATGAGGCCTATGGCTATGAAGGGTAAGGAAATCAAAGTCAATTCACGGATAGAATAGCCAATGTGCATGAGCTTGAACTTCTAGCACAAAGCATGATGGGAAACGCGCGATTTTACTGTTCATCCAATGAAAATGCTTGTCATGTTCTTGGCAAGGCACGTAACGCAAATTTTTCCAGACATCTACGAAAACCACTTTCTTTATACCTACTGCAGTCTGTGTTGTTGTACAGTGTATTATAATTCAACGATCTTTCTCTCTTTTTCAAAGGTTGTACAATGTCTTCGGAGCTCGTGCGCCAGTTGCCAACTCCACCGAGTTTTACAAACTACAAAGCCTAGGTGTGACGTTCACCCCAGGTGAAGGACGTAGCGCTAAGCGCCAAGGGTTGTTCCAGTTAGCGGGTGTGGGTGCAACAGTAGGAATCGCTGTGATTGGTGGACTTGTGAATGGTATGTTGGAATTTTAGTGGAAAAGCCGCAGTTCGTTGACATTGAATTGGCTTCCAAATCCAAACTTTGTGATTGGCTGCTTTGGTTTCCCTCCACATTTTTGTGATTGAGTCAATGAAAAAAAATTTTTTTCATCGTAGTACTGAATATAAATAGCTTTTACATTTTTGTAGATGATGACTTCCGTCTGTGACGTCGTCTATTGTTACAAAAACACCAGACATTGATTGGTTAGAACAAAATCTCAGTTTTAGCCGGTTTTTCTATCGGCTTTGAATCGGTTTTGTATCGGCTTTGAATCGGTTTTGTATCGGCTTTGAATCGGTTTTATTTCGGTTTTTGTCGCTTGTGGCTTATCTTTGGAAAATACGCCCATAAACATTCTTCATATGTTCTACTGCTGATCATAGTCTTCGTACTTTCTGTTATTCCCAAGGTTTCGTTGCTCGACTCAGCATTTTCGACCCTCCCAAGCAACACCAACTGTACGACGATGCTGACTTCTTTGATGTGAGTAAAATTAATACCAAATAAAAAAAATGCACCGTGCGGAGGAGCCGTGCCGTGCAGCTATGGAGCCGTGCGCGTGTCTATAAATTGCCATGGGGTGAATTGTGATTCACGCGCTGTGATCTAGTCAAAGTATATGACGAGATATCATAAGAGCGCGGAAATAGGAGCAACGAAAGCGTGCAACTTGTCGCGCAACATCGTTGCGTTGCAAGTTACAGAGTGAACGTGGTTCGCATTATCAAATCGCGCAACAACAAAATTATGTTGCGCGGCTTTGTTGCAGAGGTAAGAAGCTCTGTCTACTCTCTGCAACAACGAAAATTTATTGCGCAAGGATGGTATTACGAAAATATTCGCTCTGCAACATTTAACGCAACAATGTTGTGCGACAAGTTGCACGATTTTTTTGCTCTCCTTAACCATGCTGCCCAGTCACACATGTGTGGAATAATACAGAGAAGAATTCTTGGTATTCTCGCGAATTATTTCTGACAAAGATCATTACTTAATCCTCAGTTACCTGATGGAAAGGAATCGTACTCAACCATGGAGTTCATCATGACCAAACTAGGCTGTGACTCTGACGCCAAGAAAACTGAAAACCAAGAGAAGAAAGAAGAAAATGAGGAACTCATGAAGGATAAATGAAGATAAAAACCCCTTGTATTCATACTAGACGCCATCTTGGAAGTTTGTCCCCTAAAATAGTATCTGCCTACTATAATCTTCCATACTTTTTTTCTTTTTTACATTAAAGTACTGCATTATTTATTCTGCAGTATCTAATATTCAAAAGTGCTGCCTTGCTGTAGTTACATCTTATATGATTCTTACATTTGTCGATTCTTTATTTGTGCATCGTTACATTAACCAAACTAAACTACACTAAACTACCAAACGTGCGGGTCATGTCTGGACAAGCTATACTACCATCCCAGCACGAGTTAAGCGTCCTTGAAAAGGCACATGTTTGCTTCTATGGAATGCGCGGTCCAATAATCAGATCATATATTTGGATGGCACCCCACTAATGTTTAGACTTACGGGTCAGTCACTGTGAAAAAGTTATTTTCCTCGAGGCGTTTGGCGGAATTAAAAAATGCGTGTTGTGTATGTATACGTTACGAAAACATTATTCATGGATAAATACGGTTCAATCAAAGTGAATCTAGTGCTGGAAGAGTTAGTCGAGGGACACTCAAAACGTAGGACAGTTGCACCTGCTTGAGGAGTTGTTGTTGATGAAGGAAGGACAAGCATTTCAAGAATGAATGCGATGCATCGTGGACCGCAAAATATGTTGGGAAAAATGTGAAAAACTGATGACCAATTTATTTCTTGATTAATTTTGAGTTATGCATTTGCAGCAAGTTTAGCGCATCAATTTTTTCTTCTTTCTTTCTTTTCTTTCCTTCTTTTCTTTCCTTCTTTTCTTTCCTACTTGTGTGATTTATGATTCTTGTTAATTTTGAATTAATGTAATATTAGTAAAATTAATGCAACAACTTTTCCTTCCTTCCTTCTTTCCTTCCTTCTTCCCTTTCTTTCTTCTTCTCTTCCTTTCCTTTCCGGCTTTCCTACCTTCTATCCACCCTTCCATCGTTCCTTCTTACTCTTCCCTTCTTAATTTTTTCCACCACTGCATCTAACTTAACTCTACCTCAGCCATTCCAACCCAGTTGACAGAAAAACAATTACATATCTAGAATATTTTCAGTTCGGTACGTGCTTCGTGATTGCAAAACTATGAACCCTAACGACCCGACATCATTGAACATTATTATCGATCCTACTATTCATGAACACTGGGAGGCCTTGAAAAATATTTAATTTTGCACCAAGCATGTTTCATTGGTGACCCATCGAGTGCGGCGAGTCGACAACATGCTGGTCTTTCGCAACATAACTGTTAATAAGTCGATACATTAGACCAAGGGGGAGGGGGAGGGGAGAGGGGGAGGGGGGGAGGGGGAGAGGGTTAAATGATGGAGGCCATGGCAGCTCACGAATTCAATCTTCGTCAAAATGTACAATTTTATGATCCAGACTTTTCTATTCATTGAAAATATTTAGTATTAAGTTTCGTAAGCGGATTTCTACACGCAACGCCTATACTGCAACCTTTAATTAACATAAAATTACTCGAACACGAATTCCACAAGAATCTTGTAAACTTAGAAAAATAAAGGTTAACGCTATCCAGATTGTCTAGCGGTTCTTGATGGTCAGTAACTCAAGTAGCAAGCTGTCAAAATTGATCTTAACTTCATCTCATATTACTAAACCAAACGACAAAAACAGACATTGTCAGTCCTGACCGAGACACTTCACTGAGGTCGGCTATCTTGTCTTGCAGCTGAAATTACTCCAGGTTGGCTGGAAGAATTTGGCGTCCTCAGGGTTCAAAGATAATACTCTAAAGATGGCGAGTGCAAACTTCTCAGCCACTGCACTTATTTTCCAAGCCATTCTCATCGTAATATTTGGTGTACTTGTTGACTATGGTGATCATGCTTTACCACCGCACAAGCGAGGGGGTCTGACGCTCAATCTAAGCTACTCCAAACAACTGGTAACGATCTCAAGAAATGAAATCTCCGTGTTCTACTCGTGTAAGTATTTAGTCTTTTCTTCGTGATTCTTAGCAACAATTTGGGGTATGTTTACTGACGCTCTGTATTGCAAAGTCGGCCAGTCGTATATACAGCTCGCACATGAGGCTCCTTATATCATATACGTTATGGAACACACCCCAAAATATATCATTCAAATCATGTAGCACATGTTAAGTAAAGCAAAGCCATGCAACTCGGATTAAAACACTTCAGACAATTCTAACAACTACACCAAACAATAACTCGGTTTTACTCGTTTTGGACACTCAGCCTTAGATTTGTGTGATGTTTTGCACACTTTACACTCACTGAAATGATTTTCAAAGTGAAATAAAGTTGACAGATACTAGATAATAATAATAATATAATGTATTTATATAGCGTCATATCCAGCAGTTTAATGGCGCTGCGCTGGAGAGTGTAAGAAATGGTAAATTATTTACAAAATTCATTAGAGCAGAGTCAAAAGAAAAACCTGTGGCACAGGGCTGCCAAGAAATCGGCGCTCACTGTCCAAGATTTCACATTTTCAAAGTTAGGAGTTTTGCAGCGAGATAGGCAGGTAGAAAGTGTTAGTGAACTCAGCTAGTTCTGGAGTTTAGTATAGTATAGTATAGTGTAGATCCTTGCACGTGACCTCAGAGAAGTATTTGGAGGACAAAACAAAAGAATTTTAATCTCCTGAGAATTTGAACCTATTGTTTTGCCCTTCAAATTGAGCTGCATTCCGACGTGCTCCAAGGAGTCTATAGAACGTTTTAACACTCGATGGTGAATGATTTTACGACTGAAAGTTTAAAACTAAAATTAAGAGATCATAATAGACCCCTTGCAGCAAGTCGAAATGCAGCTCAATTTGGAGGACAAAACAATAGGTTCAAATTCTCAGGAGATTGAAATTCTTTTGTTTTGTCCTCCAAATCGAGCTGCTTTGTCGTCACATGCAAGGGGTCTATATAGCCAGATTATGTTCAAACTCTCCACGCCGGTAAAGAGCCGCTACCCCTAACAACAGAAGCTTCAATTTAGGATAAAAGTCAAAGAGGGCATGTTTTTTTTAAATAATTCATTTTCCCAGATGGCGTGATCATGAATAATGAGTGTCGGGTAGAATTTATCATTCATCGGGGATTTTGGTGGAAAGCGACGTCAAACGAGGATTGGCCGTCTTATTATCCATTTCTTACATGGTCGATGTTCGGAGAACCTTTTTCAGCAATCCACATGGAAAAAAACCTGAATAAATGTCAGGCTATGTCAACTCGAAAGAGTCAAAACAACATGGTTTCACTCACTACATCCGGGACATCTCAGGATCTATCCTCACTTGACGTCATCGGCGCCATATTCGAAAATGGTCTATTGCTCGTTGTGATGGTGATTGATACACATCGGAACATATTTCCCTTTGATGTTACCCACATTACCTTCAGAATGCATGCAGAATTTAAGCCTTGTTCACACTAGCGTCGTAAGCATCGTAATCGTAGCCAGTTTTTAAGTCCCAAAGAGGATTTTTGCATTATTTTATACCTCTATTAAGCGACCAACCCTCTATTTAGCGACCAGTTGTCAAAGTCCCAAAGAGGATTTTTGCAGTATCCTATACCTCTATTAAGCGACCAACCTCTATTTAGCGACCAGTTGTCAAAGTGAATTCCGTCGACGCTGTTGGTCCGCCGACGCTCTCCGATTGTCGATGCAAATCGACAAAATCTAACATGGTCTCTTTATGTTAGAAGAGTGTATAGCTGACTCGCGCTCTGACTGATCAGGGATATTCTAGGATCATTTTGGTTGAATCAGAGAATTTAGATGATTATTTACATTGACCTTAACATAAAAAATTAATCATGACTTCTACCGACGCTGTCGGTGTTTGTGCCTTCAGGGCGTGATTATTCTTCGTACCGTTGAGAACATGTTATGTTTTTACTTCTCGATTCATTGAACTAGAAAGCCGACAAAGCAAGCTTGGGTTATCTGTTGTTTATAATCTCTTGCTAATTTTTTGTGAATGTCTTATTAGTATGTTATTAAATATGCTTTGTATTATTAGGAAGTATACACCACAATATTTAGCGGTGAAAATAAGCGGGATTCTCGTCACTGTACTGTAGAAATATCGTATTCTCGTACCGTATCAGTATAGGGTCTCCTTTACGTGATGAAGGTAGGGTGACCCTTATATACTAGGAGCATGCCTTTTATTTTGCTTCTCAAGGGGATACTAAAAAACTACAGAGTAAACCCTAACAGTATGGTTACTTTATCTTCACAGTATAGTGATAAGTTGAGAAATTGGATCTTACAAAAATGATAGGAAGCCATTTCAATGTTACGGCAAACCATTTCAGTGTTAAGGCATACCGTAACGTGTACATAACTGTTAGATAAATTTCGTTTGAATCGTATCCGTAGTGTATACACCTGTTTCGAAAAAGGTTGTCGTAGCTGAAAGCAACAAACAACAACACAAGTGAGAATGTCCCGGATGTCGAAACCCAATGATTTCCACTAGCTGCATCCGGGACTTGAATGCCCAGGACATTCTAGAACTCCTCGTTTGACGTCATAGATTCCATAAAGTCGAAAAGGGTCTATTATCCGACACAGTTTACTGAACAACTACTCTAACAAAGAAAATCCAAGTTTTGCAGAATAGAGATAGTCAAGCATGCATTGCGCACCTCGTGGTCCCAATAAAGTTCGTAAACTAAATTAATCAAGCTAATAACCGTAGCGGCATCTTGCTCGGCAAGAACAATGGCAGCCAAACCAACTTTCAACATCGTAGCGCTCGTTTTTCAAGCAATTTTGATTGTTCTTTTTGGAGTTTTGGTTAAATATGGCGACCACGCAGTACCACCGCACATCCGAGAAGGCAAATCTCTAAATTCTACACTCAAACCTCAATCACCAAACGACATTCAAGTCTACTACTCGTGTAAGTTTTATGCTACCTGCCTATTCATTGTTGTTCTTTCTTTGCTTCTGCAAAGCTTTCGCACTAGATTATTTCAGTATTTGCAATCCCGAAACTTGCACCTGTTTGATTAAGAACTTAAGGCTCCTCAGTATCTTTGTTTTTATAACCAAATTATAAACTTTTCGAAGAATGTCTGGAATTTTGACTCGGAGAAAAAAAATTAATTTTGCAATACTTTTTACGGCAGTTAAGTTTTTTTATCCTTTAGAATGATTTAAGAAAACAGTGGAAAAAAAATTCAAATTTTACTTGCCTTGGTAAGGTATCTTAAACCAAATAATGCCTGATCAATGTAGATGCAGTCCGAGCTGGGTGGAGTCTACAAGATACTCAAACACCTCGCATTGCAAACCTTAAACTTAAAGAACTTTTATTGCTTTTTTCTTGACTGCAAGCCTATCCTGAAAATTCAGTTTCCGAAACTTTTTCAAAGTTCCAGACCTTGTCCGCGCCAGACGATTGTAACACTGAAATGGCTTCCACATTTATCTGTTATCAAAAATTTTGGAACGAGATAAATTTGTTTTGGCTTTATGGAACTATTTTTCCCTGTAAATATACAACTATATACACTGACATATTTCGGGCCATTTCTTTATATCTAGTTAGTAGTAGTTGTTCTAAGATTATAGTCAGTTGTTTATACATAATAGAGCTTGGAGTGGCCAGTGATGTGTGGAAATAATATGCCTTCAAGAAACTTGCTAGCTCGTAAATCACTTTGAATTCCAATTATAAATTATTATATTTATCTAGTCAAATACATTATTTATAGAGGAATACCTAACGTTGAATCTAGCATTTGAACATAGTTTGAATTACTAACCACTTTTCTACAAGCAAAACAAAATATTCCAACAGTCCTTCAGTTGTTTTTCATTTCAAAACTAGCCACTCAGCGTCTTAAAAAAACAATTCGCAAAACAAGTTCTGCATGGTTTGAGATGCCAGTTCTAAATCCAGAGCGTCTTCAACACAAGTGAACAATGCTATGAGCATTAGATTAATCTCTATTGCGAAAGATGTTCGTACCTTTATGTACTACAGACAATAGAAAAAGTACAAAAGCTAATATGTTCGCGTACTGGTTTAAGTATGTCAATAAGTATGTGCTAAAAAATTAAGTGTGTAAAAAGAATATAGATGGAACATTATTGTCATTCAACACTCGATAACTTTATGTGCCTCATGTCGTGGAGAGCATTAAATTAAACGAGTTAACACTCAACAGGGTTTTTCCGCTCGCTTGCAAGAACGTGTTGTTTAGCGATAGCAGTTGACAATAAAATATAGCACGCCTAACTGCCCGTGAATACGAGACAGAGAGTAGGAAACGTGTTAAATAATTGAACTGTTTGAGCAACTGTGTTCTTTTCTCAAGAGATGTTTGATTTATGAAGAGTTTGCAAAGTAATGCTTCGCCGTTTCCTTTACATAAATTACTAATAAATAATTTATTGGCTTACGAGAGTAAATTAAATCGAAGTTCATCAAACAATCATTTAGCTATTTGCATAAGGACAAAGACATCTTGAAAGCCGGTACGTCTTTTTTGTCTGACCGGGTTGGCCCTGTTGGCCCTGTTTTGTCTAACCTTCATGATGACACATTCTAGAAATTTTCTCATCATCTTCGTTGTTATAATTTAATGAGATTTGGCTTCAAATTATTCTTCATATAATTTGCAATATTTTCCAGTTCATATTTTTTTCGCATATTCATTGAATACTCCGATGACCTAAATCATTTTCTATTTCCCTTCTCTTATTTTTCATTTCCCTCTCATCCAATATTCATAATGTCCAAGGCTGCGGTCTTGGCATCTTCTATCTTCTATTTTCCATTTTCTCATTTTTCCATTTTCAATTTTTCATTTTCTCGTTTTTCTCATTTTTCTATTTTTTTATTTCCCTTCCCTTCAGTGTTCCAGGATGTTCATGTCATGATCTACATCGGCTTCGGCTTCCTTATGACGTTCCTCAAGAAGTACGGTTACGGAGCAGTTGGCTACAACTTCTTCATCGCAGCCTTGATCTGTCAGTGGGCCACCGTCATGACTGGTTTGTTTAATCAAATCATTGCAGAAGGTCACAAACACATCAAAATTGACGTCAAAATGTGAGTATCATAGGAATACAATTCCTTGAGGGCAGATCTAAGGGGATGGTGGTGGGAAAAGTCTCTCTCATTGTGACCGGATCTAACAGGTTCTCGGTCAGAGAAGGCTCTCATTGTGACCGGAATTAACAGGTTCTCGGTCAGAGAAGGCTCTCATTGTGGCCTCTTTTAAAGAGGTTGGTGATCGGAAAAGGCTCTAGCTGAGGGCGAATTTAGAATGTTTACTTTCGGGGGTCAGTGTTTTAAGAGAGGTGTGCACAATTAGTTCACCCTTCAGCTCCTGCCAATGCCAATATACAAAAATAATTAGGCATCAAGTACTTGCCAAATATGGACCGCTTACGTGATTTGTTGACTTGGTCCACTTATCATGGCTTTGGAAGAATTCATAAGAGCGAGTTATTTGAATATTTAGAATCGTTTTGATGTAGAATTGATTACTCTGCCATTTATTGGCCTGACAGTTGGCTTATATTTGGATGAACCTGACTCCAGGCTATACCAGGCAAGCGGTGTACAAATTCTTCGATTATAAAGAAGTATTCCTGTTTTCAATATTCAAAAGCGTTCAGCAATGCTACAAGTCCTTAATGCACCCATTAATTATTTCAAAACTCGACCATTATATTATTAATGTAGATCATTACAATACGTACTTGAAGATTGGCTCTCTGGTGCTTGTTGTTTTACTCAACCATATAATGCGCTCCTTGCAATCTATATGTAAACACTTGAGGTTGTCATTAATTAAGCCAGACAAGCTTATGATCCGTTAAGTTTTTTAGTTCTATATTAATTATAACTCTTTTTAAAGCTCCGTTGCTTTGTTTTTATTCTCAATGGGCTATACAGTTTGCTCCGTTCTTCCGTTCAGTCACTCATCCATCCCAGCCACCAAACCATCCATCAATCCATCCATCCATCAATCCATCAATCCATCAATCCATCAATCCATCAATCCATCAATCCATCCATCCATCAATCCATCAATCCATCCATCCATCAATCCATCCATCCATCAATCCATCAATCCATCAATCCATCAATCCATCAATCCATCAATCCATCCATCCATCCATCCATCCCATCCGATCCATCTATTAGATCCATCCCATTCATCCACCTACCCATCCATCCATCAATCCATCCATCCATCAATCCATCCATCCATCAATCAATCCATCCATCCATCAATCCATCCACCCATCCATCCATCAATCCATCAATCCATCAATCCATCAATCCATCAATCCATCAATCCATCAATCCATCAATCCATCAATCCATCAATCCATCAATCCATCCATCCATCCATCCATCCATCCATCAATCCATCAATCCATCAATCCATCAATCCATCCATCGATCCATCCATCCATCTCCATCCATCAATCCATCCATCCATCAATCCATCCATCCACATTCATTCATCCATATCCATCCATCCATCCATTCTCCCATCAACCCAGCCACCCAACCATCCATCCATCCACCCACCCATCCACCAAAGCACCCATCTATCCATCCATCTGCTCATCATTTCTCTATTACTTCTTGATTTAGTTTGACCGGCGCAGAATTCACCGCTGCCGCTGTCCTCATCACCTATGGCGCCGTTCTTGGCAAAGTCAGTCGTCTTCAGCTTCTCTTCATCGGATTCTTGGAAGCGATATTCTTCGCCATCAACGAATTCATCAACGTGCATTACCTCAAGATCGCTGATGCTGGTGGTTCAATGATCATTCATGCTTTTGGAGCCTACTTCGGTTTGGCTGTAGCACGTGTCTTGTATCGAGCATCAACCAGCGAGAATGAAAAAGAAGCCGCTGTTTATCACTCCGACATGTTTGCCATGATTGGTGAGCATTGAATAGCAGTTACTGATAACTTGAGAGGAGAGGAGAGGAAAGGAGGGGAGAGGAGGAGGGGAGGGGGGAGGAGAGGAGAGGAGAGGAGAGGAATGGAGTGGAGAGGAATGGAGTGGAGATGAGTCGGGCGAGACGAGACGAGGAGAAAAGAGAAAGGTTAAAGGATGAGAAGAGAAAATTCTGTAACGGCCGGTTAAAGAACTGATCTGAAAAATTCAATCCAAGTGATCATGTTTTGGTTTCCATAGGAACACTGTTCTTGTGGTTATTCTGGCCCAGTTTCAATGGCATTCTCGTTGCCCCTGACTACGTGGCCCAGCATCGTTCTGTTATTAATACCTACTACTCATTGGCTGCTTCGTGTGTCGTCACCTTTGCTCTGTCTCCTTTCTTCCAAAAGGGGTACAAGCTCAATATGGTAAGAACTATCACGCTATTTTTTCCTGTTTGTCACGCAATCCTATCAAATGTATTAGATTGTCACGTAATCTGTAAATGTCATCAAACTCATAGCCACTGAATTATTAGATAATTTCTTTTCAAATATTTTCCTTGATTTAGGTTCACATCCAAAATGCCACACTTGCCGGGGGAGTTGCTATGGGAACTGCTTGCAACATGGTTATCTATCCATGGGGTGCACTGCTGGTTGGTTCCATCTCAGGCACTGTCAGCACTCTTGGATACGCCTACCTCACTGTAAGAACCAGTCTTGATTTATATATAATTCTCTTTATATTTATTTACTTGACCAATTCGAATTCTTGTCCCATGTATTTATTTTTTGTTCTCTTTACTTTTGTTCTCTTCTTCCCAGCCCTTCATGGACAAACACTTGAATACCCACGACACGTGTGGTGTCAACAACCTGCATGGCATGCCGGGTATTATTGGAGGCATCGTCGGAGCTATAACTGCAGCCAGTGCCAAAGCTGAAAACTATGGATATGAAGGGTAACTACAGTTCTACTGTACATTAACTCGTCTCGTCCCGCCTCGTCTCGTCTCGTCTCGTCTCATCTCATTTCCTCTCCTCCCCTCTCGTCTCTTCTTATTTCATCTCATTTTATTTTATCTTCTTTCAGGTTGTTCAATATCTGGGGTGGAAGGGCTCCAAAGGAGAACACCACTGAGTTCTTAAGGTTGAAGAATATGGGCGTTCAATTCGATAAAGGTGATGGGTTCACCGCGTCAGAGATGGGAGGTTACCAGGTGGCTGCTCTGTTTGTCACCCTTGCTATTGCACTGGTCGGTGGAGTGATTACAGGTACGTTATTCATAGTTGGCGGTGGATGCGGTGGGGCGTGCGGTAGAATGTATTAAGCACCAGAATATCTCTGCATGTCCTTTATTCTTGACTTTGTTTCGACGCGTTTGAGAGTTTCCTCGTTTTTGTAGCTTTGCAAAAATCGACACTTCTCGCAACAAACTTTTCCTTCCTCGGACGGCAGAACTCAACATGCTAAATTGCAATTCATGAATCTGTGACTTAGATCAACCCACAGGTGGCTTTGAGGGTTTTTGAAGAGGACCACGCCGCATGGACCTTGTGCCACATTCGTAACCTTTCCTTCTGGGAACCTCCCAGCAAAAACTTTGTATTCAAAAATTATTTCACGATATCTTTTTAACAGGTTTCATTGCCAAGCTGAGCATCTTTGAGCCCCCAGAAGACCATGAACTGTTTGATGATGAAGAATTCTGGGAGGTAAGCAATCCCTGCAATATCATTGGCCGGTATAAAAAGTGACGTGTTTATAGGTCATGTGTCATTTGCGCGCCATTTCAAATTAAAATAAATGAATACCGACGTCTCGTTATTGCTAACGCATACAAAAGTGAATCAAATCCATATTCGTCGTTGTATGTCTTACGTTAACATTTCTCTTGTGAATATTGATTTGTAACTCGAGTGGTCACTCGGACATCGGCAAAATTCTCACCTGATCTTTTTGTCTATGTGTGTGCACTCGACACTAGAGAAAAACGTTTGCGCGTGTGTGCCTTTCAGCACGCTGTCCAAGAATTTACAAGAGTTTTAGTGAGAAAGTAAATGTTTGTTTTCTCCAAGTATACAAAAAAATTCGCGGGTATACTTTTGTGAGACCAAGATACTGTATTGATAAAGACAATATGAAAAAAATAGCCTTAAGTTTTAAGAACTGACTTTAAGTTTTGGCATTTTGTAAAGACTATTCTTCAGGGAAGTGTGAAAGTCAGATTTGCATATTTCTACAATAGCAAGAAGACGCTTTTGACTAATTTGCATACGGACTTAGAGCATACGCAGACGTTTCTCACGCGTGTCTGTGCACTCTCGACTCCAGAGCCCTGTCATTTTTACTGCGCATGCTCGATGAATTAGCGACGTTTATGGTGGGTGGAATCACGTGATAACGAGGAAAGAATTACACTACACATAATAATAATAAAATACCAAATAAAAAAGCTAGTCATTTCTAAATTTCAAAGATTTTGTCAATAAAAGCTAAGTATGGTCTGTAAAAAAATCATTTTAAACAATGCATCTTGTACTATCCGCGTTTTAAGTTTTTATGATGTCCAACAAAACTGACCTTGGCTTGGCGAAGGTTTTCGTCATAAATGTCGTTTTCTAGCAATAATCTTTTTACCCGCATTTTCAAAGCTCAATTAGAGCTGGAATGTTAACTCGTGGTGTTCAGAATTTTGGGATTTAAGCTAGGGGCGCGAAATGGCGATTTTTTTCTCATTTTGAGTTTTTCAAATTATTTCCAGACGCCTGACGTACCAGTCATTGGCCAAGCGTCAGAACACATTAATCTTGTGGAAAAACACGTGCTTTGAATATTAAGGTATCATAAAATATAAATAATTAAGAAGAGGGGATTAGTATTTAACCAAAGTTTATGGAAAGGTGGACTATTATTGGCCGTTCCGAAGTTAGGGAAAAACCCTGGTCGAGTTGGCATTGCTGTGCATTGTGGGACTGTTTTAGTGTACAAAATTTACGCGCCTTCTTGGAAATATGTAATGCCAAACTCGACCAAGTTTTTTTCTTCGACCTCGAAACGACCAATAATACTGAGTCCACCTTTCCATTAACTATTAGTGAACTAAGCTGCTAATGAAAAATATTTTTTTGAGAATTCTTTTTGCATTATAAATCTTTCTTAATACTAAGTGCTATTCTTTTCAAGAATTATAACCAAAAAAAAGAAAAAAATAACAGGATTAATCACATGATAATTTTCTGAATAAAAAGACTCGAAACCTTAACCAGAAAGTCTTAAACTCACCAGATAAATTCACAACTATAATCTAATATAAACTATTGAAATTATTAATATGACAATATAAAATCTGCTCAACCATCTCCACTTCAAAAAGTTTTCGGAATTGTTAGAATTAAAAATCGTATGAAGTGAGCGAGAGATCCACCATACATACGATCATATCTTTATAATGTTTTAACTTGTTTTTACTAATACCAAACTGAGAATTAATCATTCTATATGCATAGATACTAAGTCCTTTTGTCTGTTATTTTCCCTTCTGATAATTTTCATTTTTCACTTTTCCATTTTTCTTATTATTTCTTTTTGTAATACTTTTTCATCAATCTTTTTATTCCCATTTCCCAATTAAGTTATTTGCCCATTATATTATTGTTGCCATTTCCTTCTTTCCTTAGAGTTTACCAACTTATCAACTTAATCATTTCGTTCGCGCGGGATCCCTGTGGTTTTATAATTTTGGGGAAACAACTTTAAGATTTTCCGGATTCAACATCATTCTAAATGCCAGCCGTTTCAAAAATCTAAATATTTTAAAATTAGTTTCAAGTATGAATACCTTATCTGCAGAATTCTTGTTTTCCAGGTCCCTGAGGAAGAAATACACTACATCATCAAAGAGCCTGCAAAAAATCCAGACATTGAAGAGCATAAATTTTGAGGAAAAGGACTCTAGGAAGTTTTCGGAGCAGGACTAGATTAGCTAGACTACTGTTTATAACTCACTTATACAATAGACCTTTTTAGGTAGGGTGTAATGTTCTCCCAATTCTTTGAGTTAGCCATGCCCTGACTTTGATCAGCCCAGAGATTGTTTCAGGGTTCGATCTGTGAGTTAACCATGCCCTGACTTAGATCAGCCCAGAGGTTGTTTCAGGGTTCGATCTGTGAGTTAACCATGCCCTGACTTTGATCAGCCCAGAGATTGTTTCAGGGTTCGATCTGTGAGTTAACCATGCCCTGACTTAGATCAGCGCAGAGGTTGTTTCAGGGTTCGATCTGTGAGTTAACCATGCCCTGACTTTGATCAGCCCAGAGATTGTTTCAGGGTTCGATCTGTGAGTTAACCATGCCCTGACTTATATCAGCCCAGAGGTTGTTTCAGAGTCTGATCTGTGAGTTAACCATACTCTGACTTGGATCAGCCCTGCGATCTGTGAGGTAGTCCAGGGAGGTTAGCCGTGCCCTGACGTTGCACAGCCCAGAGTTGTTTTAGGGTAGAATAAACTTCATGGTTTTCTAGTAACGCTTTATCATGTCTTTCAACTGTTACTACAGAAAGCGATGAAATAATACTCAAGGGAATGACACGTGAACTAAGAATACAGGGGAAACATTACGCCCTAATTAGAGGGTCTGTAGTATATACAGGTCTTTTAGCATCATCTCTTGACTAGTGTATAGATACAGTATGGCGAAGGTGAGTTGCTATCGCGATCATAATCTTCCACCCTCAAAATACAAAGTAATGTCTGCGAAGTCAAACTCACATGAAAAACTGCGCTAAGTGTATTCGTTTACAACTGGTCGAGAAGTAGTTAGATCATTGTTAATTCATACTTTGTATCTTCTTCTTTTAATAAAAGATACTTCTGTATTCAGGCTTGGATTTTTTTTGTTTTAAACCGAGGTTAAAACTGACTTCATTCAATCGTTTCTTTTTCGGGCCGGTGTACGGTGTTTATGTTTTTAAACGTGCAGTGTCCGGTGAAAATAAGAATTTGGACTTTTTGATCTTTGCGTCATCTTTGAAGCTCAATTACCGCGTGATATAAAATTCGACCAAAGGAAAAATCAGTGTCAAGTCATCTTCGAAGCTCGATAATGCCGCGTGACTATTCTAAAAATAGATTTGCATGCATTAGACCCCCCGCATGACTCATACGAAGGAAAAGTTCTATCACACGATTTAGAGCAGATTATGATGAATCAATGACTCTTCACGAGATTTTGATCCATTTTGATTCGAGTTCAAATTCAAATTCGAGTTACAGATCGAGATCGAGTTGGGTATCGAGTCGAAACAGTTTTCGTAGAATTACATAGGAATAGTTATGTAACCGAACTTAAAGAATTTGCTTACTTTTTTTAAACGAGACGTTTCGTCGAGTTAAAATTTGGACT
Organism: Anthopleura sola; assembly: GCA_023349425.1. Classification (NCBI taxonomy): domain Eukaryota; kingdom Metazoa; phylum Cnidaria; class Anthozoa; order Actiniaria; family Actiniidae; genus Anthopleura; species Anthopleura sola. The sequence goes on along the minus strand of JALHLI010000007.1, from coordinate 9,998,729 downwards.
TTGACCAATCATTGTAAACCGTTCAAAGCGGGAAACCAAGCGGTTGGGATTGTTTGATCAAAGGAAAGGTCAAAATTCCATAGAATTCCATGAACTCGTGTAAGTAAACTTTGAAATGAAGTTTATCGGCTATCCAGCAGGGTAGCACAGGCTAGGGGGGGGGGGGGGGGGGTATCCATCACGAATCATAGATAATTTTTTCCCAAGTTCACGAATAAAAACCTTGAGGATTTCGGCTGCAATACTAATGTTCACGAATGAACGGTCTTCAAAATAACAAGGGACTGAAATTCACGAATCACGGAATTATCAGTTTTTTGAATTTCACGAATCATGGTCCAAAAAAGGCCGAGTCGCGTGTCACTCGTAACCCCTGTGCCACCCTGATCCAGATTGTCACGTTCTTGATGGTCAGTTCTCTCAAGTAGCAAGCTGTCAACATTGATCTTAACTTCATCTCATATTACGTTTCCAAACGACAACATAAATAGACATTGCCAGCCTTGACTGAGGCACTTAACTGATATCGGCTACTGATCTTGTCAATTACTCCAGGCTGGTTGGAAGAATTGAGCGTGCTCAAGGTTCAAAGATAAGAACCAGAGGATGGCGAGTCAAAAATTCTCAGCCGTTGCACTTATTTTCCAAGCGCTTCTCATCGTATTATTTGGAGTACTTGTTCAGTATGGTGATCATGCTCTACCGCCCTATAAGCGAGGAGGGCTGGCGCTCAGCAATCAAACAGTCTCAAGAAATGAAATCTCCGTGTTCTACTCGTGTAAGTATTTTATCTTTTCTTCTCGATTCTTAGCAACAATTTGGGATATGTTTATGTTTTGATTTGAAGTCGGGCCAGTCGCATGGAGCTAGCACATAAGGTTTCTTATGTAATCAAACCCCAAAAAGAGGGTCCTAAAGGAGCTAAATTGGAGCTGGAATTCGCGTTTTTGGGGGGCTGGGAAAATGGAATTTCATGCACTGGGACTGGGATTTTTCGAAATCTCTAATTCTAACTCTATAACTAGGACCGAGATTTTGCAAGGTTTTGGGGTGCGAAATGGGTTATATTAAGGACCCCTCTCTTCAGAACCCTCCAAAAAGAGTTGTTCCGCGGAAGGAGTCAAAGTTCGAGTCACAAGACTATCGTATGACAAATAACAATAAGACTTGCCTTTGTAATCCACATTTTCGGCGATAGGCTTTCACGTGACGTGGTGATAGTGTTACGGTCTACAGCAAAAGAAAGAGTACAAAAGTTAATATATTCGCGTACTGTTTTTTTAAGTGTTAAGCGCCATTGAGCTTCCGGAAATGGTGCTATATGAATGCATATGAATCATTTTTATTATTATTATCATTATCATTATTATTATTATTATTATTATTATTATTATTATTATTATTATTATTATTATTATTATTATTGTTATTATTATTATATTATTAATAAGTATGTGCTAAAAATCTAACTGGCTTGAAAAAGTATGTAAAACAAGAAAGATGTAATAAAATATAGCACGCCTAACTGCCAAAATACTTTCTGGGATTTTTTCATCTTCATCATCGTTATAAATTATTATTAGTGTGGCTTCAAATTAAAACTCTTTATATAATTTGGAATATTTTCCAATTCATTTTTTTTGGCATATTTATTGGATACTCTAATGATCTAAATCGTTTTCTATTTTCCATTTTCTCATTTTTCATTTCCCTCTCATCCAATATTCATAAAGTCCAAGGCTGCGGTCTTGACACTAAAATCCCATATCTTCTATTTTCCGTTTTCTCATTTTTCCATTCTCAATTTCTCATTTTTTCCTTTTCTCATTTTTCCATTTTTTCATTTCCCTTCAATTCCCTCCAGGGTTCCAGGATGTTCATGTCATGATCTACATCGGCTTCGGCTTCCTTATGACGTTCCTCAAGAAGTACGGTTACGGAGCAGTTGGCTACAACTTCTTCATCGCAGCCTTGATCTGTCAGTGGGCCACCGTCATGACTGGTGTGTTTAACCAAATCATTGCAGAAGGTCACAAACACATCAAAATTGACATCAAAATGTGAGTATCATAGGAACGTTAACCAAATTCCATTGGGGAACGGATCTAAGAGGATGGTAGTCGGTAAACTACTATGGCCGGATTTGTAAGGTTTTTGGTCGGAGAAGTTCAGAGGGTGGCTCTAGAATGCTTATTTTCGGGGACCAGTGTTTTAAGAGAGGTGTGCTCAACTAGATGGGTTTTCAGGTGCTTTTTGTATCACTCAACTATACGGGTATGATGCGCTCCATACAATCCATTTGTCGACGCTTGTGGCCGTCATGATATATTCACTTAGTCAGACAAGTTAATGATAGACCGTTAAGCTTTTGAGTACCCCATAATTAGAACTGTCTTTTTAAAGCTCCGTTGCTTTGTTTTTATTCTCACTGGGCTCAAATTAAGTCACTCATCCATCAACCAAGCCACCCAGCCACCCAACCATCCACCCATCCACCCAAGCACCCATCTATCCATCCATCTGCTTATCATTTCTCTATTACTTCTTGGTTTAGTTTGACCGGCGCAGAATTCGCCGTTGCCGCTGTCCTCATCACCTATGGCGCCATCCTTGGTAAAGTCAGTCGTCTTCAGCTTCTCTTTATCGGAATCTTGGAAACGATATTCTTCGCCTTCAACGAATTCATCAACGTGCATTACCTCAAGATCGCTGATGCTGGTGGTTCAATGATCATTCATGCATTTGGAGCCTACTTCGGTTTGGCTGTAGCACGTGTCTTGTACCGAGCATCAACCAGCGAGAATGAGAAAGAAGGCGCTGTTTATCACTCCGACATGTTTGCCATGATTGGTGAGCATTAAATAGCAGTTACAAATTACCTGAGAGGAGGGGAGGGGAGGGGAAAGGAGAGGAGAGGAGACGAGAGGAGAGGACACGAGAGGACACGAGAGGACACGAGAGGACACGAGAGGACACGAGAGGAGACGGGAGGAGTGGAATGGAATAGCGTGGAGATAAGTGGGGCGAGACAAGACGAGAGGAGAAAGGATGAGACGTGAAAATGCTTTTAATATTCTATTAAACAACTGATCTAAAAAAATCAATCCAAGTGATCATGTTGTGGTTTCCATAGGAACACTGTTCTTGTGGTTATTCTGGCCCAGTTTCAATGGCATTCTCGTTGCCCCTGACTACGTGGGCCAACATCGTGCCGTCATTAATACCTACTACTCATTGGCTGCTTCGTGTGTCGTCACCTTTGCTCTGTCTCCTTTATTCCAAAAGGGGTACAAGCTCAATATGGTAAGGGGTGTCACGCTATTTTCTCCTCTATTTGTCACGCAATCTCATCAAATATTATATTATATTAGATTGTCACGTAATCCGTATATGTCATCAAACTCAGTCACTGAATTATTTAGGTGATAATTTTTTCAAATGTTTTCCTTCATTTAGGTTCACATCCAAAATGCCACACTTGCCGGTGGAGTTGCTATGGGAACTGCTTGCAACATGGTCATCTACCCATGGGGAGCACTGCTGGTTGGTTCCATCGCAGGCACTGTCAGCACTTTTGGATATGCCTACCTCACTGTAAGAACCAGTCTTCATCTGTAGATATTCCGCCAATTCGAATTCTTGTCCCATTTTTTTTTTTTTTTTTTCGTTCTCTTAATTACTTCTCTTCTTCCCAGCGCTACATGGAAAAACACTTGAGTATCCACGACACGTGCGGTGTCAACAACCTGCATGGCATGCCGGGAATTTTTGGAGGCATCGTGGGAGCTATAACTGCAGTCTTTGCCAAAGCTGATATTTATGGATATGAAGGGTAAAGTTTTATTCTCCTCTGCTCCCCTGTCCTCTTCTCTTTTTTCATCTCATTTTATTTTATCGTCTTTCAGGTTGTTCAATATCTGGGGTGGAAGGGCTCCAAAGGAGAACACCACTGAGTTCTTCAGGTTGAAGAAAATGGGCGTTCAATTCGATAAAGGTGATGGGTTCACCGCGACAGAGATGGGAGGTTACCAGGCGGCTGCTCTTTTTGTCACCCTTGCTATTGCACTGGTCGGTGGAGTGATTACAGGTACGTTATTCATAGTTGGCGGTGGATGCGGTGGGGCGTGTGGTAGAATGTATTATTGTTTTGACAAGTTTGAGAGGCTTTCTCATGGATTTTGCTAAAATCGACACTTCTCACAACAAAGGTTTCCATCCTCGGACGGCAGAACTCATCATGGTAAATTCCAATTCAATCTGTCACTATATCTTTTTAACAGGTTTCATTGCCAGGCTGAGCATCTTTGAGCCCCCAGAAGACCATCAACTGTTTGATGATGAAGATTTTTGGGAGGTAAGCAATCCCTGCAATATCATTGGTCGGTATAAAAAGTGACGTGTTTATAGGTCACATGTTATTTGCGTGCCAATTTCAATTATAATATAAATTTACGTCTTGGTATTTCTATTACTAACGCATACGAAAGTGAACTAACAGCATGAAAAATGAAATTTGAATTTTACGGGGGCTTTTTTAAAAAGTTGCTTAATCCTCAGCTTTACACGGAAAGGGTGGATTTTTAGCTTCATTTCAGTTAAGCTTAAAAGTCTTGTACTGCTTAGAATTAACGCTTCGTCGTAAAGTGATCGTAAAGGCTCCGACACACGGTGCAACATTACGTGTAACATTGCATACAACATCACACTAAAATATAAAAATTTGAACGTCTGTCTTATATCACTATGTAATTTGTATTATTCTTGTAAATTAAGCGGAAAAATCGCGATTTTCTCGGATTTGGCTGCTGAAATAGTTTTGTAATCATAATGTTGCAAGCAATGTTGCACCGTGTATCTGAGCCTTTAACTTACAGTAATAGGGGATAGGTTTAAAAAAGTAAGTCGCGTTTACGACAACAGTTAATCATGTCTAAAATCCGCTAACCTTTCGATCATAACTACATCTTGTTTTATGGTGTCGAACAAAACTGACCTGAAATGCATAAACGTCATTCTCTATCAAGATCTTTAATCACCTTTTTGTCCGCCTTTTCAAACATTAAAGAGCGAGACTGCTAACTTGTGGTGCATGGAATTGTGGGATTAAACTTATGGGGCGCGATAACGAGTGGCGAAAGTCTTCGTTTTATCCGCACAAAAAAGACCCGCAAATCATGTACACGATGCGGTTGTTGAATAATATTTTTTTTTCATTTTGGGTTTTTCAAATTATTTCCAGACGCCTGACGTACCAGTCGTTGGCCAAGCGTCAGAACATATTCACCTTGTGCCAGAAAAACACGTGCTTTGAGTATTAAGGTATCATAAGATATAAATATTGAAGAAGAGGGTAGGGGATAAGTATTGACTATGATTAGGCGTTCTGAGGTTGAGGGAAAAACTGGATCGATTTGGCATCACAGTGCATTGTGGGACTAATTTTGGGTACACATTTCCAAGATGGCATCTATCCTAAACAACATAAATCTTCTTTCTTAATAAACTATAGCGCTTTTTCTTTAAAAAATTAAAACAAAATAAAAGAAGAAAAAATTCAGAAATTTGCAAGGGGGAGTCGGAAGTGAAAAAAAAAGCGACGATATAGTGATGTCATCAATAATTCTGATCTGACTTATTTTTACTTACATTTATTTGGGGGGGGGGTCCGATACACCGCAGGACATCCTCTGGATCCGTCCCTGATTAATCACTTTCTAATCTTCCAAATAAAAAGACTCGAAACCTTAACCAAAAATCTTAAACTTGTCGAATGAAATTACAATAATAATCTAATAAATATGAAAATCAATTAATATATGACAATTTAAAGTTTGTTCAACAATATCTAACTAAAACGTTTTCGGGATTGTTAGAATCAACTATTGTATTAGAACTTCTCTCTAACTCTAACACTATTTTGGACTTCGTGCACTTTAAGAACAATAGGTGATCATGAGATCAAAGATTGTACGGATTTGAACATCTTTAGAATTTGAACAAAAGATGCTCGTATTTCATTAATGTCGTAATGAACAATGAGTCGGGCCATACCAATGCACAACACTTACGTATGTTAAAATTATGACCTGACTACAACTATTGTTCAAACAACTACTTTTTTGGAACAGTTTTCAATTTTAGGGGCGATTTATTACTAGTATTTTAAAAGATAGAAGTTCAAGTGTAAATACCTTATCTTCCTTGTTTTCCAGGTCCCCGAGAATGAAATACGCTACGCAGTCAACTAAGAGCCTGCAAAAGATCCAAACATTGAAGAAAATAAACTGTGAGGAAAGCAACTCTAGGAGGTTTTGAGCAACAGCAACAACAATTCTTTATTATTATCCTAATATACAATTTTACAACATATACATGTATATATATATATATATTTAACACAAGTGAAGATAGTTTTTTTTTTTTTTTTTTTTTTTGAAGAACAACTATATTTTGACAATATTCAACGGCCTTCTTCGGGGTGCATATAATCGGATAGATGAATATTTTAAACGAAGTAAGCACTAATTAAAGTAAATACCGATTGCTAGCCAATGGAAAAAGAAATCTCTATGAATCTATGATAAGATTAGATAAGATAAAGATAGAAATACTTATAAGATTGAAAAATTAATAATTATAACTTGTTGCGATTTTGAGCCGCCAATACGCCGTCAGTATAATATATATATATATATATGCTTGGACAGCGCTTGCGTTCTCCTTTACAACTGGTCGAGATTAAGTAGTTGAATAAATAATAACTGATAACTGTGTATCTTCTTCTTCAAGTCTGGGGACGTTTTTATATAAATGTTAAAAATCGAGTTAAAAACTGACTTCATTCAAGTAACGTTTTGAAGGATTGGACTGGACGTTGGTTTGACTGGATCTTCCCGGATGGCAGAAAACAATTTCGTCGAATTTTCAGCTTTTGAAAGAGTATAGATAATCTTAATGCATAGGAAAAACATGCCCAACCTCTAAAATTTGATTTATGCTTCTAAATTCTGAGTTTTGAGGGATTTTTTATTTTGGAAAATCCGGAACCGAGCATGGCTGGACTGGAATGGACTTCGGTTTCACTGGATTCTCCCGGATCGAAAAAATAATTCTACGCCTTATTTGCAGCTTTTTTCCTACTATTTTTATTCTTATATTTATATTTAGTAATCTTATGCTGAAATGTTACAAAAAAATCAAAATTTGATTTTTTTCATTTCATAATTGGGAGATAGGACATTGACAATGACATTGACATTGACAATGACATTGACATTGACAATGGAACATGAGTGGATCACAAAATATTTTGCTTCTTGTCTGGCCATCCACCAACAGTTAAACAATAAAACTTCAAAGCTGTTAATGTGTTACCATAGACATAATATTTTCCGGAGTTTGGTTTCCACCGAGTCCTGTCATTGTTCAAAATCATTGTTGGGGTCCCTGTGTCTTTTTACTTATGTAACAGCAGTAAACATGGCGGAGTTTTCTATCTGTCGGTTTATATTGTCTCTTCGCTATATAATCACTGTTGAGCCAATAATTCTCTTTTATCTGGCATCTTTAGCTCTACAAAAAACCTTACTACAGCAGTTCGTGTTAGACTATGTCAGCAAGAGCTATAATTTTACCAAGGCTTTGAGTAATGAATTGTGTGACCCGAACAACACGACCTCGGCTCGAAATATATCAACTCTTGGTCTAAGTGAATCGAATTCGGATTTGACGAACTTGGAGAATAAAGTTCAAGCAAGAACGTCATATATTCTGCTTCTATTGAGCATAACGAGTAAGTACTTGATATTTAGATAAAATTCTCTTCGAGCACTTCTGATTTTCACGCATTGCGACACTTAATAAACGGTGAATTTATTAAGTTTTCGTATTATATATAGACCTCAGTATTCTTATTGCTGATTTGTTCTTGAAATGTTCTACTGTAGTATCGTGCTCTTTATATAAATCTTTGAAAATGCTAATCAAAATAATATTATGTTCAGCCAAGCTGAGATGATTATTATTCATCGACAGTCTAAACAGTTGTTGTGAAATGTTTGATTAATTTGATTGTTTATTCATTATTTGTGATATCACAATGATTAATATTATAATTTTTTGCAATACGCTAGTTTCTTACGACCGATAAAGCATTTCGATTCGGCTCATTTGCACCAAATTTGAGGGGCACTTATAGCTGTATAGCTTCCTTCGCGGTCGATCTTATGATCATCACGGGGTGAGAAGTGTTGCGTGACGACCAAAAGAGCGTCTGCTTAGAAGGCTACACTTTGCATTACTGCGATTCTCAATATTCTGCGAACTCTGTAGTTGCGAGTTGCCCGTTGGAATGTGGTTTTTCGCTGCCGCCAGTCAAAAATATAAAAGGTACCGACTGATTAGTTTTGATTGACGGCAGCGAAAAGTTCGCAGAATATTGAGAATCGCAGTAACACAATAGTTTTCATGTGCAGTGAAGTATCAAAGTCGAGAATAAGAAACCAGTGAATAAGGCCCGGTTTAAATAAATATCGAAGTAAAATACTATTGAAGTTCGAAAACTCAAATCAGTAGTTCAAAATAAAATATATTTTTTGATCGTAAGTGCAATTTGACAAGGGTCACCACAGGTAGCCCAACATCCTTTCTCGCATACTTGCAGGTAGTCCTCGACAAAAAGTCTTACTTCATGGACATTGCTCGTGCGCATCCTTTGTACGCATGTATTAGTGCGCGGGCGCTCACCGTGATGACGTCATCCTAATGATTTGATTGACAAAATATTTTCGTGTCCTAGACACAATTCCTTCAGTGCTGGTGTCGGTGATGTATGGAGCTTGGTCGGACAGGGTTGGGAGAAGACCTCTTTTGATCATTTCTTTGGCAGGATACGTCATTCAAAACTTATCAGTGGTTTGTGTTGCTAATTACGGTAAGGTTGTACTGTTATTACTGTTATTACTATTCGACAAGATATGATACATGCGACGAGCGACATACGACAAACGACAAGCGACATTGAGCCCTCAGTCGCAAAATAAGATGTATAAAAACTTTTATTTCAAAATATCCCAAAATAAGTAAAAATTTGAATTTGAATATTTTTATTCATAACTGTCACGGATGTCACGCGACGTAGAAATTCCTTCCTTGCTGTGCATTGGTTAAAACCATGTGTAATTGTTGCTATGGTATAACTATATTACAATTGGTTTGTTTCAGCCCTTCCTTACTACTTGCTGTTCATTGGGTCAGGCATATCAGGAATCTCTGGATCGTTCTCGTGTATCATGTTAGGTGGATTTGCGTACATATCTGATATCACCGATTCCAAAAATCGTGCGTTCCGTATTGGTGTTCTTGAGGCTATGATCTATGTTGGGGGTACTGTGGCATTTTTTCTGAGTGGAGTGTGGGTACAAGATTCTGGAGGTGTGTAAAAGTTATTTTGTTTCTTGCTGGAATCATATTGAAGAGAATGAAAGACATGCTGGCCATGTTGGGGGATAGATGACAGATGTTACCAAACAATCTTACACGTTCATCAACCCACCAACCCATCCGTTCACTCGTTCACCCACCTACCCTTCCATCCATCCATCCTTCCCTCCTTCCCTCCTTCCCTCCTTCCCTCCTTCCCTCCTTCCCTCCTTCCTTCCCTCCCTCCCTTCATCCCTCCATCCATGCATCAATCCATCAATCAATCGATTCCTTTTTTTGAATTATAGGGTACAATCAGCCATTTTGGGGAGCCTTTGCTATGGCCCTCTTCGCTCTTCTTTACACAATCATCATCCTCCCCGAATCAATACGTTCAACAGACACCCAACAAGCAAAAGGATTAAACCCGTTCCAATGCTCCAGCATCAAAAACATGGCGGACATGCTAAAACAAAGACCAATATTAGGTGTGGGCCTGCTGGCCTTCTTATTGATAGCCTTTGTAGCATTTAACGATATCACAATCATCTACCTTAAAGCAAATCCAATATGCTGGAATGCTGTCCTTGTAGGTGTATGGTATGGATTCCAGACGGCCACCAAAGCTATAGGCCTAGTAGTGGGAACGAAGCTCTTTCAGAAATTTTGCTCTGATCCAGTCATGGTTTTAATTGGCATAATAAGTTGGGTGTTAAACTCCATTATGTTTGCTGTTACAACATCTTCTTTAGTATTATTCCTGTCTTTAATCCCTGGCGTGTTTCAAGCTCTGTCCATCGCAAGCCTGCGCACAGTGGTGTCCAAGTTAACACCGAAGGAGAAACAAGGTTTGATTTTTTCAGCGATTGGGATGATCGAGGCCTTGGCGAGTTTCTTATCCCCTCTAGCGTATAATACCGTATATCCGGTGTCCCGGAGTGCACTGCATTTTCCACCTTTTTGTTTTTATATGACGGCTGGTATCTTAGCCTTGGTTATTCCACTTATCTTGTTGATGTATTATAAAGGAATGCGTACAATGAAATATCAACAATTTGTTGATTCAGATGTACCTTCTGTTGATGAAAAAAACGACCAAGATAAATGCGTCGACAAAGAAATAGATATCAAACCAGTCAACAGCTAAATTATGTTTTTTCTATGAATGAATACAAGCCTTTTTTTAATGTTTTCCATGCAAGCAATATTTAGCAATAAATTCATTTTAATAAAACAACAGTGATTTGGATCAGTAATAATCAGTTGGGCACCCTTTTGTGCCTGAGCCTGCATTCGTGTTGGTCTGCGGTATACCATCAAAATGTATGCGCAAGTCCATTCTAGTCATATGAATCTGTACTCTGTCCTGTTAATTAAAATGCCTGATCCAGTCCCATCGCATTAACATTACTGCATCCTATTTTCTGTTGTTCGCCGTACGTAATTAATTTATGTTGTTCAATTCCACCGCTGCCACCATTAGTGCCAGCTTTATCGTTTCACAAGACTTTTCATTAAAAATCCTACATTTCCACACGTTGTTTGGATTTTTTCAGTGATGGTGGTTTTCTTTGGGACTACATTTTCGTATCGTTTCAGTTCTTCCATTCTTTCCCTGAAAGGCAAAAATAAACCTCCATCAATAACTCCAATAGACCCTTTGCACTTGGGCGTAATGAGACCACGTATCATTCTCTTGAGAATAAGTTTCTTTGTTTGAGTTGTATCCATATTCATGTGCCTTCTACTGCGCAACCGTTAAACAAAGTAATGATACTCTAGGGATTGACATGTGGTATGAAATGGGAAAATATTACGCTGAAGGTAGAGGTATATTCCCAATCTGGGGATCAAACGAAAAGAATTCCCCACTCTTGATATTCGTTTTGTGTCGGGGGGAGGGGGGACTATAGACCCCTTGCACGTGACGTCAGAGTAGTCCAATTTGGAGGGCAAAACGAAAGAATTTTAATCTCCTGATAATTCGAACCTATTGTTTTGTCCTCCAAATTGAGCTCGATCCGACGTGCTGCAAGGGGTCTATACTGATGGCTTCTAAAGGTAGTGTTTTCATATGAGGATAAAATGACCAAAGACATGGCACGGTACGCTATGTTGGATGTCTAAACAAAAGACGAACAAGTCTTAGTTAGGGTGAACCAAAATGGCGGCTATGACCTTTATGGAATCCTAAAATAAGATGCATGGATCATATCAGATAAGCACGCATTGTGATTCATCTTCGCGTTACCTCATGATCTCGTAAGCTATTTCATCCACATCGACGTCATCATCACTGTCAGATACGTCATCAGCTAAAACTGATTGAATCCCTGAACGAAAAGAAACAAAAGAAAAATTCGTTTTACGGCTGTATTTTCATTGAGAGGAAAGGGAGAGACCTAACTCTACTTAGTATTTAATATCTTAATATTATTAATATTATTATTATTTATGAACAATACTTAAGCAGATGCCCAGTTCAGCATACCTGGTTTAAATGGGGCTCTGCACTTAGTATATACATGTGATGTCCAGGAATCAAACCTGAGACCCCATGCAGAGGTTTAAGGTGAGTGCACTACCGCTACGTCACTACTCGACTTCCTTTCTATTTTTGAGAGGGGGATACAAGGCTTTACATGAGAATTATTTTCAAAATTCAAACTTTTTCTGCCTTGTTATGATTCATGATAACTTCGTTATAAATCATATATGGATAAAATCATTAAAAAAAACAGTCATGAGAGACAGAGCATTTCGAAAAAACTCGAGCGGTTTGCTAGAAAACATAATCTATGTGGCCAAAATAAAAAAAATTTAATGGCAAAATTTAAAGAAAGAAAGCTCAGAGTATATTTCCGAGAAAAATAATGACTTACTAAGTTTGTCTCGAAGACCCTCAAGTAGGTCTTCATAATGTTCAATACTCAAAGCCAGTTGTCCACTTGCTCTATATAAGCTACCCAAGCATGAACAGGCCTTACATATCCCATCCAAGTCCTTCATTTCACGGAATATCTCGAGCCGTTCCACATGGCATTCAACAGCAGCCCTCAGCTCAGCCCTCAATTCGTAGATATTCGCCATATTATTCAAGTTCCTGGATACCGACTTCCTATCCCCACGATCTCGGGCCAACATCAAAGACTTCTCATAGCACTCCAAAGCCTGGGTTAAATCCCCAGTCCTACTATACAGACACCCTAGATTTGTATAAGCTGTTCCTTGCGTTTTTCTATCTCCAAGATCGTGTGCTAATGATAACTGTTTCTCGTAGTTAGTCCTTGCTAATTTATAGTATTCAATTTTGAAGTATCCAACACCAATGTATCCATATATGACAGCCTTATCGTGTTCCACGTCCTCTTCGTGTTCCAGGTCTTTAAGGATGTTTTTTAGTCGGTCAATTGAGACCAAAACATCCGCCATCGTTTGTTCGACGAATCGAAACTGATTTGGGTCGTTTTCTTTGTATGGGAAGATATTTTTCATCATTTTGATCAAAAAAGAATGGCAAGTTATAATGGTGATTTCTAATTTTATTCCACTATAACAGGTACTTTTTGCTGAGTAAACTAAATTATGAATACCATTAAGTTTAACGTTATAATTTTACTCGGGCTTCCTGTAGATGCCTGATATACAAAATGCTGGCAGTGTTCAAATAATGCTCTGGTCATATTTTTTTTTAAATCTAACAGGTACCTTTTGCTGAGTAAACTGAATTATCAATACCATCAAGTTTAACGTTATAATTTTACTCGGGCTTCCTGTAGATGCCTGATATACAAAATGCTGGCAGTGTTCAAAAAATGCTTTTGTCATAACAATTTTAATTCTAACAGGTGCTTTTTGCTGAGTAAACTGAATAACATACGCCCGATCAGTTATAAAATGTTAACAGTGATCAAAATACATTGCCAAGTTTTAATGCTCTAAAAATTTGCAATTTTAGTTTAATCAGGTACTTTTTGATGAGTAAACTGAACTATCAAATAACATACTTTTACTCGGGTTTCCTGCGATGCCCAAGATATAAAATGTTGCAAGTGATAAAAAAGAATGACAAGTTTTATGCTCTAAAAATTTGCATTTTTAATTTAACAGGTACTTGTTGCTGAGTAAACTAAATTATGAATAGCATTATCTTTAAAGTTATAATTTTACTCGGGCTTCCTGTAGATGCCTGATATATAAAATGTTGGCAGTGTTCAAAAAATGCTTTGGTTATTTACAATTTTAATTCTAACAGGTACTTTTTGCCGAGTAAACTAAATCATGAATAACATTAACTCTAACGTTATACTTACTCGGGTTTCTTGTAAATGTCGGGGGTAAAAAATGTAAACAGTGTTCAAAAAACATTGGCAAGTTTTAATGCTCTGGTCATTTACAATTTTAATTTAAACAGGTATTTATTGCTGAGTAAACTAAATTATGAATAACATTTGACTTTAAAGTTATATTTTTACCTGGGCTTCCTGTGGATGTCTTAGTTTTAAAACGCTGTCTGCGCATGCGCTCTGTGTCGCTGAATCAAAAACGAAGGCTCACATCTACGAATAGTCTCCGAACAAGGGAAAATAACTATGTATCTTGCATACACTTTCCTTAAAGAATAATTACCAAATAGCGTTATTACCGTATGAGTATTATTCATGTACGCGATTTCTGTTACTTTTTCTTCTTTGTTTCTTTCTTTTTCTTTTCTTTCTTTTCTTTCTTTTCTTTTTTCTTTTCGTCCTTTTTTCCCATTTCTTCTTCTTCTTTGTTTTTGGCTTCTGTTTTTTTAAAAGGGTTATGTAGTTTTAATAATCCCTTTCCTTTTCTCTCAGCAGCTTTCCGTCGTTCTTCTTCTTTTAATTTCTCTTGCGCATCTCTGGAAGGAAAACATTAAGTATAAATGAATGAATTTGTAAGCAGGCCTAAGGCGAGTGAGAACTGCAACTCCAAAACCGGACAAACCAGGCGAAAAGAAAAAATGAAAAAGCAGTCTAACACGGGGAAACAGGGTGGCGTAATGGTGAAAGCACTCACTTATTACCAATGCGACCCACCGGTCCGAGTCTCGCCGGGCTCGGTGTCGTATGTGAGTCAGAATTTCTAGTTGGTTCCCTCTGCTTCGAGGGTTTTTTTTCTTCGAGGTCAGTCTTCTCCGGTTTTCCTCTCTCCACAAATATCAACTTTTAAATTCTAATTGGAATCCAGTGGAAGAGTCCACTCTGACTGTGAAATCCACTGTTAATTCACATTTTCCCATGTTTTTCTTTCCGCCTAGTTTCTCTCGAGTTCTCTTTCGTTCGTTCGTTTGTGTAAGTCAATGGAATTTCAAAGTGTTTGTATTGTTGAAGCGGTTGTGCATTTTTTACTTTACGATTGGTTTTTATGAATATTTTGACTCTGAAATAAAGCTAACCCTGAGTAAATGAGTCTGTAATCAACTAACAGCAGTATTTCACAGATTCGGAAGGCTTATCGTATTGTAACCTGATAAATATTTTCAAGGATTTGATCCATGACTAAGAAAAGTTCATAAAAACCGACGTAATATTCTAATGACCCTAATGACCATATGCTTGTTCTACACTGATATTGCCTTCATTATGGTTCTATAGGGCTGTTAAGTGTGACGTCACTCGTACAGAAAAACAACTTCCGATCCAAAACGAAAAGCAGTTTTATAAAGATTTTTTTACTTTTTCTTCATGACAGGATTTATTGTCCAAAGTTCTAATTGTTTCAGGTGAAGGTTAATTCATTGAGAAAATTTTTCGCTTTATTTCATCGGTTTTTGTGAGCAACAACTTAACAGCTCTATAAAGTGCAACCATTATTGGCATACACTATTAATATTTGATAACAATATCTTTTAAGCAATTAGACAGTGTGGTCGTGATCCTCTCTGGGGTTTGGGTTTATGTTAACATTAATAAACCTGTTTTTATGGTTCTAGTATGTGCGGGAAGGAAGTATATATGGCAACTCTTGGGACAAGAATAACTTATAACGCAAATTGACCTATGTTGAACATTAGGGTCAATTTTAGGAAAATATGTATCCTGCGGTGACCCATAATGAGGAATGAAATATGAAATGATATAAGCTATTAATTATCTAGTAGATTGCATGTAAAGAAAGAGATGATGGATAGATATAAGCCATGGATGGATGGATGAGAGAATAGATGGACGGAAAGATGAATGGATGGATGGATGGATGGATGAAGGAGGGAGGAACGAACGGACGGACAGACGGACGGGTGAGCTGAGAATGTATGGATTGATATTCGAATGAGGGAGTGAGAAAAAGAACGAATGAGGGAGGGGGAAACAAAATGAAAAGAAATAGAAAGGAAACGATGGAATTTCTCTTGTTCGATTCCGGTTTTTCTACTTACGCTAGCGCTTGCATGGTGACCATATCCAGATCAATAGCATCGTCATCTTCACCTGATTCAGAATCCTCTGCTAAAGTATCTTGGACGCCTGAAATAGAAAACATTCATTAAAAAAAAACACGAATTATCCACTTGACATATAACGAGTTTTTTCCTGTCTTAAAAACATTACCAAATGAATTAATATTGTTTCATATTAGGGATTGCTAAATCAGGGGGGGAGAATCGACCAGGAATGGCAATTCCCTGAAGATTATCATTCATCTTAATTTCATCCATCCATCCATCCATCCATCCATCCATCCATCCATCCATCCATCCATCCATCCATCCATCCATCCATCCATCCATCCATCCATCCATCCATCCATCCATCCATCCATCCATCCATCCATCCATCCATCCATCCATCCATCCATCCATCCATCCATCCATCCATCCATCCATCCATCCATCCATCCATCCATCCATCCATCCATCCATCCATCCATCCATCCATTCGTCTGCTTCTCCGTCCGTTAATTCATTTATTCGTTCGTTCGATCGTTCGTCCCTCCATTCATTTTTGTTTTCTTTATTTCGTTAATTCATTCTTTCGGTTTATTTATCTATAGCGTTTATTCCTTTATCGGTGATTCCATGCTACTTCCTTTTTTCATTTTATTATAATATTTCATTAAAACCCAATTATTAACTACCAAAAATAAATCAATTTAATCCCATACTGAAAACATAAACAAAAAATCCCGAGCAGGTAAAAAAAAACATGGCAATATAAACTAAACATAAGATCTTTATCCGTCTACATCTCCTGTCAGAGTATAAGTTGCGCTATAAATACAAGCAACAGTCTATATATAACTTCAAGAGGAAAATTAACTACAAGTTCTATCCGGTCGCTGTGTTCTACTAATGTAAGATAGATTTCGTATGGTTATGTAAAGGTTCCGCACATGGCAAAATCACGGTACGGAATTGACGATATCCTTTGACCCAATCACTGCGCGCGAGATCAATGACTGCTTATCCAATCTAGTTTATCAGACACGGTGAAATTCCGTCTTCATCGGCTCGTCCGTAAAGTGTTTCAGAGCCATGCGAAAAAAATATTAAGAAGGAGATGACTGATGGAGAGGAAATAAATTTTCTGCACGCGAGGGAAAAAGGATAGAAAAACGAAAGAAAAATAACAGAAAGAAAACAACTGATCACCATCAAAATATTTAAACATAACAAAAAAGAACTAAAAAAAGCAAAAAATAGAAGTCACAACCTATCACAGTTTTGCAATAGTCCGTACCTAAGCACTGTATCATGTTTTCACGCCTGCATGATGCTATGATAGCTATAACGCTTGCCTACTACTACTACTACTACTGCTACTGCTGCTACTGCTGCTAACTACTGCTACTGCTGCTGCCGCTGCCGCTACTGCTACTGCTACTGCTACTGCTACTGCTACTGCTACTGCTACTGCTACTGCTACTGCTACTGCTACTGCTACTACTACTACGACATTTTACTACGAAGATGAATATAGATAAATTTCCTTAAAACAAAATAATTGAATAATATCCAATACTCAAAATCTAACGATCGAAATTAGGGTTTCCCTACGAAACGATACAGTTTAAGATTCCGTGATATAAACAATGAACTGTCTATTATCCATAAATCTTGGATAACAATTAACGTTTCATATGATTAACAGATTACCTTAAACTGTCTAACAACGGACACTTCTCAAAACCATAGAAACACCGTCATGGACTGCATCAATATCAGGGGAACACAAAATTGCTCCAAAAGGTCGATATTTAGGTTTTTGCATTTTCCAAGAGAATATACAATAAGGTATTATAATTTGAAAGGGAAAGTTAAGCCTTTCTTGAACAAAATTGGGGATTGTATCAATATCTAATGCGTCAATTCAATGAAGTATCTTTAAAACAATTCTTGATCAATTGAAACGGGAAAAAGCCTTTTTGAACAAATTTGAAAAAGAAAGAAAAAGAGAGAGGAAAAAAAGAAAGAAAGAAAGAAAGAAAGAAAGAAAGACAGACAGACAGACAGACAGACAGACAGACAGACAGACAGACAGACAGAAAGAAAGAAAGAAAGAAAGAAAGAAAGAAAGAAAGAAAGAAAGAAAGAAAGAAAGAAAGAAAGAAAGAAAGGAAGAAAGAAAGAAAGAAAGAAAGAAAGAAAGAAAGAAAGAAAGAAAGAAAGAAAGATATTGAAGTGTATAACTGTAAAAGTGCTGATTATTTGAATTTTTTTTAAGATGTCATTACGAAATTATTTAGTCTAGTGCATAAAAACTTACGTAATTTTTCACGCAGAATCTTCAGCATCTCCTGATAGTAGTTTATACTTGTTTCCAATTCACCAAGAACATGATACAAGTTCCCCAAACTAGCACAAGCTTTTCCAATTCCATTGGTATCCTTAAGTTCGTGTGCTAACGCCAATCTTTTATGATGGCAATCCAGCGCTTCATTCAAATTTCCTTCCAACTCGTAGATGTTTGCAAGATTATTGTATGTTCTAGCAAGAGCGCGCTTATTGCCCGACTCAATACCAATCGTAATTGCAATTTCAAAATCTTCTTTAGCTTGTAGGGAATCTCCACATGCTTTGTAGATACATCCTAAATTACAATGCGCTCTGGCTTTCCCCTTGTCGTCTTCTAATTCTGTAGCAAGAGCGAGGTATTTTTCCTGATATTGCCTTGCCAAATCAAAGTTTCCAATCTTAAAATACGCTAGACCCAAACAACTCAAAACATTTGCTTCGTCGGGTTTAACTCCGGATTCAGAGGCTTCTATTAAAAGATCTTTGAGTTCGCCTATCTTTTGTGAGATTTCTGTTTCATCTTCTTTAACCAGGCGGAATTGTTTAGGATCATTTTCGTCGTCCATGTTTCAAACGAATTTTTTTTCACATATTGCAGAATTCGAAAAATCACATTAATTTTTGGATGCTAAGAAACTCGCAGTGTATCAAAGAATGTTGTTTTGGTTTCCAGAGACCAATCATGACAACACTGTTCGCTTCAAAGCGGGTTCTAAGCGGGTAAAAAATGCACAAACCAAAACTATAAGCTTAAATATTTGTGGGTTGAAATTTTCTCTTTCCTGTTTTGTGTGGTTGAGCTTCTCAGAGAAACAATTAATGTTGGGTCTCTTTGTCTCGATCCTGAAAGCATGGGCGATTTTTTTCGATTGAGATACCAATATCGAGAACATTTTCATGACTGAGAAAGACCTTAAAAGTCTTGTGAGTTTGACGACGGCTATCATCCCACTAAATCTCAGTCTAAGTTTGTTATTTTATAAAAGGCTTCGGGTTGACTGGCTTTTTTGTGTTCAAAAGGGATAAGTTTGTTGCGGTTTATTGACATTGATGACGGAATCCCGAGCGACAGGTGCGTGGTTAGGCGAAGTAAACAGGCGTCCATAAGATATTCAAATGTGCAGTAAAAAAACCCCCGCCCCCTCCCCCTACGCATTCAAATGGATTCACTTCAAGAATATAGCGAAGTCCATCCTGGCTCAAGAAAAAATCACTAAGAATCAATATATGAAACGAAACACGGCAAAGTAACTCTTGTTCCACTAGCAATAAAAATCCGCCACAAGTCAATAGAGTGGTGTATTCGACAAAGCACTTCGCCAAAATAAACTCTCAACATTTGCCGATTCGTGTATTAGGAAACGCGAAGTTAGTTCCTATCAACACGGCATTCAAACATTCGCTTTTACCAGAGACACTTTCTTTTCATTTATCTTTAAGAAGAAGATATAAATGTTGACACTTGAAGTCGAAAACTTAATGCTTTCATCTTAGTTATTGTACGGTAAAACCAACAAGAAAAAAATATCGAATGACGAATTGTGAAGACAAGCTAACAAGAAAAGACATGTAGCCGATTTTCTTCTCTCAATTATCGATATTCTAATTCCCGGTATCTAGGGGAAATCTTGCTTAGATAGCAATGAATAGACAATGAATAATCACTATTTGCTAGACAAATTTGTGGGCCGAATGATAGAGATCGTTGATAATTTTGAATAAATGGTCAACCGTGTTGAGTTAAGAACCAACATTTCAGACAAGAGGAAATAAGATTTCAGGCTATGAAAAGAAGAACAAAAGAAAAAATAGAAAAATGATCCAACAAAGAGAGTAAACTATCGTCTAATAATGCAATATAATAAAAAAAAACTCCATTTCAATCCCAGCCATGTGGTTGAATTTCCCTTCTGAAAAATTATAGCGGGGGACGTAGAAGTAGGAGTATTAAGGACATTATATCTTCGATGATAACAAAAACTACTTAGATCGTATTCTGTGTCTGTGATAAGTGGTAGACGATAATTATAGACCTTCAAACGGAAATCATCTTCTTGATTTTAAAAGGGCTGGCATTCACTAAATTTAGAAGATGCATAATGTGCATGAGCCTGGTAGATAAATAATTATTCAACACGTATAAACCCCTGCAGATTAAATTCAACAATAGCAAAAATATATTATTTTTGACTGGATTTTTTTTTTTTTTTTTTTTTTTTTTTTTGAAGAACGGTGAGATGTTGACAGTTCACGCATGCGCGAAGGTATGTCTCTTAAAATTTTGAATTATGTCGGAGGTCATTTCGATTCAAACATAGAATAATTTAATCCTGATGCTTTTTACGAAGGTTTGTCGAAAGAGATTTATGAAAAATACATTTTGAATTCTAAATAGGCATTAAATTATGATAACATATTCCAAAAATAATATTTTTGGCTCGGCTTTAGGCTGCTTAGTTTTCAGTTATTTTTCAGTTCAGATAAATAGAGAAAAACTTTCATTATTTAAAGGGAGAGTTTTTTGTTTAGCGAAGAAGAGCTTGTTTTTTCGCGTTCGCTTATAAACACCAATAAAATTCAAATATTTTGTACACAAAACAGGAAACGTTGGAGAAGACTTTCGAGAATATATACATGTAATAAACTCAACTTACACTGAACTATCGTGGGCAACGAAGTCACAATGTTGGAACATATAGAGGACTTTGGTGAATGTTATGGCTCTGAATAAGTGCCATCTACCTGAAAATGAAAGAAGGATAGTAAGAAAGAAAGGAGAAAATAGAAAAAGAAAGAAATGAATAAATGAATGAATGAATGAATGAATGAATGGATGGATGGATAAACGAATGAATGAAAAAAGAAATCAAGAAAAAATGGATAAGAAATAAATAAAGAATGAATGAAAGAAAGAATTAAAGAAAGAATGAAAGAAATAATGAATGAAAGAAAGAAAGAAAGAAAGAAAGAAAGAAAGAAAACCTCCGTCCTCTTTTCTGTTTAAAAGAAAGAATGATGGACTACCTCAACAATCATGATTCCATTTCTTCTATTATTCACACAACACAGCTAAACTCCAGACGTGGTTTTATTCCTGGCGGGACACCTTGAAATAAATGGGAAAAGACTTAATTATCTCAAAGCTCTACCAATTCTTGTGTAAATATTTATGACAAGTTTGGGAAGAAAAATAATTAATTAGAAGGCAACCTGCTTTATATATGAGTCAATTTATATGGGTATCAGAACAAGTACTGCAGAGTTGACCATCGAACAGGCAAGCGCGACCAATAACCACCAATAACTTTAGTTTTGGGCATCTCGATACCCTAACAGTAACAAACACTAGTAATAGTGGGTCGTGTTGTGCTACGTTCTCGGAACATTTTCCAGATTTTCGAGGTTAGTTACCTGCTACTGCAAATGACAAGAAGTAAAGCCTGGTCGATACGCTGGTATGCAATGTAAAAACCGGGGATATATATTACGCTTGGTTGCAAAACATTGACAAGAAGAAGAGAGTTCGATCACCTCGACGCAGAAGAGTGAAGGATGTATAATACAACACAGAATTCTACTATACAGATGGCATGCCTTTTTCTCAAAACGACATTCAACGACAACTCGGAGATGTTCGGTGCGTTGGTTTTTTCGTCCGTTTTGAATTCTATTTTGGCCGTCACGGCGAGTTTATTCAATGCACTTGTGCTTTTGACAATATGGAAGAAACCATCACTCCATACTCCAGCCAACCTTCTTCTTGCTTGCTTGGCTATATCCGACTTGAGCGTTGGGGTTCTGGTCCAGCCTTTGAGTGCATTGTACGTAATTGTACACTTGCAAAAGAGATTAATTCCTTACTGTATTCTAGGACTTCTTACTGAAGGACTCGGGCTTTTGCTGACTGGAGTATCACTACTAACTTTGACTGCCATCTCAGTAGAGAAATATATTGCCATTTCTTTTCATTTGAGATACAAACAGATCGTGACAGTAGGTCGTACAAAGAAGGTCATGTGTTTGTTATGGGTTGTTCCTATTTGTAGTGTAGCATATCGATTTTTGTATGAGAACTTTATAATGCTTATGTCACTAGGTTCATCAGGTCTTGCTATATGCATAATTATTATTTTCTTTTGTAATGTCAGCATAGGTAGAGCGTTAAGAAGACTAACGCTCTGTGTGCATCCTCAGAGCACACACCTATCTACCGCTATAGGAATCGCAAGATTCAAGAAATCTGTCCTAACTTTATTATCTATCGTTGGATTATTTGTCCTCTGTTACATACCCTATGGTTTTTCTATGATGCTAGCTATAAAATATGGCTTTCCAGTTTGGATTCGTAGAATCAGTTATATAACATTTCCATTCATCTTTCTAAATTCTACATTAAATCCGGTGCTGTACTGGTGGAGGATACAAGAGCTTCGTTCTGCGACTTTAGAAATGATTCTTAGTTTGTGGAGTAAAGTTCAAAGCAAGAAAAAGTGTAATGGAAAAAAAACGACAAAATTGGAAGATCGAGTTTGTATGGGCGAAAAAAACCCAGGGCAAATCAACTTGAAAAAAAATCGAAAAAGTGATTCTTTGCCTGCCCAGATGAAGTCAAATATTCACAACATTGAACAGGAATACACTGTATAAATCCCAATTAACTTTTTTTGACTTCATAATTGCTGAAACATTCAATTGGTTTGCCTTTTGAAATAAAATACATCTTCTTCCTCTTTTAATAAGTTTGTACGTGGCTTAATATTGACATAACAGTGTTCATTTTAATTTCAACGGCTTGCAATGTCAACCATTAAGTAAGAAATAGAATAATTAACATGTGGCTAGGAAGACACAAACCAACAGCTGTCAGAACGTAATATTTGAAACATTTTATTTTTGTCGCAACTCAAAAAAGTTTTTTATTATGGCCAAATAATTGAAATAAAAGAAAGAATATATGGATGAATAAATGAGTGAGTGAATGGATGGATGGATGGATGGATGGATGGATGGATGGATGGATGGATGGATGGATGGATGGATGGATGGATGGATGGATGGATGGATGGATGGATGGATGGATGGATGGATGGATGGATGGATGGATGGATGGATGGATGGATGGATGGATGGATGGATGGATGGATGGATGGATGGATGGATGGATGGATGGATGGATGGATGGATGGACAGACAGATGAATGAATGGATTAATGGATGGATGGAAGGGTAGATGGGTGTGTGGGTGGGTGGTTGAATGGATGGATGGATGGATGGAAGGGTAGATGGGTGTGTGGGTGGGTGGTTGAATGGATGGATGGATGGATGGAAGGGTAGATGGGTGTGTGGGTGGGTGGGTGGGTGGGTGGATAGATGGATGGATGGGTAGATCGATGGATGGATGGATGGAATGACTAAATGATTGAATGAATGAATGGATGCATGCATGCATGAAAGAAGGAAGGAAGGAAGGAAGGAAGGAATAAATTATAAACTTAATTTAGAGCAGAGCCAAAAGAAAGAGCTTATTGTGAAGAGAAGTAATGAGATATTGCAAGTGGACTCATTCTTTGGGTTCATGTTATGTCATAGCCATAATGCTAGTTGACGATAACAAAGCTATTATAGCTTCTCTTGCTAGATCAACCAACATGGTGGCTATTTCATTATTATTTAAATCTCAAGGCAAGAGATTTTGAGTAAAGTAATTGCATCCCAAGAATGTATAACACACAAACAGGGTTGGTAAGCCCAGTCGAAACAGGTAGCCCAATCCCACTGGTTCGCTGGTTTCTTAACTATGATTTCTAACTATAAAGCATATTTTCTAAATATTCTTGATTCAAAATAAAGTGTGACTTACCTTGGGCTTTTATTTGTTCATTATTTGTTCTTTATGTGCTTCATCTCAGCTTCATTGTAGGACCTTGTAGAAATCGGCGCTGACTGATTCAAATGATCTTGTGAAGTGTAGACTGATGCACGAAGCAAAAAGTATCTTGATATAAATCAGAGAATTTTCATGGAAATTTATACTGAACTGCTCTAAGAGATACCCAAAACTGCTTTTGAATAATTCAAGAAATATTATGCTATATTTTTGAGCTAAAGGAAGCCGTCAAACTCAAAATATCGACCTTCGAAATTTGCAGTTTGTCCAACATAGTGATAAACAACATGGTGGCCATACAAACTGAGCATGCGTAATTTTCACCACGCGCGGTTACTTTTCCCGCCAAAATTTCCAAAAAACTCTTTGGCAAAAAGCTATGAGTGAAAAACTAGTGGGGGGGGGGGGGGGGGGGGGCGGAGGGCGCAAAGCAAAAGCAAAACTGACAAAACCGGCAAAACAAAATATTAACCAATCAATATAAGACCAGAGGTGGATCCAGGAATCAAAGAAAGGGTGGGCCGGAAAAGTTCGTCCTGAGAGAAAAACCTTCAAGATCGTATGCAATTTTCTATTTTGCCAAGTTAAAAGAAAATACATCTTTTAAAGGGGGAGGGGCGCGGCCCCGTCGGCCCACCCCTAAATACACCCCTGAAAACTAAAACAAAATAAACAAAAAAATCAAGAAAGAAAAGGGATAAACCAACAAACAGAAAATTAAAAAAATCATTTTAGAATACTTTTAATAGAAGAATTGAAAAGTATTAACATCCAGATATACATATTCATTGTGGATATCATATAATTATAAAATCATTATCATACATCATTGAATTTAAGGCATGGAAACTAAATTAAATTACATTACATTATCTATAATATTTTTGAATCAAAATTTATATTATTATATTTTAATATCATTTTCGAGAATGGACACCAGAGTAAAAGAACATTGAAATAAGTTGAAGTTTCAGATTTGAAGTGGGCTATTTCCTGAACAGGACACAACATTGATTGGAGCGACTGACACCATAATTATAGATGAATCCTCAGATACAGTGGCCCACAGAAAAAAAAAATCATAATTGATAATCATTTATGAACGATGAGAAGCAATTTTTAAAATTTCAAAACATATAAGCTTATTAACGTAGAAAATATAAAACCTAGATGTTACGCAGACTACAACCATAATTTTACAGGTGTAAATGTTTTGAGTCGCGCCTGCTCCAGTGGAGGTAAACCGCTGAAGAAGGTTGAACCAGTTAATTTTTCGATGTCTCTAACAGAAGCTGAGTTGTCCAGCAAGTATTCTTTGAATGACTGAAACTGTTAAAATACAGAAAAACTAGTAAACTTGGATGAAAATACGTGAAAAGCAGACAGAAACCAAGACAGACAGACAGTAAACAGACAGACAGACAGACAGACAGAACAGATAGACAGACAGACAGACAGACAGATAAACCGGGACTAAATTTTAAAGATCGAAATGTCTTACATACCCAGCAGTGTTTTTTGTTGTTGTGTGGTAAAATAAAAGACATGACATCAAGACGACCATCACATCCGGGAACTTTATAATACGGGGTTTTAGTTTCGTCACATCGCACGATTATCTTGTAGAAATGCGTTGGTATGGCAATCGTATTTGTTTGATTCTTAATCCACCTGGATAAATCAATAATTAATTTTTATTCATCTTTTCATCTATTCCCATCTATTTCCTATCCCATTTAATTCCATTTCCAATTTTCTTCGTTTCTCACCTGGTGACAGATTTATCTTCGTCACGCAATCCATCAGCATTTTCATCAAAGATAGAACCGGAAATGACGTAAACAGTAGTAAAATTGATCGCCAGATCACGAACATAATCTTCGAGAATTGCCCAATCACCTACAGAAAAAATCCCATTATCTCCTGTTAGCCGTAGGGTTTAAGACCAGCTTAGCCTGCGTTTCTTGGTGGTCTGCGGTTTTCCCCTTCCCCGTCTCCTCCCCCCAACCCAAATAAAAAGCAGCAACCGCAGATCACCAAGCAATGCAGGCTAGAGCCAGCTCGGTAATAGAATAAGCCATAAGAATAGTCATACCAGCATTGAAGATATGATACTGTGGTGCTATGTTGCTAAGTATGAACGTATTCAATGCAGCTGTTGCATTGTAATCAAAGTCAGCATTCGGTACCAGGTGACCTCGGTCCATTCCCGACCGATAATAATGAGTGCAAGTGGAGGTTTGGT
The DNA here is from genome assembly GCA_023349425.1 of Anthopleura sola. NCBI lineage: Eukaryota > Metazoa > Cnidaria > Anthozoa > Actiniaria > Actiniidae > Anthopleura > Anthopleura sola. The sequence goes on along the minus strand of JALHLI010000007.1, from coordinate 9,972,422 downwards.
TAACAGTTAGGCGGACATCATGTCTAAAGCAATTCTGTCGAGGAATTCTTTGCCCTGCTTTCTGCAACCAAAAAAAACACCCAATCATTAGCCCGTCAAGGGAACTTATTGACAGGTGCTAAATTAAATCTTACTCCACAATCCACCCAGAGGAACACTCTCAGGTAGGTACTAAATCCATCAACGTACTTACCTCCCCATCCAATAATGTACCCCACCCGGCCCAGAGGGGCACTCTCAGGTAAGTACTAAATCTATTGACGTCCTAACCTCCCCGTCCAATAATGTACCCCACCCAGCCCAGAGGGATACTCTCAAATAGGTACTACATCTATTGACGTCCTTACCTCCCCATCCAATCTGTATCCTACCCAGAGGGGCACTCTCAGGTAGGTACTAAATCCATTGATGTATTCCTCTTGGTTCAGGATACAGCCTCCTTCGCCAGCACCTCCTTGAGGCAGTCCCCACGGTAAGTTATGACTCTGATATTGGGAAACTGAAAGAATTAACATCACATTGAAAAACTTAAAATGGGTAAAAAAATATCGGTTTTTTTTTTTACAAATAAATCAGCTTACGTACCTTGCTCGCTTGAAAGATCTAACAAATCGTCTAACGCTTCGACTTCGGGATCTTTTTTCAACTGTTTTAAAACGAAAATGCAGTAAAATTGTCTTCCAGTAATCCACTTCCGAGATATCCTAGGTTTCAGTGCGAGGCTCCGTGCTCAAATAAATTAATTCTTTTTCCTGTCATAATCCCTGAGCATTTAGCACGAAACCTCCTCACATTGAAACCATTGTGCGTGACAAGAAAAGTAATATCTCCTAAGTGGGCTATATTTTAGATCTATTTAGATATCACAAGCTCTGAAATCCAGAGGAAGACTAGTAACTACTAGTAACTAGAGGGGGGGGGGCTGAATTTAGAGACGCAATTTTGGAAGACTTTAATCTTATCACCATATATTCAGCTCCACAACCCTATGCAACTGACTGAAGTTGTTATCGGTCTTTCTGGAGTTTTGTCGAATAAGTGCTTACGTCACAGTAGGGGCACACACAGAATCTGCAGTCACGTCGGTCAGCGGCAACTTTCTTTCCAGGGTATTTACAGGTTTCTGGGTCAAATATTTTGCCATCTCCTTGAATAATGGGTTTTGGCGCATCAACAGTAGAGCGAAGTAAATGTTGGAGACTACCCGGCATTCCATCGTTAGGTGCAGGCGGAATTTCAAGGAGGCCTGGAACGAGTCGTATTCAAATATCTAGATATTAATGTAAAATTTCTGTAAAATCTTTGAAGCAGGCAGACAAAACAGACTAGACTACACTTGTCCCTAGCAACAGAGATATTATCCCTTAGTTACCACAGGGAGACCAACTCTTCTTGTAATCATACTTACTTGTAATCATATTGTAAATTTCCGTATTACGAAAATGATCGACGACCACGCCCTTCTTGAACGACGGCCCGTGAGCAACAAATAAGCCCTGTAAAAAGAAAAGGTCCCACTCGTAAGTATCCCTATATAATGCGCAATTCCAATCTCGTACCCAGAACCCTCCAGCACCTCCCTGATTTGTCGCCTGCGCCAGCCCGCTGACCAAAAAGCGGGAGGACTCAGGGCTTGAGATTGACGCACCTCATAAACAAATTGAGGACTGAGAAGAGTTTTTTTCACAAGCCGATTACGATTCTCTCGGTCTTTTTTATAAAACGAAACGAAAAGAAAAGAGCGTTTCAGACAATCCCAGACGCCACTGCGCGACAAACTCTCCCCAGTCTCTGACTAATATGATGTCATCCATAAAAATACATCCGGGGTAAAAATGGAATGCTTTGTGCATACCCTCATGCTCTCGGCCATCGAGTCGTATCCATGGTAACCTATGTTTCCATAACAAGGAATGGAAGAGCTGCGAATTAAAAATTGATTGAAATAATTAATCATGATTTATATTCATTAGATATGCATTATAGTGGATATTAAAACTTCAAATTAAAAGACAAATTGGTTGTATTTTTTAGTGTGTAATCATGATTTAGAAACCCTCAGAGGCTCCCACGTCTCAGTGATTCCGGGCGCAGTCGGTCGTAGGTCGTAGAGAGCTCCACCGACTGCATGGGAAATACTGGAGTGAGATGATTTATGATGATAGAAGAATTCAGGCTTACTTTGTCCCCACTAGCCAGCCATCTTCAGGCATCACTATGATGTCTCCAATACGACTACAAAACAAAAAAAGACAAAATCATAGGAAATTGTTATGGCGTAAGGAACGCTTGCTCTGAATAAAAAAACTGAAGAAAACTTAATACCTAAAAGTAAAGAAAAATTAAAAAGTCCTACGACTACATCGACTTCCTTCGTACCTGCCGTAAGAGTAGTGTAACCTTTTAGGGAGTTCCTCTTTGGCAAATACCCGCATGTAACGAGACTTACACTGTAAAATGAAAATGAACTTGAATTGTGTTAAGCTACGGACATACGGTGCAACATTACGCGCAATTTTAAAGGCAATTGATGTTGCGCGACATGTCACACGATGCAATTTGTTGCGCATAATGTTAATTGCGGAGGTAGAAACGATCCTACTTTATCAACATTGCCTGCAATACTGTGCGCAATGTTGCACCGTGTGTCCACCTTTACAGTGCTTCTCAATCACACGCACAGAATCGTACAATTTGACATCACGATAATTAGGGTATTGATGGACGTCAATCAAAGTGTTTCCATGACATTATAGGAAAACACAAAGCTTTCAAGGACTATGGAATGTCATGGAACCAAATTGATTAATGACGTGAACCAAAATCTACTTCGTCGCGACGACGATTCAATACCGTAAGCTATCTCAGATCGGCGGAGAACAAAAAGACAGAACGCTCTCAAATTATAAAAACACTCTTACCTGAATGCGCGAAAGGATTTCGGTTTTATTCACTGTTAATAAAGTAAGAATACAAGAGAAAGTTAACTAAAGTCGCGGAAATACGACAACAAAACCGTGGCAACTTGTTGCGTTGCAAGTCGCACATTCAATGATGCTCGTATTACCACCTCTCGCGCGACACATTTTCATTGTTGCAGAGAGTAGAAAGAGCTTCTCCTTCAGAAACAAAGTCGCGCAACAAATTTTTTTTTACAGCATTTGCTCTGAAGCTTACAAAGCATCAATGTCGCGCGACAAGTTGCACGATTTTATTGTTCGTATTTCCGCGCTTAACTCCATTGCAGAAAGGAATAACCTATGAAGTGTATTTTTTACTTACGAGATCCACCTCGTTTTGGGCTGAGTGACATGAAGGCTCCTCCCCATTTTTGTAAAGAGAAAATGTCGTTTAGAGTAACGCCATACTGTTGAGCAAGACAAACAGATCTTAACTACCATCATCATCTGTATTTCTCATTTTAAAACGCAAATATAAGAACCCACTGATCAGAATTTTGGCTCAATTTGGATTGCGTTAAGAAAAGATTTGGTCGACTTGATCTTGGATTTTCAATACAGACATTTTCTGAATTCCAGGGACCGTAAAATTCCCCTCCCCTCAAAACACTTAGGAAACTAATGCTAATGGCCAATTGCTGGTTTTCAACCATTCTCAAGAGAATGAAAAACAAAAGACACGTCAGCCATGTTGGTTGGTATAACAAAAGAAACTGATTACAAATCTTTTGCAAGGTTCAACCAAGATGGCGGCTATGACGTCATGTGAAAACCAGCAAGATTAGCAGACCACCAATCAAGTTGAAGAAAGTGCTATAATTATGATTTTAAAAACGAACAATTTGATCAGATACCTCATCTAAAAAAGTTACTTTCTTTCCGGTGCAGTTTGTAGCAGCCATTCCTACATAAAAGGAAGGAAAAGAATATCAGTAAAAATCTCGTACTTTGATTTACTTTCAAGGTCAAATGAATAAAAGACTCATTGTAGGGATTGAAAGTTTGAGCAAGTTTGTGCAAATTGTAACGAAATTATGATATATAAAAATTTAAAATACCGTGGTCTGCCAGCATTATGACGTTGACCTTGTCCTTGAGCGACCTTTCCTCCAGGCCATCGAACAGCAGCCCAATCATCTTGTCGACATACCTCGTGATGTTATCAACCTAAATTTGATTGGTCAATGAAGACAATGTATTATACTTTGCCATGGTTACCAGTGCAACAAAAACCGAGGCATCGTAATGTTATTTTTTATTCTTCAAACGTAAATTTTTAGCGACGTGCACTTTGAAATTTTTTAGTCAAAACCCCTGAAAGGACACTACACTCCCTTCCCGTCATCTTAGTGGACAGAACGACACCTTTGCTCATGCTCTGGCCTTATCCCTCGTGGAGTACCACTTTTCCTTTCCTTCCTTCCATCTGTTTTGTTATTTCTTACCTTAGGCGAGTCTGGTCCGTAAAGATGACCACCAGAATCAGGTTCGTGGAAATACAAAGTGATAAAATCAGGACGCCTGTTCAGATAAGAAGATAATGTACGATTACTGAACCAATGAAGGAAATGAAGGAACAAGGCACACTGACCACTATACATGCTCGAGAAAATCACGAAATAGGATTGATTAAAAAAAATTAACTTTAATGAAAAACAAAGGCGCAGTTTGAAATCTTCGTTTTGGACGGATTACCCAAAAAAATGGACTCCCTTTCCCGTCAGTACACCAATATACGGCAAATAAAAGAACTTTTGCCGCCCACCTTTCCCCGCATAAAAAAATTCCCACCATGGTTTACCTCTTCCCGTCGTCCGTTGAAGGATCAACATGGCTTCCTTGAACAGGAAGGTCTAGCCATTCGAGTACTTTTTTAACACGAGCTTCAAATGGATGGCTCCTGATAACAACAACAATATCTGTAAGTACATATAAACTGTTTTATTGGTCAGTGCAAACAAAAAAAGCGAATTATTTATCTTTTAAGAATTAAGGTTTGTTTGAAGATTTTGACCGTCATTTAGACCCCTTGCACGTGACGTCAAAACAGCTCAGTGAAATTGGAAGACAAACAAAAGAATTTCAATCTCCTGAGAATTGGAATATATTGTTTTGTACTCCAAATTGAGCTGCATTCCAAAGTGCTGCAAGGGGTCTATTGGAAACACCTTAAATTATGTACAATAGACCTCTTTAGCTTAGGCGTGATGTTTTCACATTACCAACCTTGTGTCATTCCCTAGAGTATCATTTCTTTTTTTAACGGATGCAGATGAGAAGATACATGAATATGGATACAACTCAAACAAAGAAACTTATTCTCAAGAGAATGACACATGGTCTGAAATGGGAAAACATTATGTCCAAGCTAAAGAGGTGTATTGTATTTGACATTTACTGGGAATTCAAAAATATATCTAATTCAAAACTTACTGGTTGTAATATGTTGTAAAGTTTGGTAACATTCCTTAAAACAAAGGGGAAAAGTTTAGTTGACTAAATGCAACTAAAATCAGCACCAAATTTTGAATGTTGAGCAAAGAAACAAGAGTTAGGCAATCAAATGACAGGACTATCAGTCTAAGATAAAATATATGAACATAACATACCTTCTATAGGTATTTCAGATCCTACAAAGAAGTATGACGCAGCAACAAGTCCATTCTTCATGGCAGTCTGCCACAGCTTAAAGTATATGCCGATAAATGAGGTCAATAGCTTAGGTTTATGGGGTGCCTGTGGTTCCTCTTATTCCCCAGCAATTATTAATTCCTCAAAACAATGGAAAATAGGGGGGGGGGGATGTCTTGGTTTTTTACAAGGGTAGCACTTATTGGCCAGTGGCTAAAAAACTTGTGGCCCTCGTTCCATGATCGAATTGGAATTTAGAAGTTGATTTTTGTGGAGGGAGGAAAACTGGAGAACCTGGAGAAAAACCCTCAGGAGAGAACCAACTAGAAACTCTACTCATGTATGACACCAAGCCCTGGTGGGCTCAAACCCAGGTCACATCTTCTGAAAATTGGCCAGCACTTGTTTCTACCCACCCTGGTTTGCCGCGACTAACTAAATGGAAGGGGAAAATAAGAAAAAAATGTATCAAAATGCTGGTAAAATGATATCTAAGCTTCACACTTACTGGTTCACCTTTCCACCATTTAGGGTCTAATGTAGTCTTTCCCCCTATCTTAAAAGAGTCCTTCAATGTAGGATCATAAAACCTGTTTGCAACGATGCCACTATGAGCTGGATACAATCCCTGTCAAAATAATGTCATAAAGCTTCTGTCATAAATGTTGCCATGGAAATAATTTGGTCCAGTGTTACCACGGTAACCAAGTATATATGATATACTGTACTTACGGTTATTATGGAGTAGTGATTTGGAAAAGTTTTGGTGGGGAACTGTGGCTGAAGAAACTTAGCACGTACACCATTCTTAGCTGAAAGAATAATAAATATATATGTTATATTATCATCACTATCATTGTCACATATTGGGATCCCTGTGTTGTAAGTTATGGGATACCTGTGTAATATATCAGTAGCTTTGCCAACATGGCGCCCAAACACATGGTTTCACAACAATTATTATTATAATCATTATTATTTATATTTTCACCATTGTTATTATTATAATGATATTAATGAGATTCAAGCATATGACCAGCAGTGGCGGAAGCTGAAAATCATTGTGGGGCACTACAATTATTTTTTTTACAAAATACAAAATACAAATGCCCTTAAAAATATTTATGATTCATAGTTTATGATTTATCCAAACCACAATTTTTTTTGGGGGGGGGGGGGGGGCCTGGGGGGGCCAGTGCCCCCCAGCCCCCCACTTCCACCACTCTTGATGACATAATAGACATGCATATGATTAATAAAGTGTGCTTTGTTATGAACCCCGCCATGTTTGTGTGTTTAAGTTAATTATTACCATAACTTTAATAGTATAATAGAATAATAACAATAATAATAATAATAATAATAACAATTATAATATTACTAAAATGTCTCATTTTATATATAAGAATTTTCAAATATTTTGACAAAAACACCACCTGTCACTCACATAAGTATATCTTACCTAATTTCTGAATATTTGGTGCAGTTCCTCTATCAAAATAAATGTCCTTAAAACCATCCATAGATATCAGAATTACAGGATATCTTCAAAGGAAAAAAGACATTCTAAATAACTTTATTTCTTTATTCATTTTAGACATTCCAGGAGAGGTAGGTCTTCCTCGTCCTCTATAGATTACTTAAGTGTTTTATGTAGCTATATAGAGCAGTTTTCATATGACTATGAAAAACTTGACACCATCCCCGATCCATGTGTAATTAACTTTGCAAAGATGCAAGAAAAGAGCATTGAAAACTACACCATATTTCTTTCTTTAAAGATGATAAAACAGCTTTTTTCAGGCTTCGTTAAGTAATACATCATATGCAGGAAGTGTCAAAAGCACTCAAGAATTGTGAGAAATACTCATCATAAGTATTGCATCAAAGGCTGTCAAGTGCTTCCTGTAGTGCTGCATGAGTACAAAATAAAGATGACTTGCATATAGCATTATCTAGCTGCACTCTCTCATCCAGAGAATACATGCAATACTGTCTTAGCGGCAATATTATACATGGCCAGAACATATAGCTGTAAACATATATATACTTGAATCAGATTAAGGTTGTCAGTGTGCACACATACCTTTTTATGTTTCCTTTCAAAAGAAAAGAAAAAAAAAGCAAATTTAATAATAGAATATTAAATATCTTCATAAACACAACAAAGTATGTATAGAATTCCCCCTAATATCACATGGTTTTGAAGCCTGTGCAGAAGGATGGACCAGATAACATGTGTATAACCTACAGATTAATCATACCTATTGCTTGATCATGTACACGTGATTTTGAGGCCAAGACAGCAACAACAGCAATTATAACAATGATAAGTATTATTGCAAGGATTCCAATCTGAAATCAAATGTGCACTTTAGTAAGATTCTGCTGCAGTAGAACATACATTTCAGGGTTTGAAATAACTGCAGGCCAGTTGCTGGTCATAATGACCAGTAAAATTAGTCTTAGCTTGGTCATACCCTGTTTCTGGCTCAACGTTACTGGTCAAAGGCAAGCATTTGACAGAACAGGTTCCTATTCTGGGTGGACATTGTCCGTTGACTGGCTAATATTTCAAGCCCTGCATTTATGATCAAAAATTTATAACAATAAAGCACATACCCCAATAAATAGCATTTTCTTCTTGCTTAAAATCTGGAAATTAAATTGATAAAATGTGTAAGAAGTATGATATAGGTAAGACCAAAAATAACTTTGAATGTATTTGTCAAATTCTTTATCATTTTGCCTTTATGATCATTGACATATAAGGCTTAGGTTGTGGTTTTTTGTTTTTTTTTAAGGTTTGAATCTGACCTCCCAAAGTGGATTTCCCTAAGAGTACATTTATCATCATCTATAATCCCATGTCCCTCTAATTTCTGGGATCAAAGTCCTGTACCTGGGATCCTGTTCCTGCATTGGATCCCAATAAAACTTGAATGAACTCAACAGAAAATATGCAAATCTATTGGTATTCTTTAAATATGTATAACCGAAGATAATCTTAGAGTTGTCAGACATTGATCATCAATATTTGTTGCAAAAATTGCCAGTGCTAATCAAGTAATATAACATATTCAGTGCGGAACTGCAACCATACGTTTCTGGATATATATTGATATATATATATATAGTTACGAGGGGCATATATGTTCAAGGGTATTACATTAAATCTTTATGTTTACTCCCATAAGATATCTCTAAATTGAACAAGAATATATACTTGTATTAGGTTTATCAAAAAGTTTGTTTTAACCAAAATTTAATTAAATTAAGTTTCAACAACGACGATTCATCAACGACATGTATAAGCGTTGAAAACCAGAGACAATGTGACCAAATCCTTCACTTTCGTAATAGCACTTCAAGCACAAAGCTAGAGAACTATCAGTTTTCTCGGCCATTTCTTTAGCAGGGTTCGTAAACAAACGTTACAGTAACGCTTCGAAATCCAAGGTGTAATTCTGACCCAATATTCGGTTGATATTTGTTGCAGTATTTTGTGTTCTTACCGTTGGCTGATCAACTTTAACTTTATACGTATGTGCATGAGAATCATCAGGCTCTAAAACGAGAGTGGAATCCTTTAACTGGCTCATTTTGAAGGAGATGCTACAACTACATCTGTAACGACTAGTAAGTAAGTAAGATGCGTAAGTGACGGACAAAGCATTTCGTCACATCCGGATGGTCAAGAGGCAGTTTCCAATACGTCATTTCCGCGTTCTTGCGTATTGTTGTTTTTTTTCCGCCGTAAGAAAGAAAGGAAACGTAGTTAATTCAGCATGGAAGTATTTTTCCGGCAAGAGCTTGAAAATGCGATTTTTATTAAATACAGAACTGCTTTCAGCACCATTTCAGTGACATTTGAACCCTGTTTCCTTGCTTTACATAACCTTTTGAGACGGTTTTCGGCATTGACTTCCGAAATAGCTAGACCACCATGAAGAAAGCGTTACCTTACTATAACAAGACTTTTTTATTTGTTGGTATGCATGCATAGTGTAGTTATATTGTAGTGCTGCAACGGTCAGACGGCATGGAGCTCCTTACCCACGGATTCAAAAATTAAAAAAATACTCAAGAATCACTGAAGAGTAAGTACATTTTTTTAAATATATGTCTTTTCCTAACTGTAGCGTGCCTCGACACCCGTTTCCCCCGCCAAGTAAGATTTAGGCCCCTGCTATTATTATCTATATAAAGAACATGGCTTGGCTTGTAGTGGCTGCGGTGACACGTGCAGTCAGACAAACAACTATTGAAGTCGACCGAGGTTAAGCCGACATGCTGTTCGACCATATGTAACAATAATAAATTATCTGAGAATTAGAGCGCAACTCTAAGATGGTTTTTGTCTTTGCCTATGACCTGAAAATACAAGCTGAACTACCCCAAAATAATGGCCACAAAACTGATTAAAAGGTTTATAAAAAACCTCACGCGACGCGCAGTGCCGTGTCGTGCCATTCCGTACCTATGACAGTGGCCACGTGTGATACGGATAAGCAACAGGCATTTTATTTCAAAGATGTTGATGACTGCCACATTTGGTCCTCCAAGATGGCGGTAGATGATCACATGACCCGCCGATCCGTAACGCTGATTCAAGAATGAGAAAACTACAGCGTATATTTAATTTTGCCTTTTATTATGAATAATATATAGTTTCAAAATGTTGTAACTTTCTTTGCCTGACTATATTGATATACATATAATTTAACATACTTCATCCTATGTATAGTGAGTATACCGTATATATATAAGATATAAATAAAGCGACGAGAAGCCCTTCTCGTGCTTTTAAATATTGTATAACGGGATTTATAATCCATCTCGTTCTCTTTCCATTGCAAGAGCCAGCATTATAACGCAGGCGCAAAAGCAAGGATTGTAATAAACTTCTCAATATCCGAGAACTGTGCGCGGTGGAGTAGACTATATAGTGCTAAATATTACAGCTAATTCATGGGCGGGATTGAAGCGCGCGCACATCGTCAAATTGCGGTGCTTGAAGTCCGGGAAGCCATTTTAGTGTTCATTATACAATTACAGTGCTTGAATTCCGAGAAGCCATTTCCGTGTTCACCATACGATGCCGGGAAGCCACTTCAGTGTTCATCGTACTACTGCAGTGCTTTTTCCTCACGAAGCCTTTAGTTGAATTTTCGTTTTCAAACTAAAAGTTTCTAAAAAGGAAAAAATAAATCAAATAACAAAATTTGGAAAACTTCTTCCCAAAAATCCTACATGTAGAGGTTTCTTCAGGGTTCGATCTGTGAGTTAGCCTATAGCCCTCCAGCTGAGCTGAGTTTGATCAGCCCAGAGGTTGTTTCAGGGTATCGATAAAATTTGATGCACAGGTACACAGTAATACATACAGTTACAACATACAACTTTGCACGAATATTTGTTTTTAGGTACCTTTTTTCTCTGTCCAGTGTACGAAAAGTTCGAGTGTCCGTATATTTGGAGCGCAATGTCATGATAGTTGCGATCCATTGCTATCGATAACGCTGTACTTCCTTCCTAAAATATCAAAGATACAAAATAACAAATTTGTTGCCATCGACTTAGAAAGGGGAAGAACACCCTATATTCATCTTGAGTTCGTACGCTTGGGCTTCCCTCCTTCCTTCCTTCCCTCCTTCCTTCCTTCCTTCCTTCCTTCCTTCCTTCCTTAGATTTTTTCTTTCTTTCTATTTTTTCCTTTCTTTCTTTCTTTCTTTCCTCCTTTCTTTTTTGCTTGCTTGCTTGCTTCCTTCCTTCCTCCTTAGCCAATCGGAAAACAGCTTTTAAATCCCCCTGGAATCCTTCAATTTGTTTTCGCCTTGGCGAAGATCAAAAGCCGGATTAAGAACTATTCACATGTACATCACTACTTACATTGTCTTCCAATATCGAGTTACATTCAGGATGAGACAGCAAGAGTCTAGCGATGTTTGTGTGTCCATGCTCGCAGGCACACATCAATGCTGTTGAACGCTCCTACAATCGCATTTAACACTGTCAACCATCACTTTCACAACAATAACGCGATAGCAAGCTATCAACCACTAACTTAGTGGGAACCAAGGGTGGTTTTTTACGGTAGCAGGGCTTCAAGTGTCCCTATATTTCCTATATTTTTTAAGTTAATTCTTATTTCCCTTCCACCGGTACCAAAGTTTATGAACTTGATAATAATTTTTTCCTTTTCTTTTCTGAATAAAATTATAGGAATCATAGGACATTTAAGAACTATATAGGGGAACTTAGGGGAACTTAGAAAATAAAATATAGAAAATATAGGGACACTTGAAGCCTTGCGGTAGTACACGCGTCTTTCGGCATCACATGAGAGTAGAGTTTCCTAGGGGGGTCTCTTCCTTGATTCAAGGGTTTTTGCGCGCCGGGTTTTCCTCTAGACCTCTGCGCAAAACCTAAATAGCTACTGATTTCCAATTTGATCTATGACTTAGCCGTGCTCTCTGACTTAAATCAGCCCAGAGCTTGTTTCGGGGTTCAATGAGTTGGCCGTCCCCTTCCTTGATCAGTCCAGAGGTTGTTTTAGGGTTGGATCTGTGAGTCAGCCATGCCCTGACTTAGTTCAACCTAGAGGTTGCTTCAGGGTTTGATAAAGTTGATATTTTGTTTGACTCACGTTATCTTGCGCATTGATATCAGCGCCAGCCTCCAGTAGAAGTCCCACCATGTCAAGTCTACCACGAGAAACAGCTAACATTAATGGATTTTGACCAGTCTGTAATAGATAAAATGCAGTATTAGATAATACAGATCATCGTAAAAATGTGAAACACGCAAGCTACCAAGGTGCTGGCCTTCACCGTGACCGTGCCCCATCCCATTGCGCGTTGTGATTCGTTCAAAAACTTCCCACCGCGACCTTGCCGTACGCAGACAATTTTCACCTTTATTACGAAATCTGGTTTAGATTTTATGTTGCCGGTATAACAATAATAATAATAATAATAATAATAATAATAATAATAATAATAATAATAATACTTGATAATATATTTATATAGCGCCATTTCCAACAGTTCAATGGTCCCATGAATCTTGCAAGTGATGCGCGATGCAATGTTCTTGCATGGCAGCAGAAATACGAAGACTGCGGGCATTCCCTTTACTTCACCAAAACTACTTCTTGGAAAACCTACCTCCTCTACTTTACTGTTTACATCACCAAGGTCTAAAAGTCTGCGTGCAATGTCTGTGGAATCTTCTCTTTCCAGGCCCGTTAGCGCTGAAAGCATCACAGCGTTGTATCCCACCTAGACATGCGCACAAGATATTTTGTTTGTTTATGATTTTTTCAAATTAAATTAAAGCAAATAGATCTGTAGAACTCCTTAAGCATGCGCAGCTTTATAACTGACGAGGATAAATATGAAAGTGGTGTGCGCATCCTTGAGCATGCACAGCATCTTGACTGACAACAGGAGAGCGGTATGCGTATCTAGAAGCATGCGCTCTAACCATGCACAGTTTATTATTTTAACAATGCACTGTACCTGATTGGGTAGGCCAACATCTGCACAGTTTGTTTTTAGAATGATGTTCACGACCTTCCAGTTGTTGTAGCTGACAGCATAGTGTAGTGCATTATTACCCTGCATCAACCAGGGAAAAAATATTAAAAGACTTAAAATACGTGCATTTTCCCTTTATGAATCAGAGTTAGTTACTCACTTCTTTGTCCCTCAGATTAACGATGGTCTCCAAGAGAACAGGAATGTAACCTCTGAAGGCCTTGATAAAAGCCTTGATGACATCAGGACGACAGCCAGGTGACGTCACACATTCGAACCAGTGGTTCTCGACAGTGCTCATGCAAGAAACCTGAAAATAGCAAGATGAGGTAGTTATCCTGGGTCACATGATAATTAGGCTAAATATAGAAAGAACCAAAGAGAGTTGAACCCATATCACGTGACTAGGAGTTATGGTTCTAAAAATAGATATACGACATCACGTGATAAGAATCATGTGATCAAATTCAAAACACATGATTGGTCCAAAAAGTAGTAGAAATAGAAGGGAACATGATCTAATCTTCTTTTTCGTTTGCACATGACGTCATAGCCGCCATGTTGGAAGAATGTGACAAAGGTGTTTTCAATGAATTCTTTTGTTATATCTTCCAACACGGTTGCCATGGCTTTTGTTATTTTTACTCCCTTGGGAATGATTGCAAATCAAGAATTCATCGTATGAGAGTCGCCATCATAGCTGCCATCTCAACCGCCATCTTGGATGAATTCACCAAAAAAAATTTTGGCATTGTTTTTTTTTTATTTTTTTATTTTTTGTGACTGTCATCTCTCCAGTTGGAGATTTCATTTTCTAAGCAATGATTTAGTCATACTTAAGGATTAATTTTCAATTAACGAGACTCGTCCCCCCACAAGAGTCATCAGCCGATTCTTAACATATCAAGGTCAAGGCATAAATAGATCTGTCTGAATGACTGGGTGTGGCCATGGCAACAGGAAGGGTTCATGCGAAACAAATTGATGAAAGATGTTTCACGGCACGTAGTACATTACATGCTCTATGGAGGGTTGTCTCCCAAGGGCTAGCTGACTGGCTTTGATTCAAATGGATTTTTAACTATTCAATTTTCAATGGATTCCACTCATCCCTTGGCCCCTAACTTACCAGCTGTTCTCGACCGATTTCCTTGCCCTTATATAAATGACCATTCAGGAGCTTGCAAGCAGAGAGAACTTCTTCGTTAATCCTGTGGAAAAGAAAAAGAAATGTTTGTAACTGGCGCGAGTTTTTCCATGCTAATGAATTTCCCCAATAAAAACATGTTATCTTTCTTAATGGAGAAAAAGCCATTACTAAACATGACACAAAAGACGGCTAGCTGTTCTCTGCAGCAGACGACACCTGAGACAACAACCAGCTCAGAGCCGACACGATATCATTATAAATAACTTGACCTCGCTCAGGAAAAAAATCTAGCATTTCAAAAAATAATTCTTCGTAAACGAGCTAAAAATTAAAGCAAAAAAAAAGGCAATCCAAAGGCCAAAACTATGACTTAATTCTAATTATACAAAATATTCAAATACTTCATTATGCTGGTGAAAAATTAGATCTAAATCTAAAATCAATAACGCAATAAAATAATTAATAACTTGACCTTTAACTAAAACCAAAAAAAAATGTTAAAATCCTACTGAAAAACTTTTATTTTACAAACATTAAATTATGGAACAATCTAAGATTTTGTAGTTTAAAACTAAGGTTTCATTAGTATTCTATGAAGTTGGTTAGGAGTTAATTGTAGCTTTAGAATTACGTTTTCGTAACCTATGTCAAGGTTAATTCTCTTCTGGTTAAAAGAACTTTCTCTGAGGTATTTAACTTCATCAGCTGTCAGGCATTGATCAAGTACGTATCATTAACAGATAACTAACATTCCTAGCATAGTTTTACAAAGTTTTAGATTAAACTTATTGAATTCTACTGATTAATCTTTAATAACTTTGAACACAGCGATAAGAAAGTAGGTTATTCGAGAGCTTTCGATAAGGACTTTTAGTGACGTTTTTTTGAGGCCAAATTTACAGAGATAATTCTTTTGATTCTGTTTTGCGTGGTATTTTTTCTAAATATTTGGTCGTGATCCGTGAGATCCCTTTGTCAAAAATGATTTGTTTGAATTCTCACTCAAGATTGACAAACATACACAGCTGGGTCTTAGTGTGTTCACTACGTGGGGTAATATCGGAAGCCAATTCTTCTCAATATGTCATTCCCTTGTAGCAAGCAACGAATACCCAAACACTTCTATTATATTATTTATCATTTTACTAAAATAAAACTAGTTTGAAAATCTTTTTAACGAGCGATTTATTCAGGCTTCTTTAAAATTATTCATATTTCTATTCATACAATGAGTTCTTGGCTGAACAACCTAAATATCTTTAACGGTTTTCAGTTGTTGTCAGTATATTTTAAGACTAGATTTTTAAATATATAGTATGCAATGATTATTTTTAAAAAAACTACTTATTTTTAGCATATTAAAGTTTTGAAGAGTTTTCCTTGAGATACTAAAGAAAACTGTGCAGTTATATATTTTTTCCTTTTCTTTTAATTTCTTTTCTTTTCCATTCTTTTTTTCTATCTTATCTGTTCCTTTTTTGTTGTTGTTTTTTTTTTTTTTGGTCTGTCATTCTTCTCTTTTCTTTTCCATCCATTCCATTCCCTTTCCTTGCCATTTCTCTCCTCTCTTTTCCTACCTTTCCTTTCCTTTCCTTTCCTTTCCTTTCCTTTCCTTTCCTTTCCTTTCCTTTCCTTTCCTTTCCTTTCTTTTTCCTTTTACACCCCTGAACTGTAAAAAACCTTTAGCTTAACTTTTGATTCGTATGCTTCTAAAATGCTCAAACAATTTAGTTCATGAGCATTTTTTTTAGTACGTAGGAACCTTTTTCGAACATGGATTTTTTCCGAGCAAAACAAGGCATTCATCCTGTTCATAATCTTGACTCAAATAAAAAATGTCTTACTCTTTATTTCGTACCTAACACGTGACCGCTGACCGCTGGACGACACTGACGGCTCACTCATCTGTCCTGTGCTATCGCTGCTTGGATTATCATGGTCTATACTCGATTCATCCGATGCCAGAGTATCACTCACATGAGTAAGGGTCGAGTTTCCTTCATCGCTTAGTTCACTACTGTCCGTTCCTTCATATGTCGAGTTTTTGTTCGCGACGAACGCTTTGACGTCATTCGTGTTCACATGTCCATTAATGCGCATGCTCAGACCTACAAAGTTGTCATTGTTGTCGATCGATATTTCAGTTGTAGTGTTATTGACGTCATAGTCACCAACTGCTTTTGACTTGGTTTTCAATTGAAAACAACGATCGCAGAAATTGTCCGACAAGCAGCATTCTCCAACGCCAACTGTCTCCATGCTAACATTTAAACAACGTTCACAATAGGTATCCGTAACAGAACAGTCACCCACGCCTAATGTCTTCACACTTGGAGCAATTCCAGCACCAATGGAACGGGTTTTCACATTGGTACACTTTTCGCACAGGAGCTGCTCAGAAACAATGTTGTTTCCTGTCCCAACTGAACGAACTTTTTTTGCAGTGCAGTTTCTACAGCCTGAATCCGTTACCCGCCGTATTCCAACTCCAGTATTCTTGGTCGAATTTTTTCCTTTAGCATCAATAGGGGCATTTTTTGTTGCATCCTTCTCGACTTTTATACTCCCACAGAGATCATTTATTGTGAGCTTCCCATCACCGCAAGCTGCGTCTTTGAACTCTACTCCCCAGCATCGCTGGCACAGATAATTATCCTCTAACGACTCATCACCAACGCCGTAAGATCTATAAGTTGGTAGGTCTATTCTGTTGGCCATAATCTCGTCAACAGACTTCGTCGTAATGAACTCTTCACCACTCAAACAACGTGAGCAACAGTCATCATCAATGGTACAAATACCAACTCCCACAGATACATAACGTTCTGCTATCGTAGTCTGCGTCCCGATGGACTCAACCTCAGTTTTTTGGTCGCCCTGGTAACCAAGGCTAGACTGCTCTGTTTGACAAGCGCTCGATTCCATGTAAGGTCTGACGTTAATTCCTTTGTCAAAAGTTTCTACGGATAAAGAGTCACAGCCAACGCTCGTTTTCTCGACAAAAATCTGCGTCGCTTGATCATTGGTTGTCAATTCGGCGATTCCATTCCCAACACCACAATCTTTAGTAAACGATCTAATCATTCCAACACCTATTGATCTTGTGGATACTTTTCGTCTAGAACTGCTCTCTTTTACTTCCTTCGCGTGGATATCATTCTCCTTCTCAGCATCGCTCTTCCATATGGTGTTATCAATGCCTCGAATTTTCGTCTGCGATCCTCGATTCTTTGGGATACTTTCAAATTTTACTGCAGAAGTAAAACCACTCTTGCTTTTTTCGCAAACGTTTTCTCTGATTCCATTAGTCGTATCATCTGTGTTCCCATTGAGACTGGACGTTGATCCAGATAGTTTCATTCTGAGTTTTCTTCTGACGGAGGAAAACTCGTCTTCGTCGTCTTCAGTGTCACTCTTACATCCTCGTTGCCTTAGAGTATTATAATACAAATCGTTATATCCGTACGAGCGGTTCTTTTTCATCAAACACTTTGACTGTAGCTGCTTTAACAACTGTCGTTTCTCTTCTTGAAGAACTGAATTCTGCACTCGTAGAGTTGGAACACTCTTAACCTGTTCTTCAAGGTCTTTCACGCGCAATAAACTATGTTTCAATTGTTTTCGAATGTACAGTAAAGTATTTTTGAGGTCTGATCCTGCCGGAAGACTAGCGATGGATTTTTCGAGCAAATTTGTCGGTCGTTTCTCGGTTTGTGTAAACTCAAACGTCTCCATATTAAAGCCGAACGTCAAAGGAGACAATGAGTTGCTACCGCTGGCTCCAGTGCTTGACGTACTCATAGGAGAAATACTCCGAGGTGACGGAGACATGTCTAGTTCGGGAAAATTCTTAAAGCCACTTCCGATCGAGTCGGTATCGGAACCGATGCTCTCTCCGTCGCTGTCATATCGATCGATAGGGCGAATCGATGATCCGTCGTCTGACGAAAATGAGTTTGTGTTCCGAGTTCTTCTCTTTGCCTTAAGCTGGAAGGGCCTTCCCGACATGATGGCAAGAAATACCTTGTAAATAGATAAAAATATTAAATGTTAGTGATTTCTGTTTGTTACGTATACAAATACGAGCAGACAATCTCAAACTTTCCGGTCCCAGTGATGAACCTTGGAGAAATCCAACACTGATTTGCTTGCGCAATTATCAGATTTTTAATAGGGCGCTTTATCTTACTAGCTCCCGAAGACAGTTCCCATTAATTCTCATTCCCAGACTAAATCTTCTCATAATTTTCGGTCCCATTGATGAACCTGGGGGAATCCGACATATGCAATTTTCAGATTTCCCATTCCTTGCGACCTAAATTACAGACCCAGTGCATCAAACCCCACTCCTCCAAAAGCACACCAAATCCCAGTTTTTATTTCAAATCTTCAGAACTTTTCATCTAATATATTAAGAAAAAAATTAAAAAAATTACATAAAAGATTTTCACGAGCGTGCGCTCTGATTGGCTGAAAAACTATGTTTTATCAGCATATAGAATGATAGATATGACGTCAAAACCATTTCTATATACAAAATATAACGTAAAAACTGGAATTCGCTTTGTATCAAAAAAATTACTAGAAAATATAAACTATTTGTTTTATGTAAGTATTAGAAAGCGCGCGCAAAATTAGGTGACAGTAGGGGTTCTGCCGCAAGGCATGGTAAAGGTTCCCGCCGTAGGGAATGCAGTAAAACGAACAGTGTCAAGTCTTTTAATGATCGTATCTCTTGGAGTATTTTACTTGACTTAGGGCTCACTTTCAGCAAAATTTCTTGTGAAGAACAGCTCTAAATCTCAAACTAGTACCTTGACGAATAAATACGAGTAAATTCACCATTAAAAAAATCGAAAGCGTCAGATGTCATAAGCAAGATAAGGTCATTTTCCTGATAAACACATTGGTACATGTCAGGAATGAGGCGATAGTTCTTGTAAATGTTTGCAGATGTCTTTACTTTGATAAGATGTTTAAAAAAATCAAGGAAAACGATAAAGAATGGTCGGAAAATTAGTAAGGAATCACTCGAGGAAACTGTGTCAGTGGAGTACTAGTCTACAAGATTTTTTTTGATTATGGAGCTGCAGAGAGTAGTGGAAGTTTGCGAGTTTGGTCGCATTTTAGACTAAAGTTTGTATTTTAATAAGGCTACAAGATATGCCTCTTTGATTCGAACACAATGCATCAAATGAAGGATGGAATACTCTAGCACTGAAGATATTACTAAAAGACATGAAATGTCCTCACGTAATCCTTTTGAGAACAAGATTAATGGCTTAATTTTAACATGTTAATACCTTTTGACTTAATCCAAAATTTTTGAATTACCGAACCAAAAATAGCAACTTTGTGCCTCTGTCATTTTTCTGGTCACCCCCTCGATTGATCTCAGAAATTTAGTCTACAATGCTGTAGGAATTTAGCTGTTTTATAGCGATGTACCATTGTCACATCTTTTCGTCCTATTTTTCTTGAAAGTAGTGTGAAAGATAATCCAGTGTTAGGCAAGTATCGACGCAGGGGGAGGGGTGAGGAGAAAAAACTGAAAGGCTCCGACTTGAAGGATAATCTAATCAATGGTATACGATGGTGAGATAGTTCCAAATCACCACTTGAAAAAAATCATTATAAAGATTTGTAAAGGGTGCTATTTTGCGAGAAGTCAATGAAAGAAAGAAAGACAGAACCGCAGTCATTGGAAAGATTTAGAGATTACTCAACTCTACTTAAAGGCAAAGTTGTAAACAAACTATTATAAATGTTAAACTACTGACCTCTTGACGAAGATAAAAGCACGCAAGGAGTCAATCAGTTTGTCTCTCCCTTATATAGATGTCAAAGTTGTTCATTTGTTATCCACAAAACACTCGAATGAATTGAATGAATTGAATCCTCAAATAAGAAAAAATGAAAAAATGAAAAATATACTTGCTGACATGAAAACTAGTCGAACATGGAACGAGCGAACGAAAGTACAAGTTTTCAAACTACAAATTGGCCCAAGGTGTTTTATGGTCGCCAGTTAATAGCTTTCTAACGAAGCAGAACCTTAGTCCAATATTCAGCCTCTCAAGACTGCGCATGCTAAACTCGTGGCACAATTCAAACCTTTTGATAGGCTTCCTAATACTTGGTTTTATTCTTATTTAAAAGTCTCGGAAACCTATGTTTTTTTTCTCTATCCATTAGCAGTTAGTTATCATAAGAAGGGTGTGATTTGAGAACGAGACAAGAGTCGAGGTAATCAGTGACGACTAGCTAACGAGTATCACTCCAATATCAAAGTAGTAAACTCACTAATAATCCACTTGTAGTGTATTATATTTGCTCTAAGAATTGCGCAACTTACAATACCTTACCCAGTAATTATGTAAAAGAATCGTGAAAATATTCTTACGAAACGCAAAAAAATCTAAATAAGAATAGGGCAAAAAAAAAAAAAAAAAAAAAAAAAAATCCATAAAATACGAATGCCAAGTTAAAAATATACGAATAAAAATTCAATGTGAAAATTCAGTATTCAAAATTATTCTTAAGTCGGTTGATAACTTAACTATGTGGAATAAGGAAACAAATCGAAAATTGAAATAGAGCTAAAATTATTTCCATAAGAGATACTATAGGAATTAAAAAAGCTTTCTGAAAAGTCAGCATTCAAAATTGTTTCAGTTTCAATGTTGATAACTTAACTTGGTAGAACTAGAAAAATTTCGCCAAACAGATGTGTGTAAGCTGACTGAAAACTTAGCGTAGATCACTGAAGTAGAAATATTTTTTCAGGCCTGAAATACCAGACCTCAAGGCTAGATAAAAGCCATTAAAAATTGCTTAAAAATAACGCTAAAAATACTAACTTTCTAAATAAACCTTAAATTTTATCAGTTAGTGGATTGCAGGAATATCAGAACGATAATTAAGGAAGAAATTGAAGTAAAATGAATGTAAAAATGAGTAAAAATTACCAGTAAATTTGCTGTCGACGTGTAACGTTCTGTGGACGAAATTTGATCGCGTCTGAGATGAAGAAGACTGATTTCGAGCCCCTACTGTATTGGCTTAGTTTTGTCTTACAGGAAGTAAGGGTCACTGCTAAAAAGGATATATTTGATTTGGTTACCCGGGGAGAAAGGAAAAACTAGGGTTAGATAATTAATGGTTAAATTAATAGGAAATGAAATTTATAAATACCGATTAATTTTTTTTTTTTTTTTTTTTTTTTGGAAGAGTGAATAAAGTCTTGAAAGGGGTTTCTTGGTTGAACGAAAATCTGTAAAGGAATTTGTTTCTTGAGTTTGGGTTTAGATAATTTTGAGACTTTATATAAGGATTGCGTGATTTAGAGATAACAGCAAGAAAAACAATTATATCAACATCATCGCGAGCATCATGAACAGTTTCAATAAACATTGCCACACAGTACGATTGTTTGTAAACTTTTATAGGAATCTTTTTTAACTTTCCGAACGAGAGTGCGTAGGTTATCATTCGGAGTGAGTCTGAGGGAAAATTAATTTACCCCGGACATTTTCTTGTTATTCTAAGCTATTGAAAACTGACAGAAATGCTTAATTTTCTTAAACACGTTGAACAACTTTACATGTTGAATTGGAAGGGGGTCAAAGGGCTAACTGCGGGAAGCAAAGAAAAAAAATATGGCTCCAAAGTTCGCTTTTATTCATTCATTTGAATTGTCTTTAAATTTAGAGGAATTTGCGTGACAATTAGAGCCCTGTTTACTCCAAGTTTTCGCACATATGAAACGAAGCACAGCTTATTTTGACATCCAAGAGCGAGGTACAATACCTCATTCCACTGCAAAACAATGGAGTAAATTTATTGCATTCTCTAGACCAAAATTTGCGCGCTCGACGTACGAAGAAAATAAGGAAGAATTATCTAGATGCTGGGGCAAGTATTATACAGTTTAAACAACAGTTTAGCGAAGGATAACTGTCTAAAAACCTTATTAAACGAAGAGGTTTTGAGTCTGTAACGCGTAGGTTGTTAATGAGAGTGATTGCTAAAGTACATCATTGAAGTACGAAGCATAATGGAGTTGATCATCGAAGCAAATCACTTCTAACATATCACGAAAACTCATACAAAATATTTGAGAACAATTATACTTAGAACCACAACTTAAATTATAAGTATGCTGAACAAATTTACAGGCTACTGTCCGCGATAAATAAATTGTGCAAATTTATTTGCGAGGGATAACGTTGTAAGAAAAAGAGCATACAAACGAACTATATTCATACCTTCGGTCAATAGACGATCTGTTCCTTAGGTCTTAGGAATAGTACCCTTTAGTTCGGCTTTAAGGAGAGAAGATGAAGTATTAGAACTTGCTGTGCAATCCTTTTAAGGCAAATAAGTTGAATAACTCGATCACAGCTGAGTTGGTTGAGGACGTCAATATGAAAACCACGCAAGCTATAGAACTCCGTCTCCAATCAACAGGAAATCTGTAAAACGATCCCTGAATGCCGCAAGATGTGAACTCTTTGCCCTCTTAATTAGATGTAATATCAATCTCAGCTTGGCGAGGTTTGAATGGAATAACCTTGCAATACACCGCTGTTTCTTAGGTACTCAAAAGCCTGACGATCCGTTCAACAGCGCTCGCTTGTGTCGCTTTCAACTAATTGATGTAGTTGAAGTTACACCAAGAAATTAGCATTTTAATTGGAGGTACAGTCCATTGATTTTGCCTCGTATCTTTGTAGTTTTGAAGTCCAGATTGATAGAAGCTGTCGATAAACCAAAGCAGTTAAAATCAGTTATAAATACAGGGAGAAGAGTCGTGTCTTCCTCCAAGGGTGGTCCTTGATGTTATGATAAAACACAAGTTGTTCTCTAAATTTGATGCAATTGCCAAGTGACAGTTCAATTGTTTTTTCTTTTGACATCTGAACAAGCGAGAATAACAAGACAAATCCAAAGCTTTTGTTTTTTGTACATTGAATAAACAAGAAAAATACGGCTTGTTAATGCCAAAGGAATGTACCAACAGTAAAAACACAAAATTTCTTAGTAAAAAAAGAACTTGCTAAGAAAAAAATCTTTGAAAAGAAAACGCAAAAAAGTAAATATGGTGAACAAAACTTAGGAATTTATCAAAATAACGAGGGCGATGAACGGAATCAAGTGAGCAGAACTCTGCAGCTGGACAATAAAAAGCCAATTTGGTTCACGTTACTACCATGGTATTCCATTAAAAGCTTATATACTGCGCTGAGGATGGAAAAACGGTGTGCCGAAACAAGTCCTGGGGAAAATACTGTGGGTTACGCTGATGGGTCTGAGGAATGTAGCAGGAAAAAGTGAAAAATAGAACCAAAAAGAAGGCCTGAACAACAATGTTCTTGAACATGTAGCTAAAGTAATGTAACCGAGGAAGGAGTGGGTAGTTGTGTTTCACAACATCTTATCGCTGTTTCCAAGGAGAGTTCTGCATCATCACGCACTTTGCGCAAGACTGTGAGCAATTCTAGCCGTCGTTCTCTTTCCGCATATTCCACAGTACAATCTCCGAGCCATTCGTTTTTGTCTCATTCGATTTTTAACCTGAAATATTCGGGGTTTTTTTCTCGTTCGATTTTTAACATGAAATTTATATTTTTTTGTTTTTCGCCATTCGATTTTAACTCGGATTTTTCGTGTTTTTTTTCCTAATATTGGATATCACTCAATATGTTGCACTTGCAAAACTAGTCTTTATATCTATAAAGGTACCTTTAATTTCATCTCAGAATTCTCTATTTACACTACAAGGGTAAATTGAAAAATATTAATCTACACTCATCTTCGTAATTACGCAACTAACACAGCTCAAGATTTCTAGGTTTTCGGATTCCGTCAATCAGAAAAAAATTGTACTAAACTGTTGGAATTCTGATTCACGCAAGCCAAAAACCAAGAAATCTTGGGATGTTGGTCGCGTAAATAAGAAAATGGATGTAAACAAATATGGTGTAACTGCTATTAAGTCTAAGAAAGGAAACGTTTGAATCAACTTGGCAGGGAAAGTATTTTAACATTCAAATATAGAGCAAAATTATCTTAAATTATTTGCATCATGTATTCGACAAAAATATATTAATAATTCAGATAATAACAACAAAATAGTCTTTAAACAGATTTAAAAATAATCCCTGTGAAAGAGAAGGGCGGAGAGTGAACCTGGTCTTGATTAACCAAAAATAAAATAATGTTGAAAAATTCCTGGGATCCGTTCCTTGAGGACTCGTGTGACGAACAGCGAGATACTCGTTTTGCAGTCCTTATCTTTGGTTTTGACACTTTGCAAAAAGTGCGCAAAACATAACAAGCCATGAAGAGGTTGGGGAATCCAGAGTCTGTGCGGTATATCTTGTTATTGCTTGTAACGTTTCTGGCATATATCTTACTGTTTTCAGCCAAGAATAATAATATACGAGATTTTTTGGTGCCAAAATGATAAGTTCATTACCACCTTCTTGTTGAAGACGTCAACTTTGGAGACACGTACCAAGGTGCGCAGATTCAAATTTCCTGCGCGTTCGTTTCATGCGGTCGTGTCGTTTTTCTTCTCTTCCAAGATAAGTCACAGATGCGTCAACTGAATTTCTAAATCTTCCGCAAGGTTGCGCGCAACCATGTCACTCCCAAAAAACCTCCAGAATTCGTCTTACTTCAAACCAATCTTGCCTCAAAGCTCTACTTTTTGAAAGACAATTTTCTCTTCTTCGTTGTTCTATCTACATGATTATTTCCCCATTAACGGAAACGAACTTCACGAACTTCTCTCAGTTTTCGTTTTTACCGGCCGCCCGTATAAAGAATACTTCTATTTCTTCTGTAGCTATATTAAATAAGAATTGCTTACTCCATTTTAACCTACTATTTTTTCAACAAGTTCAGGTTATTTTTCTCAGTTAGATTGATTCGTATTATATAATTACAAGCGTTTATCGTTCTTCAACGATTATTTTTTCTTGAGGATAAATTCCAACGTCTTGTAACGTTCTGGAGCGATCCAAGGTGTAGAGCTAGAGAAAAAAGAATGAATAAGGGAATTAAGGTGGCTCAGTGCCTACTATAGGGAAATCAGCGAAAAAGTTCATGAATCTACATTGTTGAACCCAAATTTAGTGCTGATTTTAAATCTGGACAGAAAAATGGGGTGTCCCGCGGTCCTTTTTTAACACAAGCTTATCAACAACTTTTCAGAGAATCCAGAAAAGGTTACTTAGCGGTTTTTGTGCGCGCGCACATCGTGGGCTTTTAAAATGGCGTCATTGCATAGTTGCGTAGTAGCGTGCGCAATACCTTCATTTTTCTATAGTAGGTAGCCACCTTAAAAGGCGAGTTTTTGAGATTATGTCTGAGAATGAATGTTTTTTGAGTGAAGACATTGTCCTCCCTCCCTCCCCTCCCCTTCCCTTTCAATCAGTCATGTCCGACGGTCAAACTCAGTTTCATATTCCAAATACATTCAATCCACATCAAGGACGTCTAAGGAATCATTTACTTACATCTCTCCTGGGAAAATTTGTAACGATTTTATACTCATTTTCGAGGTATCCTTTCGTTTGTACGAACGTCAGGACAGCCTGAAACACAAAATAACATGGAAGTTATTCATAGATGATGATTAGTGATCTGTACGAAACGAGGGGTTACTGCAATTTTCAATTTTACGCAGACTCTCCAGTCGTTGCGAGTTGCCAGCTGAAATTTGTTTCAAAAATATAAAACGTACCGACTGGTTTTTTTTTGATTGACGAAGCCAAAACGTTGTTTGCACGTTAACATTTGAACTTCGGTGTCCGCATAATTATGGAAATCGCAGCAATACTCGATAATAAAAACTTCCACAACCCTTCTTCTCTCTCCTTCACACACTTTTTTCTCATCCCCACCAACATACATTTCCGTTTTGACATTCAGAAATATTGATATTACCTTTAATGGACTAGAAGCAAGGAAACGTCTTTGTAATCTCTCTCCATTGGGTAACCAGAACCGTAGGTCTGATATGGGTGCAGTACAGTCGGGTCCAGGCTCATCCGCTAATAAATCGACCAATGATAACCTTTGGGCCTGGGAAGGAATCACATAGTATTTACTTGGTTAGAGAATATTACGATTGGAAGTTTTCAGGGAATTCCTCCTCAAAAATCAAATTTCCCAAACATCCCAAAAAATACTCAGATCCTCCTCGCCGCTCTTCTCTTTGAGGGAAGCATTTTTTCTCGGGGGGGGGGGGGGGGGGGGGAGGCGGTAAAATACAACTTTGGTACGCAAAGCTGCCAGGAAAGTTGCACAAATACATATGAGATCAATCACGGTTTGCAACTTTGCCGTGCCCTGACTTAGATCAGCCCAGAGGTTGCTTCAGGCCATCAATAAAATTTGAAGGTTTTGAACGTTGAAGGTGCACCGTATCTGTGTCTTCATAGAAGCATGTTTGTTTACCTCTTTTAATTGTGCTTCATGTAGAGCCTGTTCTTCTACGATTTTTTTCGCCAGCATTTCTTCTTCCTGTTTCTTTCTCTTCTCTTCTTCCTTTTGTCTGTCTTGTTTTAGTGATTCCTCGTATGCTTGGTCCTGTTCTCTTCTCATTAACTCGCGGAGCTCACGCTCTTCCTACAAGATCATTAATAAAACCAAAAATTTTAGTTCAAAAGGGTTCACTTGACAACAAAATTCAACACAATTTACATGCCCCCACGGTCCAAAACGTTCTACGTTTGTCAGTTGAACTCGATGAGTTGTAGGTTTGGATGGCTGCGGGGTTGTACATTCCCGAATTGTTCGTTCGTTTTTCATTCAAAAGGACATGTAGCATACTCGGATATGTTGACATATGTGCTTGCACTATATGTATATTTTGCAGGTTGTCTTTAAACTGCATTAATGCATTGGAATAATGCTAGACAAAGTTTCCTGAATACCATTATTCCTTAGCCATCGACTAAAATAATTTTGATAAAATCGTAATCAGAAAAAAACTGATCATATTGGTGCGCAATAAAAAGTAGTCCTAACGCGATGAAGGTGTCCCATTCTCGCCCAAGATATCCCATGATTCCATATTTACACCCAGGAGTCGTGGCGTTAATCGAATCATTTTATACTGTTCATTTACCTCGTCCTTTATTTCTTGTATCATGGCTTGCTGGAATGTTTCGTGTGCACTCATCATACCCGTCATTAACTCGTCCAGCGATAAATGACCTGGTAAAACAACAAATGTAGTTTTAAGGCCCTGCATGTTACACGGTGCAATTTTCTTAGCAACTTGGTCAAGTTGGCAAGTTGCTGGAGAATCGCACAGTATAACAGAGGTTGTCTCGCAATGTTTTTTTTTTTTTTTGCGCGTAGCGTTGCACAAAGAACTCAGTTTCTACTTTTCGCAACGGATTGCAGCAACTGGCAACGCTATTGCACAGTGTATCACCCCTCCAACAACTTTTCTCGCCATATTTTTAAAGTCGCTGCACTCTGCTGAGATCCCGTTGCAGTGTAACACCTCACCTCGGCAACCTGCAACTAATGCATTTTCAAGCATTGCCAAACAAGTTGCTGAGAAATTGTACACTGTAAGAGAGTCTGTAAAGAAAACGTCCTCACAGTGTACATATAAACTGTCACAATACTGGAGAATCATCCAAATGCATCAATTTACCTTGTAACACAGAACAGACTTCCAAAGCTGATCTGTTTTTCATGACCACTAAGAGAAGTGGGTATTTTTCGACTTGAAACCCTCGTACGGTTCCTGCTGCGATGCTACCAAAATGTTGCGTCGCCATATCCAACAGCCTGTGATGACAAGTAAAAACAAGTGCACATGTATGGAGATCTGACTTTTGTGGAAAATTTAGAAGAGGGAAAGAATGGAAGTGGGAAGGAAGAGAAAGCAGCGCAGAGCAGAGCAGAGCAGAGCAGAGCAGAGCAGAGCAGAGCAGAGCAGAGCAGAGCAGAGCAGAGCAGAGCAGAGCAGAGCAGAGCAGAGCAGAGCAGAGCAGAGCAGAGCAGAGCAGAGCAGAGCAGAGCAGAGCAGAGCAGAGCAGAGCAGAGCAGAGCAGAGCAGAGCAGAGCAGAGCAGAGCAGAGCAGAGCAGAGCAGAGCAGAGCAGAGCAGAGCAGAGCAGAGCAGAGCAGAGCAGAGCAGAGCAGAGCAGAGCAGAGCAGAGCAGAGCAGAGCAGAGCAGAGCAGAGCAGAGCAGAGCAGAGCAGAGCAGAGCAGAGCAGAGCAGAGCAGAGCAGATAAGTCGAGATGAGACAAGACAAGAGGAGAGGAAATGAGATGAGAATTGAGGAGAGGACATTATAAAACCCTCACCTTGCTTTATTTGTGTCATGCGTCACATCCCACGCCCATATCACAAAGCTGTTATTAATATAATTTACTATGGTTTCAGAACACAGTAACTGCCTGTAACAAACACAGGGATAAAATAAACAATATTTAGTACAACACTTATTGAAACAAACCATTACACAGAAACATATCCAAATGTTTACAAGTGCAAAACATGGCATAGTTAGGCTTACCCACAAAACACATTAGATAATATACTGCCATCATGATGAAGATAGATGAGGAGAGGCCGTCGCTGAAAAACAAGTATAAAAAAGAACAATGAGATTCTAAAACAGAATATTCTGTGCGAACTCAGTAGTTGCGAGTTGCCCATTGGAACTTGGTTCTTCACTGCCGCAGGCAATAATATAAAAGGTACACGTATCAATAATTGATTAGTTTTGATTGATGGCAGCGAAAAACCTATATCACAACAAGCCGTTGAAATGTATGAGTTCTTAGAATATTGAGGATCACAGTAACTAAGTTTTTTTATTCTATCAGGAATCCATTCCACAGAATGGCTCTTCATCAAGTGAAGTGAATCTAAAGAACTGTAGATTGTAGTTGATAGAGCTACTGTTCAGGCATGGCACTTTTTTCTGTAGTTTTTTCAAAGTCATGCAGAATACTGACCTCCTTAGCAGACCTGCCATTGGCTTCTTTGATTGCTTCTGCTAGTGGTCCCATGTAGAAGTGTGGATGGCTATCACCGTATCTGTTGTGGAGAAAAAAAGTACATTAAGAACAACAAAACAACAGCTGCTGCTGTGGTGCTGCAGTGCTACTAATACTGCTGCTACTACTGCTGCTACTACTGCTGCTTCTGCTACTGCTGCTACTACATGTACTTCTGCTGTTGCTGCTGCTGCTGCTGATACTGCTGCTACTACAGTACTTCTGTTGTTGCTGCTGCTGCTGCTATTACTGGTGCTTCTGCTACTGCAACTACTACTGCTACTGCTGCAACTGCACCATCATTGTCATCATCATTATAAAACTTTTACTAACCTTCCTTCAAAGCTAGATGCAAACTTGATAAGATTTTCTGAGGAATCAACACTGTCAGCAGGTACTAAGGAACAAGAAAACACAAATATCATTACAAAACCATCTGCTTAAGCAGGGACAGCGCTTAAATCCATTAAACATGATAATGATGATTATTATTGGCGTTGGCTATTCTGTGAACTCATTCCCTCAAGAACATTCTTTGCTTGCATTTTACTAGTAAACAAAGACATAATACTCAAGGGAATGACACGATAATAGAAATTGCATTACACCCAAGCTAAATAGGTCTATACTTGATTATATACGTGATATAGTGTACGTACATAACTCAGCAAAATGCCGTGTACTAGGCATATCAGAAAACATCTCATCATCATCATCTACTATATGAAAACTGGTCTCATCATCATCGTCCTCTTCATCTTCATCATTTACTAGTTCCATGTCAACATCTACAGCCGTGGATCTGGAAGTCCCCTGCGAAGAACAGAGACCAACAAGAGCTTCAATACAAGTTATTTATCTATTTTCTTTGGGAATCAAGGGTGGTGTAGCAGTGTTTGTTACTGTAGGTCTCTGTCCTGAATTCGAAATTCATTTAATTCCAATATGATCTGTGAGTTAGCCATGCCCTGACTTAGATCATCCCAGAGGTTGTTTCAGGGTTGGATCTGTGAGTTAGCCATGCCCTGACGTAGATCATCCCAGAGGTTGTTTCAGGGTTCGATCTGTGAGTTAGCCATGCCCTGACTTAGATCAGCCCAGAGGTTGTTTCAGGGTTGGATCTGTGAGTTAGCCATGCCCTGACTTAGAACATCCCAAAGGTTGTTTCAGGATACAATCTGTGGGTTAGCCCTGCCCTGACTTAGATCAGCTCAGAGGTTGTTTCATTGTTTAATAAAATTAATTTTTGGTGACAGCACTAAAAATTTTCTCTTAGACTATTTTCCTAC
This sequence comes from Anthopleura sola, assembly GCA_023349425.1. Lineage (NCBI taxonomy): Eukaryota > Metazoa > Cnidaria > Anthozoa > Actiniaria > Actiniidae > Anthopleura > Anthopleura sola. The sequence goes on along the minus strand of JALHLI010000007.1, from coordinate 9,941,815 downwards.
TGACCTCTTTAGCAGTTGAGTCATCTTTCCTTGATAAAATAAGGTTATGTACAGGAAATGACAGTTTAGCCTCTAATAAAGTTGACTGGAATTTGAAAAACAAAATGAAAAATGAAAAAATGGATGAAATAAAATTTCAGACCCAAGAGTATAAACTGGGATGAAGTTGACAAGAACTGGATACTTCTACAACACAGGTACTTGAAAGGTTTGTTTTATGACAACCTGAATCATTTCATAATGAATGGCTTACATTGTCGTTGGTTCCATCAGGCCAGCCTGACCAGGATTGGTTACGACAAGGTACATTTGTCATTGCACGGATATCGATTTTTACCTGGAAACAAAGTAATTGAGTATTAATATTAAAGATGTAATTGGATTAAAGATCTCTATAATATTAATTACCGGTAATCCTACTTACCTCCCCTATGGTTTTAGTGACTGGATATGGTAGATTATAGTTGTGTTCATTGTATTTTATACTCAACATTATTTTATCAATGGAATTTGGAACTCCGTAAGTGCACGAGCTGGAAAAAAAATTAAAATATGATGAAATTGAAAGTATGACCATCTATAGATATACAGTACAAGTTAGCACTTTTTTCTCAGTTATTTTAAGTCCATGATTGTTGATCCTGCCAGATATTAATAATAATAATAATAATAATAATAATATGTTTAATTCAACCACAATTGCAGACTGACGACTGAATTACTGTGGAGGTCAGCTAAATAATTACAATTAATATATATTAGGTTACATAGATGTTATTGAATATTAAATAATTAAATTATTAAGGATTTGTCAGTGACTTCATATTGAACTTGCAGCCTCCGCTGGACTGACACCCAGACTGTTATGGGGGAGGTTGGAGGTGCAATTCATGGCAGACCAACACTCAGGGACTTAAAATAAAGAAGAAAGTGCTGCCTTAGAAGAAAAGACATTATTAAAATGATAGGTTAGTTGGTTTACCTAGATTCTCCATTATATGATGATGAATTCGATGAGCATGGTTGGCTGTGTTTAGGTGTTTCCGTGACAATTGGTGTTAGTAACACTAATGGGGTCTCGTCTCTTAAGTTCAGGTCCCTCAAAACAGTCTGAAATCAAAAAGGGAATGCTATATCATACCTACAATACTAGTGGTATAAAGTGGGGTGAGCAAGTACTAAAATTAAGGTTTCCATTTTAAATTTTTAACAAGAAAAGTCAAATTGTTTGAGAAGTTCTAAAATGCTCCATATTAGTCTGCACTGTGTAGAGGTTTGCATCATCACTTGATGGCAGCCATGACAGGAGGCAGGAACTATTGAATCTGGTCTTATCTGATTTACATGAGAAAGAAGTCTCCCAGGGGGAAAGACTCCATTGTTGTGCCTCCTGTCATGGCTGCCATCACATGATGATGCAAAGCCCCTATACTGATGTAGTTCCTGTGGATGTTGTGAAACTTTCCACCCCAAAAAGTGCATCTTTTGAGTCTCTTGCTATGCCACTGAACTACACCATTGCATCCCACATGGTGTATACATACCTCATCTGTTAAGTGAGTGTTATGTGCCCATCCCATAAGGCTTTGCTGTTCTATAGGTACATGTGTTTGAAGTTCAATCATTCTTTTTATGGTTCCTGATATAATGTAGACAGAAAAAGAAATCAGAAATTAGAAACAAAAAAGAAATTGGAAGACATACATACATGTATAGGTGGATGTTATGTTTATAAACAATGTCTTTGTGATGTTAATGTACCAACCATTTTAACAATAGGTTTTGTCACTTTACTTTATTGAATTGTCCAATAGATTTCTGGTTAGCAATTCAAATAACAATCAACCCAAAAACAATCATCATTGTACGCCCACCTATAGACTCATTAGGTAGCATTTATTGTTCGCTAAAGTAGTAGAAATATGTTGTGACTAGAAGTATTGCTACTAGATTCCTCTGGATGGTGCTACCTCCTTGCCCTAATACTTTGTCAAGGGTTTTCTTTGAGTTCTCGGTTTTCCTCTCTCCTTCCTATTTTTACACTTTGTCAAATGTTTTCCTCAAGATTTCCTCTCTCCATAAAAATCAATATATGCGTTGAGTGTTGTGTGGTACATGTAGTGATAGGGAGTGTGTGTGGTGTGAACCTCATGGATGAGTCTCTTACATTACAGGAACTGATGGTTTTAAAATATATTTTTAGCCAGGTTCCCCCCCCCCCCCCCCCCCCCACCTGAACATGTGCTGGTATCTATTAATAGAGAAACCTTGTGCAGTTACAGATAACATACCTACAGTTTCTGAATCATCTAAAATAACAGTCAGAGTCTTATCCTTCCATTCTATTAAGAATGTTACTCGTCTTTGAGGGTGGTGTAATGGTACGGACTGACCAACCACCTCGACATCAGGGGTAGGACTGGGGAGAGAATTGTCACATGATTGTCTTACTAATATCTAACTTTCAATATTCTGGTTGAGTGATCCGGCACAAACAAATCCAAGATGAGGCTCTGGGAAAATACATTATTTCCCTGGAAACTTGTCTTGAAGCTGCTTTGTGCATGATCACTCAATTAGAATATCAAAAGTATTAAGGTAAACCATCTTTACATTTTATCGATGATAATAATAATAATAATAACAATAATAAATAATCTTTAATGAGGATACCAACTTCACGGGGGGGGGGGGTGATTTACAGAAGGGTCCTCAAAAATATATATAAATAAAATAATAATAATTTAAGTATATAACAATAAAAGATAACAATATATAATAAACTAACTTATAATTAAATAGAGGCTCTAGCTAGACCACGTTTGAAATTACCCTGAAACAACCTCTGGGTTGGTCACACTATATCAGAACACATGATGGAATTATAGATAAAAAAATAAAGTATTTTATTACACATTTAGGGTCGATATCCGTGAAATAAAGCCGTGAATAAAAACCATGTCAGTGAAGTGATACAATATCACTTCACAGCAAACTGTCCAATAAAATCTCGTGATATATAATAATATATAATCGACCCTTAATGTGTAATAAACGAATTATTACATGTTAAGAGCTGATATCATTTTTATTCACTTGTTTTCCGTATCATATCGCTCACTCGCTCGCGGACTCGCTTGTTCGCGATATGACGGGAAACTCGTGAATAAAAACGATATCAGGCTCTTAACATGTAATAATCTCTATTTATTATATGATTATCAACGAAATACCTATATTTCTTTACTTCAAAAATTTGATATTTTCAATGTTATTTTCACATGTGAAAATATCCTCATTATGGTTACATACTTCTTATAGCAGAAAAAAGCTTGAAAAAGCTTCCTTTTCTTTTTCATTGATAACTATATAATAAACAGAAAATTACATGGGTGCTTGGAGATACGAATTTTATCTTCTCGTGTTGAAAATCTCTCACTCGTGAGAGATCTTTTCAACACTCGAAGATAAAATTTGTATTTCCGTGCGGCCATGTAATATCCTCTATATGTCTACAGTATACATTATGTTAATATAATTGAAAATGTCCATACTTTTCCTTTGAAAGGGAATGGAGTTTTCAAGGGTTAGGGATGGTCTGAGAAGGGTATTTGGTGTAATTCAATCCACAAAATAGCCATTCTGGTAGAGTCTCTTCTTAAGAAGTGGCGAGGGTCTTAGAGGGTCTAAGAGGTGGGGGGAGGCCTGAAGAAAGAACCATATTTGGGCTTTCCTGAAACTCTGATGGGTAGCGGGAAGGAAGTTAAGAGTTGAGAGTAAATCGAAATTAATGAATTATGAAAATTTTTTTGTTTTTTTCTGATGAAAGAATGTAATTCAGATTTCAATTATTTTACCACAATATTTCAGTGAAATAAAAATAAAAGTCTATTAATTTTAATTCTGAAATTGCTGCATCATCAAACAACAATTGAATATTCAATATTCAATATTGTCACTATGGTATGCTCAGGGAATTACGTCATGTATTACTTTCATCGCAACCTAAATTTGAATACCAATGACAAACTGGCGAATAAACGTCGGCTTGATAATGAAAATAAACTGTTATCTTAACAAAATCCGAGACAATTCATAAATAAAGACAACGATTGATCTAAGTTAAAAAGGCTGATTTTGATCATCAAATCTCAGACTTTGTTTCAACATACCGGCGTACAGGAGAGTCAACAACATCACTGTCTAATACCGAATTAACACAGTTCTGTAGAAAGAAAACATGTATTATTGGGTTTATCATTTCGTGAATCAAAGGGAAGATAGCTAAGATATTCATATATTTGATGAAATATTATGTTTTTTTTCTTGAATGAGTTGAGTCCATACCGTCAAATCCCAGTCGTGATGATTCAAAAGCGTTATACATTCATCCAAGTTCTCGATGCCTGTGATACTCTGATAACAAGAGATGATAATAAGATTATAACGGAAAGGATTTGTTGTATAGAGATGATAGAGAACAAACCTGAAAGTTGGCAAGAATCATTTCTCGGTCACCGTCGGCCGCCATGTTGCTTTGTGTTTCTGGAGTTCTACGCATGCGTGATATTATGATGACACAGCATGACGTCATTAAACCTACTCAGGAAGCCCAAACTTTTCCCTTTTTTATGTTCATTCATTCATGCATTAATTCTTTCTTTCATTCAATCGTTCTTTATTTATTTCTTCTCTTCCTTCCTTTTTTCCTTATTTCTTTCTTTTTCTCTAATTCATTCATTCTTTTGTTCTTTCTTTCTTTCATTCATTCATTTTTCTTCTTTCTTTCTTTTTTTCCTTCCTTCTTTCTTTCTGGTTTATCAGGTGGTCAGTCTATACAGAGGGGGCAAAGAGAAAAGCACCACAATTTGCATTCATACCCCCTAGGCAACCCCCACACAGAGGGCCACTACACAGCCTAGAAAACAATACTGTCAATAAGTCTAGCTTGAAGACTGACCTTTTAGAGGACGACTGACATTTGATGACAAAATATTTTTGGTCACATGAGTCTGTCTGATGAAAACTAACGCACACATGGTTGAATTCTCAATACTAGTTTATAAAAATATTTTGCTCTAGAAATAGAAATTATATTTTTGTCTACCGGAAGCAAGAACGATTTATGATTATGGCATTCGAATGCCATTGATTCTACTCCAGAATGATGAACCTCTAAAAACACAGCAAATCTGTAGGGTTCTCAGTGACCTATACTAGACTCATGTCCTCAAAAGAGCGTCCAAGAGAGTAGACGTAAAGAAATAGACAGCCCACACTTGAAGTTTTTCTTTGAATGTTATTAAAAAAATCCTTTTCAGATCTCGCAAAGAGCTGCTCCTGATCATAGACAAGATAAGCTTTTGTATTTCTAATTTAGCAAAATTAGGAGTCAAGAATTAATTTGTTGCTTAAAAATGCTATCTTTTATCGAAATGTAATGAAGTTTTATTTTATTTAGTTGTCCAAAAGGCCTCTGGACTCCCTTCCTAGACACAGTCAACCAGTGGTGTCTTCGTGACTTCATTAACCAATGAGAAACCTTCATTCAAATTATCGAATTATTAATAAGGTATGAGTGAGTTTTTACCAATATATTTTCATCGATATAAGTGCAGACTATGTGATGCCATCGATTCTGTGGCTTCTGTTACCAGACCTACATCTTCAGCTTGCAGAATCTCTCAAAAGAACCATATATAGTTGAAAGATAATCTCATAATTCTATAGACTATAAACCTGGTTTTCTTATCTCTTGAGATTCAGCGAGCAGCATCGAAGGGTGTAGAGCTTCGCCGGTACAAGGACGTAAAAGGCTTTATCATCTGGACGCAAAATGTGAAGAGAATTCGCTCTTATTCTAAGGATATACTTCAACAACGTCGAATGAAGGTATTTATTATCATGCTGTTAAAAATGTGACGTTTCTAAGACTGGAAAACTGTGCGTTCCCGCAAACAATTTTCGAATGGATATAAATTATAAAAAAGGATTCTTTCTTTGTATATTTAGCTAGGAATTCTCAGTTTCTTTCCTTTTTGTTTATAATTTCCGATTTTGAGTATCACGCTCGACATATAACCTATTGCTTTCTATAGCTCTCGACCGTATTTTTTCGCGGCTATTGAGATATACGTTTTCCGCGAACATTGTAGTACGTACTTTCAGTTGTTTTCCCTTAGAAATAAGGTTTGTGAAGAATAAGAATGATATAATAAATGCTTAATAATAAAAGACAAACACAGTAAGATATTTTTTAATATCGGTGAAAACGCAGTCGGCAACAGGGAGCCCCAGAAAGAGGCAACAAAACACTGTTTTTTTGATAGCGTAAAAAATTATCCGAAATTTCTTTCAAAGGACTTTATGACTCAAAGATAAAACAGAGTTGAACAAATGTTTTTGTGTTCCTGAGGAAAAGAGTTTAAAACATCTCGCATCGAAGACAGTGTTTTACATTGATCGATCCTGATCCTGTTATCGAATTTTGGTGTTTGTCACGCAAGACGAAGTCACAGTCACGCAAGCTTATTAATATGAACAGGTGAAATTTTTATCAAAGAATCGTTTTTCGCTTCCTTTTCAAACCAACCAGAGGAGAATATCAGAAAAACATTAATACGGAACAGAAATTATATTTCCAAAAGATTAGATCATGAGGCAGTTAAAAGTCTAGTTCCTGCTGTCCCGTTCTTCTGAATTAAACACCTGATTTTGGCTTTTCTGGTTAACCGATGTATTAATCTTGAATAATGGATTTTAATTACCGAATAATGCTGACAAAATCGGGCGCGACAGTCAGCTTCATTCCTAATCAAAGCCCGTCAATGCCGCACAATTTGATACGGCATCTCAGGAACGAGACCGAGGGGCTCTGGGTACGAGAATGTTTAGTACGGCCTTTTTTTTCTTCGCCACGCATGCGCAATGTGGGCGCTATCAAAAAGCGCAAAGTTGATGTTAACTGGTTGCTAGATAAAAACCAGAATTTCCAAAATTGTTTGGTTCCTTTACCAATCTTAAGAATTAAAATCTTGTGAATCAGTCGAGGAATCGCACAGTAGAACACATGATTTTCAGTCTAAATTTTTTTGTCTTTTCTCCAGTGCTGAATTACAAGGAAATTCAAGATTAACAAGATTGTGGAATGGCAGAAGGCAAAAATATAAACATCACGTCTTCTTTTACCCCCATAATCAGTTCATCAGCCCAAATCGTCCCCCACGTGGAGGACCAAAGCCCGACCTCTGTGGCACTCCCGAAGACTAAACCCCCCGATGTAAAACGGAAGCCCGCACCAAAATCTATACTGGACCCCGAAGAAAGACGAACAGATTTGGACTTTAACGCACTGGTTCAACTCGAAGCTAAACAACACGGTATTTTTAAAATTGACACAAATTTGGATGGTGTGGTGGACAAAACGAAGGCGACCAAGGAGGAATTTCGACGCCAGAGCATCGCTAATGAGCAGTACTTTGTTAAAGACGCCCCTGAACTAGACTTGAATACCCTTAACACCTCAACCGAACCTAACAAGTATATTTTTAACGTCGCTGGGTTGAAAGGCGTGGAAGTTGTGAACCTTCTAAGATGTGTAATCTGTGAATATAAAGATAGGCCCGAAGAAGGACCGTTTTTCTTTCAATGTGCGGAAGACAAAAAGTTTAAACTAGAATTGTTACCAACTGCTACACAGCCAGGGAATGGCTTAATCAAGACCGTTGGCCGCCTTAAGTATTATAGTTATCCCGACATGTGTCAGATGTTGAGGTCTGGAGGTGTTACAAGCAAGGGGTTGGGAATCATGCTGCAGAAACTGAACACGACGGGGTTAAAGTCCGCTCTTCACAATCAAATCAGTCCAATGAATGAGCTCCATTTTATGCTTCTCTTCGAGATCGCCAAGAGACTCGTGCGAGGCCCTCACGGTCATTCTTTATCAACGGAGCCTGAGCTAGACCAGTTACCAATCGGGGTCGCAGTGGCACGAATGATCTCATTATTTTGCAAAGGAAAAAGTTATCTGGATTACGAGGATGTGTTTGGCTCGCAAGACAAGTACAACCCTTTTACTGATTCCAGTGTGGTTCTACGAAGGCAAAAGATTTGCGCTTTGAATAAAGCGTTCTTCGAGTTTGAAATCAAAACGCAAGAGGAGAACGAGTTCATTGGCAAGTTTTTGAAATACCACAATGGATTCGTTATAAAGACGGTCAAAGGTTATCTAGAGGAACTCGACATGGCGTTTAGAGGTCTTTGAAAAATGGACTTGGATGGAAATGAGAGAAAACTGAAGTTATGAAAATTTAGGTACCAATTACTATGGATATGATTTTTTTGTTATTCCCTGAAGATGGTGCAGAATTGCAAAAATCAATAGCGCTTGGTCTTTATCAGAAACTAAAGCTCCTCCCTCCGTCCCTCCTTTTCTCTTTCCAACCTCACGCACTATACCAACTTTTGGTTACCAGGAAAATTTATTATTTTATCTAATGTGCGCGGAATATAATTATATCCTAATAAAGTGTTTAAAAATCGATGTTCTTGTTCATCTTTTTCCTTTTCCTTTTTTTATTCTTTCTTACTTCCTCTCTATCTTCCTTGCCTTTCTTTCTTTCTTTCTTTCTTTCTTTCTTTCTTTCTTTCTTTCTTTCTTTCTTTCTTTCTTTCTTTCTTTCTTTCTTTCTTTCTTTCTTTCTTTCTTTCTTTCTTTCTTTCTTTCTTTCTTTCTTTCTTTCTTTCTTTCTTTCTTTCTTTCTTTCTTTCTTTCTTTCTTTCTTTCTTTCTTTCTTTCTTTCTTTCTTTCTTTCTTTCTTTCTTTCTTTCTTTCTTGCTTTCTTTCTTGCTTTCTTCCTTCCTTTTTCTTTCTTTTTCTCTGTCTTTTCTTCTTCTTTTCCTCTCTTCCTTTCTGCAAGCGCGCAATATCACAAACCAACCAATCAGGATCAAGCAAGGCACGCGAGCGAGAAATTACGAGGTATTTCATTGGAAGTTGCTCTTCATCTTCCCAAATGTCAACAGGGACGTTGGCGAATGCGCAGATGCGCACAAACTTCTGAATTTTTCGTAACATATTTACATCAATTGAATAACCTTGCTCCATTCTTTCTTGTCCCACTCCCCATTTGGTCGTACATTTGGAGGACTTGCCTTCCAGTCCCAAGTCTTCACAGGTATATTCCAATTCATACCATAGTTAGCTTCTATATACGACCTGGTTTCACACGGCACACGGACCTTCATGGACAGGAATTCAGTCCAACAGAGAGTAAACTTGGGGAAAATATACCTGGTGATTAAGGATAAATATTAGGTTAATATTAACAGCTACTTAAAGCCCTGTTATTGAGGATATATTTTTACTGAAAAGTTTGAGACGGTCATGGTGGTATAAAATAAAAAATTGTATATGGCGTCAAAGTTGGTGCATTTGAAACCGAATTCAGGGACTCCCATACTCCTCTACCTTCCCTGCCTTACCGTCTTCTCCTTTCTCCCCTCTCCTGCCCTGTTCTCTGCTTTCCTGTCCTGTCCTGTTCTTTCCTCCCCATCTCTCTCCTCTCCTCTTAATATTTCTTAAAGAGCTGAACCTTACTTGAATTTCTTTCCTGTCCTGGCTTGGGTTCCACCATTCCACATGTAATCTTTTTCTTCATAAAAGAAAAAAATGTCTAATTTTAGATTTTCGTCGTGAGTCCTGAATGACAACTCAAAGCTGTCTTCAACCTGAAAACAAAAAGAAAATAATTATCAAATTTCCATGTGCCAAAGATTTTATCATTCTAATGCACTCCACTCTTGTGAGGTGTGTGTGTGTGTGTGTGTGTGTTTTTGGAGGGGTGGGAGGGGGGACTAAGATTAAAAAATACCAGACTAGTATGCAAAAGGAAAAAAGTTTGGGGCCCCCTCAGTGGTCCCTGTCTTGTATGTTCACAAAGTCTCTCACTGAACATTTGTCTCCCCTTTTATTAATTAAACATCCTATTTTACCTTTCCAAACTTGTGGGAGAGAATAAGACCATATCTGTTAAATCTGTCAATCAATCTAGTGTCATAGTCCTTGATCCAGATACCAATGTCTACATCTTTACTGTGTGGAATGATCCCACACTGCCGATACCACCCTATGGACAGGAAAGGAAAACAATCTATGAACTGCCCTGAAAATTTTCATGCCTTCCCACTAAAAGAGGAATATTGTCCATGGAGGGGGGTTGGAATTTCCGAGGGGTGGGGAGGGTGTATTGTGTTGTTCCAGAAAATACCCATACCTCTCCAATGGAGGGTGGTGGACTTTCCAAGGAGTGGTAAGGGTCTTAGAAAGGTATATAATTATTGGGTAATCCCAGAAAAATATCCATCCACCCCATGGATTAGGGTTGGAAATTCCAATGGGTGGGGAGGGTTAGAGGAGGGTATATCCACAACTCCCTCCAAAGAGGAGGTGGGGAAACTTTTAAAGTGCAGAAGACAGTCATGAAAGAGAATAGTATTGCAACTAAAACACCCTCTTCTATACACACATCAAGCAGTCCACGCTACTGCTCTAAGTGCATGCTCAGGGGATTAAAAAGTGAGATAATATACTGTAAAACATGTTATATTTTAGTTGTATTTTTCTTGTCAAACACAATTTTCATTAAATATTCAAGATCACGTACTGTTAAGCGAATTTTGAGTCAAATATACCAAAAACTTGCATATTTTACAAAATACTATCTCACTTTTTAATCCCCTGAGCATGCGCTTAGAGCTTAGAGCTTAGAGCGGAATGCTTGATGAGTGTATGGGTGGAGCACTAACACCGACCTAGACATGTCCCGCTGCTAAGCCAGAACCTGACGCCCAACCCATCCAGGGCATTCTTGGCTGTTCTCAACATTTCTTTTGCCCGTGTCATAAATACTTCTGCCTCAGAGGTTCTTCCTTCTCCATATTCAGAATAAAAAGCACGAGCTTGCTTTACATCACATTCAATAAACTTTGAAGATTTCATCTCTGATACAAAATTACTTGGTCTTTTTGGGATAAAAATAGCAATATCATCCACAGATGTCTTGGTTAAGGAAAATCTGTAAAAAACATCTCTCATTGTTACAATGTTATATTTCTGATCAGAAAATTCCACTTTCCCAGTGCATCTTCTAAGATTTCTTTTCTTAACTTACCCAAATGGCAAAGTGGTGGTACCTGCCTCTCACCTCTGGGGTCTTGGGTTCAATTCCTTGACTCATTATGTTTTTGTTTTTCTTATACCGGTATTTAGACACATATATTCTCTAGTTTGCCCCAAGAGCAAAGGCTCGTCTAAGGCCGGGGCTCACTAGAACTCATCATGTTTGAGTAGAGCTGTAAGGGCTCTCCCTTGTTTTGAAGGTTTTTCTCTGGTTTCTCTGGTTTTCCTTCCTCTGCAAAACCCAACTACCCAGATGTTTAATTTGTTCTGTGAGTTAGCCATGCCCTGACTTGGATCAGCCCAGAGGTTGTTTCAGCATTCAATCTGTGAGTCAGCCATGCCTAGACACTGATCAGCCCAGAGATTGTTTCAGCATTCGATCTGTGAGTTAGCCATGCCTAGACACTGATCAGCCCAGAGATTGTTTCAGCATTCGATCTGTGAGTTAGCCATGCCTAGACACTGATCAGCCCAGAGATTGTTTCAGCATTCGATCTGTGAGTTAGCCATGCCCTGACTTAGATCAGCCCAGAGGTTGTTTCAGCATTCGATCTGTGAGTTAGCCATGCCTAGACACTGATCAGCCCAGAGATTGTTTCAGCATTCGATCTGTGAGTTAGCCATGCCTAGACACTGATCAGCCCAGGGATTGTTTCAGGGACCAGTTCAATATAACTAAGGAATGAAACCACTACAAATTATAAACTCACTGTTCATAGGCTCCAGGTGATTTACCAAAAGCATAATCCATCTTTCCAGCACCTTCTGTTGCAGAACCATGCCACAAGAAACCTTGCCGTTGATGAAAAATGACTATGTCAATAACATTTCCCTTGGTGGCGAAGGAACAATGTAAATCTATGGTTGAGTATAAGGTTTTGTCAACTGTTATCAGCCTTGGATCTTGATCTTTGCAGCAGTTGTTTTGGAAACCTTCTCGTATTAAACCAACCACAAAATTGTCCTGGAAATAAAAGAAATTAACAGAAAAGGGGTGACATAGCTGTGATGCACTCATCCCTCAGCTTTGGGGTCTCAGGTTAGATTCCTGGACTTGATATCACATGTGAGTAGAGTTTGTTAGGTCTCTCCCTTGATTCGAGGGTTTTCCTCTGGTTCTCCAGCTAAATTCTGATTTTGAGTTCGCCATGTCCTCACTTTAATGAGCCCATTGGTTGCGTGTTTCTGTGAGTTAGCCATGGCCTGACTTAGATCAGCCCAGAGGTTGTTTCAGGGTTTAATCTGTGAGTTAGCCATGCCCTGACTTTGATCAGCCTGGGGGTTGTTTCAGGGTTTGATCTGTGAGTTAGCCATGCCCTGACTTTGATTTTAGTTAGCCATGCCATGAATTAAAAGTGCATACCACCCATCTTACCCTGATCTGTGACCATCTGTCACCAAACACACCAAGTACAATTCTTTTCTTGCCACAGACATGTCGGCAATTTGAGGAGAATTGAGGCGCAAAGTACCAGATATACTTTGAAGAGCTGTTAACAGAAAGCTGGTCGATGACAATATCTTGAAGAATCTCTGGGTCAACTATAAATAGCTTGACACTGAATTCCTGGCTGAAATCTGCTATAGATTTAAGGTTTTTCTGTAATTTTTAATAAAGAAATTATTGTTAACACTCAAAACTATAAACACTTTATGTATAGGAAAGCAAGGGTGGCGTAGAGGTAAAGTAAGAGTGCTCGTTTCACCAATGCAACCCAAGTTTGAGTCCTGCCTGGCTTGGTGTCGTATGTGAGTAGAGTCATTTGTTGGCTCTCTCCTGTGCCTCGAAGATTTTTCTCCAGGTTCTCCAGTTTTCTTCTCTCTGCAAAAATCACATTCTAAATTCCAATTGGAATCCAGTGGAAGAAGAGACACTCTGTGGAATCCACTGTTAATTCCCAATTATTTTATCTTTATCTAATTATAATAGTCGTAGGAGTTGTTATTTGTTTCTTTTAAAGCAAATGTTTCTTTGAAAAAAATTCCGAGATTCCTGGCAGGATTTGAACCCACGACCTTCAGGTTTCTAGATGACGATCTAGGCCATAATAGTCTGCTCACATATGATGGCACGTCCAGTGGTCCAATCCACAACACAGCATTTGCAAAGCAGCTAGGGTATTAGCAGCAATCTGTGCTTTCAGGAAGTATGAATTACTAAAACTATGGTAAAAAAAAAAATTTTTATACCAACCCAAGCAGGGCTATCCTTTTTGGATCCAAAATGACCAAATCCTACAGCTTTACCAATTCTGGATGTCCATGAGTTCTATAAAGGAGACCAACACTGTTAGTAATTTGTTTTATGTAAAATAACTGAACCACATATTGGAAGTATTTTTACCAGTTTCTCCTCCCCCTCCCCCCATCTAGGTTCAAAGTTTTTTCCCAACACCAAAGGGCCGCTTTGAAGGCTTCCTCCGCAAACGCCATTGTTTTTATGCTGTTATATTACTACCATTTAAAATAAGAAAAAAATAAAATAAAATAAACAAAAGAAAAGTTAAGTTATACACTAGCTTATATAAAATAGAAATCATGTATGAGAATTTTGATTTTTCTTTTCTTTTTTATTCCATTAAGGAAGACGATTTAAAAATCATTCCCAACATGAGCTTTATGAAAAATTATGCTTCAAATTCAAAGCGTTCATAAACTTTTAGCACTCCAGGGCTAGTAAGCTCACTAAGTTTAGCTAACTTAACAACTTTTTCAACACGAAAATCCCTACATAAGTCTTGTTATTTTTTATAAGGATTAAAACGAGAGTTCAATGAATGGGATTTTTAGAAGCTAAAATGAATTTTAATGGCCGTGATGGCCGTGTAGAATTGGAAAACAAAAGAAAAACGTTAACACTTGAATCCATCACATTACCTGGTTATAAAGACCTCTTATTGAGATGATTTGAAGCAATAGAAACGAGAAAGAAGCAAATAAAAGCACCACAAGGATGACAACTCTCCGCATTTGGATTCAAAGGATAGTATACTTGCTATACTTGCTATGTTCATATTATTTGAGGATTAATTATGAGTTTCTAGCCTTTTCCCTCGGTTACTTTGTCGGCCATCTTTGATGGCGGCAGGAAGGACTGGTGAGGAGAGTATTATATACGCGGTTTGCGCGCGGTGAAGCGGGAATAGTCTTTTCTTTTCTTTTCTTTTCTTTTCTTTTCTTTTCTTTTCTTTTCTTTTCTTTTCTTTTCTTTTCTTTTCTTTTCTTTTCTTTTCTTTTCTTTTCTTTTCTTTTCTTTTCTTTTCTTTTCTTTTCTTTTCTTTTCTTTTCTTTTCTTTTCTTTTCTTTTCTTTTCTTTTCTTTTCTTTTCTTTTCTTTTCTTTTCTTTTCTTTTCTTTTCTTTTCTTTTCTTTTCTTTTCTTTTCTTTTCTTTTCTTTTCTTTTCTTTTCTTTTCTTTTCTTTTCTTTTCTTTTCTTTTTTTTTCTTTTCTTTTCTTTTCTTTTCTTTTCTTTCTTTCTTTCTTTCTTCCTTTCTTTGTTTTTCCTTTTTTATTCCCTTTTTTTCCCGTTCTTTTTTAATTATAATTCTTTTGTTATCCTTTTCTACTTTTCTTTCCTTTCGTTCTTCTCCTTCTTTTCACAGTTCTTTTCTTAATTTCTTTTCCTTTGTGCTCGTAGTTTTTTTTCTTTCTCTTTCTTTTTTTTATTTTTCTTTTTCTTTCAGTTCTCTCTTTTCTTTCTTTTCTTTTTACAATTGACCTCTTCACAACAAACAACTTTTAAGTTTACCTTTGGTGTGATCTGAACCATTCGCTAATGTTAACATTACTGACCTCAACTCGAATTGAATTGAATGCTAAAATCCAGCAAAACGGTAACTATACTAGTTACAATATTTGAAGGGCCCGGCTTTGATTGCCATTGATGAAAATATCACACGAGTCACTTGAATCATATATATCATACTAAGTGCCTACTTTATCCCACACCATTGAAAATACCTTGGTATTTCAGTCAAGAAATTCAAAATACCGCAATGAGCAGTGGACTATCACCAAATTTAAAACGGCTTTTCTGTCTTCTGATTGGCTGTGTTTTTAATGCGAAGGATAAATTCGCGGATCAGAGGGTCTATGCAGATGTTTTTTCGTAAGTCCCGGATGCTGTTCAAATATGCATAAGTATATGTACTCCCTGATCAAAATAAATTACTAAAACTGAGCTAGAGTAAAAACACTGAGAACAAGTGGAAATGAATTTTCGCTGATTACGAGATTCAAAGCTTCTTCAAGCTGTAAAAAAAAAGATGTCTCCAACCGAAAGGAGAGATACATTCTCAAGAAGAGAAACACAGAGTTATAACAAGACATCGAAGGATGTGAAAGACCGCGTCATAATCAACTGTGGTGGCAAGCGATTTCAACCTTATTTGAGTACACTAAAAAACATTCCTGATCTTCCATTATCGAGAATAGTAGAAAACAAAACCAAACTCGACTACGACCCGGAGAACGGGGAGTATTTCTTCGATCGACACCCAGCAGTTTTCGCTCAAGTTTTGAACTATTTTCAAACGGGAAATCTTCATTGCCCAAGAAATGTCTGCGGACCATTGTTCGAGCAAGAACTAGCGTACTGGGGAATCGACGAACAGCAAATGGAACCATGTTGTTGGGGTAATTATACGAAGCATCGAGATGCCCAAGAGAATTTAAAAGCTTTAGACTTTAGACCGAAATACGATGAAGACGAAGGCAGACGACGAATACGGTTAGATCCAAGTCTTTCATGGTGGCAACGGCATCAACCAATTGTCTGGGAAATTTTAGACGAGCCGTATTCTTCCCCGACAGCAAAGGTATAAGCTTAAATGATAACAATATCTGCCTGAATGTTCATTTTTTCGTTTTTGATATATCTATAATCTTTTACAGCACTTCTTAACCAGTCAGTTTAGTTTTTGTGCTTCTGTTGTACGGCGATACAGATAAATCTGGGGTTTTTCTTAAGACAAGTTATTTTATTAATTGAGCATTTCGCAGTAATATTTTTATTTTTATGGAACAAAAATAACACTTTAAAGGTTTCATTCACAAGTTTGACTCTATGTATTTATATATCACGCATTAGTTTGGCTTTTTGTACGTTTTTTGAATTATTATTTACAATTTTCGCACAGTAAATGTCGATTTTGGCAGTCTGAAAGAAACCTGATTATCACTTCAAGCGAAAAACGCCATTATCGATCTCAGTGCTCGAGTTTCTGATATCTCAGGTCCATGTTTTTTCTTGTATCTAAGTATTTTGTTTTTCCAACGATTTCATAACTTCTTTGGGATATTCTGTTGTTGTTTTTTTTACCAGAAAAGTAAATCGTGTTGGTATTAAAATATTCTTTTCAAGCGAAAAGAGGAAAGAAATTTACAATTCAAACGAGTAAACGATGAAATATGATCAGTCTAAATTGTCACAAATTATGCAGAAATAAAACTGAAAAGAAATAACAGAAAAAAAGATAGAATTTAAACCTGAAAAGAAATACGTTATATAGTTTTAAGATACAAAAAAAAATTAATATTTAAAAGCGTCATTTTAGTATTTTACAGACATTAATTTTTCACCACTAAAACAATAGCAAGATATCACACAATGAATACTTCAGAAAAATAGGGGGAAAACTGTTTTGAAAACCACACATTCATTAAAAACTACGTCCCTGCTATAATTTTTAGGGCAAATAGGTCAAAGCCGAGAAAACGTTTCGTAATAATTAATCTTTTTTTTTCTTTTTCACTGCAGGTTTTCGCTTGGGTTTCATTGTTTTTCATCATCACCTCAATATTTACCGTTTGCCTTTGGACAATTGACATCTTCAAAATCATACACGACAAAGCACCGCTAAAAAACCATACAAATAGTAAGTATTTTGCTGCTAAACGCGATGATTTCTGATTTCGAACAACTTGTTTTCCGAAAAAAAAGGAGCTTTAAGAAGCTGCGTTGCAAGTTGCATAGCGAATGTTACTGGACGTGTTACGACCCCGCAAATTTTCGTTGTTGCAGAGAGTAGACTGAAATAAAGTGCTTCTACTTAATTCGTGTAATAAAATTTTGTTGTTGCAAAGGCGATAATATGAGCGGCATCATTCGCTCTAGTTGCACGAATTTGCGAGAAACTAAATTGAAATAATTCTTTTTCTGTAACTTATACTGTAATTTTTACGAAATTTGCTCGTGTTTTTTTTTAACTAGCACTTGTTTTTTGTTGTTGTTGTTGTTGCTCCAGACAAGTTGAACGAGAAATGATTTAGTTGCGTGAGGAGTCCTCTCGTAACTAAGCTATACCGTCCGCTGTGCCAAAACACCCGAATGGCTTCTCCACGAATATCATTCAACTGTAGTCCTCTCGAGCGGTCTATGAGTGGGGAAAATACGGCAACTTCATAGACATGCTATAACTGTTATTATATCCACCATAATCTCGACTTTACGTGCTGTTGTGGTGGATGATTTGACCAAAGAGCTTGGGAAGCTATTTCAGTGTTATCCGTAACATTGAAATGGCTTCCCATTCATAAAGGCATGTCGAAGCCAGTGCGTGCACTCAACCGCTTTCGCAAATGTGGCCTTGAGTTTTTGGGGATGCTTGGACAAGTATTGCCTCTCTCCTACGTTTTTTTTTTTTTTTTTTTTTTTTTTTTTTTTTTTTTTTCTATTTTGTTTTCTTGAGCAGGAAGAAACCCAGGCTATAGATAGGAATACTACAGTATGGCTTGGGCAAACTTAACTATGTTTCCTCTCTTGTTCCAGAAACCAATGGTACAACTAGCAGAATCTCATCACATTACCCTCGAGACACTATCATGATCATTGACTCAGTCCTCACAGGATGGTTCACGCTTGAATTCCTTCTTCGTGTGTTCTTCTCCCCGAGTAAAATCCAGTTCACTTTGAAACTCCAAAACTGGATCGACCTGTTTGTATTGATACCACTATACCTAATGCTCGCCTTTGAACGGTCTCTAATCATCGATATTCTTAACACTCTTCGAGTCATAAGAATTTTCCGCTGTTTTAAGCTCTTGTATGATCTCCAAATCCTGACCAAGACCGTCAAAGCAAGCCGTCAACATCTGATGATTCTTTTATTCATTCTTATCATTCCTGTTATTGTCTTCTCAAGCCTTGTTCTCTACTCAGAAACCACCTGGGGTAGCCCTGCCTCCAAGAAGAAGTTCCATAACATTCCTAATTCAGTCTGGTGGGGAATCATCACTATGACAACGGTAGGATACGGTGACATGGTACCGGCATCGGTCGTGGGGAAGATTATTGGTGGTATTGCCTCGATATGCGGTGTGATTATCCTATCCACGTCGGCTTCTGTGGTTGGCAGCACTTTTTCATTGTATTACAATCTTGCGCAAGCGCAGATGAAGATTCCTAAAAAGCGCCGAAAAATTGACGTTGAGTTTCAAAGTCTTCCAACAGTGCTTGCGTGCCGTTCGAGCCAGGCCGACTCCACTGTGACGTCATCGGACAGCGGTTATCAAAAGTCTCCCAATCGACTTCAGATTTGTGACAGGAATAGTTTTGCATTCGAGGGGAATAACGGTCAAGCAGCGAATAAATTGCCTTGTATGTGTACGTGTACGAAAGAGACTAGCTCGTCTGTTGCGATACCTATGACGCATATGCCGACTTCACCGAGGCCACCTTTGACGAGGAAGGCCAGTATTAGAAGAGAGAGCATACTGGTGTAGTATGATGTCATGAAATGGACGAGAACTATATAATCCATGACGAGGTGGAATATTAGTGCAATAGAGAATGTACCCCAGGCATAATCCATAATAACGATGAAAGACACTACAGGAAGCATATTGGGGTTATGTACTAGTATACCCATGGACTGAACGAAATATATGCCCCAAATATAATCAATTATGAGTCCCAGGAGACTGTAGGAAGCATATTGGTGTGACATACACCCATAAGGGTCCAGCATCTAGCGTGTGGACTTGAAATACAATGGTAACTGTAATATATTGTGTAAAAATATATGAAATTCAACATATACATCTTTTAGATCGTTATCCTTCGTTACCACGTTCTATCATCGATCTGCTGTTGCCCATAGCAACCAACTAAAAAAAACATTGATTACATCCATTTAGTCTACCTGAATTATCAACATAAATTATAATGAAGTCTTGGCGAAAATATGTCAAATAAGGCAATGCATATGCATCAAAGCTCACAAAGCACTCTGGAAAAGTGAGTCCTGTAAAAATGGAACAGGAAAATCAAAGGAACTGTTATTTTCTTCTGTTGAAATACTTTCATTTTCATAGAAAATGTCGAAGGAAAAATTGTCAGATGTATTTTTAGAGGAGCGAAAATTGCGTAAGGACTCACTTTCCCATCGTGCTTTGTGCTAGAATCATTTTGATTACGAGCTTGCGCACATTGGCCATTAGTGTGACGTGGATACTGCATAGTATAAGCTTAGCTTTTGTACTATATAAGAGTATTTTTACTTAGCCCATGATAAAAGTTGTGATAAATAGTGAATAACAGTCAGAGTAAAACAAAACAAAAATAATGGGATTGAGTACCGTCTACTACATGATTAGCCTCCTTTGTAGACGTTCTTAGGGTCGTCACGTCGTCACGCAACGTGGAGAGAGAAGTATTGGGTGACGACCCTAAGAGTGTCTGCGTAGGAGGCCACTACATGGTGGGCCAAGTAAAATCATTCTAAGTAACATGAAATTAGTATTGCTAAAAGTGGTCAATAACATGTTTGTAAATATAATTATTCGTGAGTCCGTCGTAAGCAAACATATCTTGTATCAAATTTACATTTATAAAATGTAACGTGTATAATCCAACTAGAAGCAGATACTACAAGAAGTGGTAAACTAGTGTAAAAAAAACTAAATATTATGATACAATAAAGACATGAGCCAGAGTTCTAATAGGAATGACAGAAGAACGGAAAAAGAATGGTTATAAGCTCAGGAAAGATTTCTTTAACGTACATACGGCTATGGTTCAAAAAAGATTGGTGAAGGTTTTGTTGCATGTTGCATACCAAGCCCGAAATGCAGTATGGGTGATGTGAGTGCTATCACCGAAGGTCACAACAATATGGAATTTTCCTAAACTTTGTCTGCGCGTTTTATCGGCATTATTTTCTTCCGTTCTAACATCATTCCAGCTTGGTATGCAACATGCAACAAAGCTTCACCAACCTCTTTTGAAATAAGATTCTTCAAATTATAATTGACTCTCCGTCGAGCTCGTTATTCAACTTAAATTGATTGAAAGTTTACATAATAAAATATATACTTTTCGAGTATAGTGAACGTAACAAAATGCTTGCGTGATGATTGATCTGTGTACATGAGCAATGTTATAAAATACAACGGCTTTAATCCCCCTCCAATCCCCGAGCTCAAAATAGCTGTCCAATCCTCCAATCTTTTTCTCTTATATTTTGTTAGGATTAAAATCATCATATCTGTGTAATTTGGGATAGATCTATAGAACGAGAATTTTCTGGTAAAGAAAGAAATTATATTCAAGGATATGATATGGGGATGTGGACTGAGAGAGGAACATAGGCCGGCCAAAACTGAAACGTTTCTTAAAGTTCACCTAATGCCTGAGACAATACCTTTAGTATTGATTATATATGAAATGAATGGTTGAATGAAGAAATATTTCAGCATTAGGTGCACTTTAACAGACGAGCTCCACCATGGATACGATATCTTAATACATAGTAGCAGTGAGATAAATAACAGTATATGTTGCTGCAATCATAATGAAACTTAGAATAAAGAATAGCTGATTGAGAAAAATAGCAATATCTTGCCAACTTGGACGGTCGAACTCCTGAGAATCATTTTGGTCAAAGATGGCAGGGATGTGAGGTGGGGCATCCAATTCCTTCAACGCAACTTCGTTCACGTAGAGATTATTTTGGGAGATTGATTTTTGGGGGCTTGATTTTCTTGGAGGCGGTTTTTTACCAAGACACGGGCAGCAGCAACAGTAGAATCTTTGCAGCCACGCTGGTGGTTCTCCGGTGCCATGAAAGCATCTGAGGACAATGATGGTTGCTATGAGGATAACTGCATTCTCCCCTATAGCAACGATGAACAGAAGACCTGTTACGGGGATTTCTTTAGAAGTTTCTGGAAGAACGTCAGCGATTATAAGCAAATATACCGACATGGCGAGTAAAATGGTCGTAATAAATCCAATTCTCTCTCCACTTTCACTTGGAATTATGAAGCTCAAAAGAGACAAAACACACAAAATAGCGCTTGGTACAATGAGATTCAGCACAAAGTACATGGGCTTTCGTTTAAGAACGAGTTCAAATCCAACAACGCTGAAAGCATCAGAACAACAGCTTGATAAATCGTCTCTTTTCAAGACGTTGATCTCCTTAACAGTCCAGTCCCCGCTGGTCACAAACTGGTCTGAAAAAAAAACACGATTTTAAAATCTATTACTAAAAATATGTATAAATATAATAAATAATTAATCAATATCAAATAACGAATAAAAAGTAGTATATCGGTAATTATATTAAAAATAATACTGGTAATTAATCAAATAGTATTTTTTCTAAATAATTGTGTTTTTGTTTCTATCAGTTACTTAAGGTTTTTGGCGGGAAAAGAATCGGCGGGCGCGCGCGAGACAGATGCGCGTGCTGCTGAGAAATTCCTTTTTTCGCGCCAAAACAATTTTAACTTTAAAATAATAAAAACCAAAGAAATAAAAAAAGCAAAACAAACATCAAAAAACAAAAAGAAAAAGAAAGAAAAGCAGCACTAATTTAGTTTTATCGTAATGCATTTTTAGTCTTAAAAACTATGAGCCACATCTATAAAATAGTAAATATCCGATTTACCTGCTTTCGAGTTGCTTATTTTACTTTGTAGCTTCAGAGCTAGCGCGTTTCTTGTCATAGTAAAAGAAGAGAATTTCATTTGGCAGTTTTGAACATCGAAAGGCCAGTATCGTACACTGATTTCGCAATCACTCGTAAAGATGGCGGGGGATCTCCAAATACACACGCCACTGTCTTGTACAATCACATTGGTCTGAAATTTATTTCTGCTTCCAGCGACTGATACGGTTTCGTCGGCGCTGAGAAAAAATAATAAGTGAATAAATGGATGGATGGGATGGATGGATGGATGGATGGATGGATGGATGGATGGATGGATGGATGGGATGGAGGGATGGACGGATGGACGGATGGAGGGATGGAGGGATGGACGGATGGACGGATGGACGGATGGACGGATGGACGGACGGACGGACGGATGGATAATAATAATAATAATAATAATAATAATAATAATAATCTTTATTTAAAACACGGTACTATCTATCAACTACAAATTACATAACAATTTTAGTTGGTCTACCTAGAGGCCGTAAACTTACAAAGCTAAAATCTTAATTACAATTACACTATTTACAGTTTATGAATAAAAACGTCAGATCCATGAAAAGGAATTGTCACACGTTACTGGTACTAAAGTTGAGAGACTTTATTTTCTTTTTAAATCTTGATATTATTTGTTCAGTTTTTATGTCGTTAGGTAGAGAATTCCTAATGGAATTGGAAATGGATGGATGGATGGATGGATGGATGGATGGATGGATGGATGGATAATCAGATCAAAAACTATTTTTACGTTAGTATGTTTTCTTACTTGTTCAGCAAACCAATATCAGGGATCCATATTTCACTCGGATCGACGGTTATACTAGTAATGCCTCCTACCGTCGACTTGTTCCATGACAGAAATGGATTGTTCCAAGTCTAAAACAACAAAGATAACGAATATTTGGTTTGGTTTTCACAATCGCATCGATAAATTTTTTTCCATGCACTAGCGCCAACAAAGACCACAGGGAGCCCAATTTACATAAATAACAAATGAAAACATTCGAATTCTCGAATACCATAGAGAAATGATAGAAAATATCGTACTGCATTTTTGATCGATTTTTTGGATCGTCTGTACGTGTTATGGAGGCCATTATCTTGACCTCAAATACAAAGAAAATAAGCAATCTTCCCCTCTGATTTTATTTTCAAGCTTTCACTTTTATCGAGATTGGGCTCCCTGAGGGTAGACTTGTCGTATGATGTGACTTACTTGAGTGACCCAAACACTGGCTGTCAACTGTTGACTTTTGCTGTCCTGGTTGATACACAAGAAACGATATTCAGTTTATTAGGATGAGAAGTCAATCAAAATTATCCTGAAATTTTACATTTTCTTACCACTTTCATGACTTTACTGAGTTTCACTCCGAATGAAACTACGACAGCGTCGCTGTTGTTGACAACAGGTCTGACTCTCTTGTTGTAGGACTTGAATAAGTTGGTTAAGAGTGTATTCTCGTACGATGTGTTGGTGTTGACTTGTGCTCCTGGAAACAACATGTAAATGATGAAATGTTATTTTAGAAAACAAACAAATAAACAAAAACAAGAAAAACAAGCAGGCAAGCAGGCATCCGCAAGCAGCCAAGCAGGCAAGCAGAGACAAGCAGGTTGCGCCAATGGTTTTGTCACAATAAACACGATACGAATTGACGCACAACAACCCAACCATAGCATTAGGGGGGTGGGGGTGGAGGATAATTACGAAGCAAAAATATTCAAGAATGAAGTTCGACTTCACGATGAATGAAGAACTTGGACAAAAATACTTCTATTCAAGAGAGGGAGGTCAAAGAAACAGGAATCTTAAATGTAAATGTGTTGAAAAAATCACGAAAACTTTGTCAACAAGAATTATTTACAAGTTCACATTTTTTAGATATTTCATCGGCGCAAAATAATTAATTTGTTTACAAACTTCTTCTTATATTCAATTCAAATTCAAAGTTGAGTTAATTTTAGACACAATGTTTTATTTTAACGATAGAATACAAAAGTTTTTTCGTTATGGAAAAAAGCGTACTTGACGACTTTAGTTTCCTTAGGTTCTAAAGAATCTAGCTTTGAAAGCACAAAGCTGAAGCAATTACATAATGATTTTTACTGCTAATTTGAAAATAAACAATAGCTCAAACGAGCTCAAACATGATATCAAGGTCTTACCTGTGAAATCGTAGAGGGAGATAAATAGAGAGAGAAAATAAACGACCTTCATTGTGGCGAACAAACTTTAAGTCACTCAAACAGAACTGGCTGAAGATCTTTAATAGTCAATTTGAATTGATTTGAATCATTAACGCAGTCAGAGGTCACGTTTCTATTGTTTGTAGAATAGCTGTTCTACATTGTTAGATCACTACTGTCAGTTACCGGGGCAACGAAGGGTGACATGTGGAGAAATTAGATTGTGATGATGTCACGCGATGATAAACGACTTATAAATGTAAATAATAATATAATAACGAATGACGTAATGCAGAGAAATTAGATGTCAAAGGATAAGGTTTTGATAAAGATTAACTTGATAGAAAATTTTGTAATATTGATAATTATTCTGTACCTGATCATTATGACATCATGCAATTAGTAAAAAATACCCTCGAGAGAGTAAAATATTTCCATCTGATCTGAAATAGTGACGTAGAAATGACGTCACTGCAAAACTGAGGTGTCATGAATCCTGCGAAACCTTACTTATAAAAATCTATATCTGAGATAATTCTAGATTTTAAGGAGAAGTTTTTGATATTTTACATACATTTACTATGATATTCATCATTGAGTGGGAGAATAAAATAAAGAAATAACCGCTTTTCCCAAGTCGCTGGGCGACTAAGTGTGACATCTCAGTTTTGCAAATTTTCTCGATTCTGATTGGCTAACATTTTTCCTCAGATCAGCTGGTTGTCCTTCATTTTCCTTTATGAATTAACATTCAGCCAAGTGAACGTCTCATTAGGATTTCAGACGGTGGATGATTGGAGGCTCAAGGAAGGTCAGTTCATACTAACCCACGCATGCGCTGAGAGCAAGCAAAGATCCCATATTTACTATTTTCTCCACCCCTCCCCTCCCCCAAATAAATAGATAAAAACCACATGCCCAACTAACTTTGCGGGACAAAGTTTATTTAATACTCATACAATATCCTACGTACTGCTACACATGCAATTTTCAACAGAAAAGTTTTTCATCAAACAAGTTTTTTAGCCTGTCTATGGCTTCCATTACAAACAAAGTTTTGAAGAAGAAAAAAGTAATTACAACTAATCTTTACAAACTAAAGTTTTAACGAGTGCTTGATTATTTATCTTGTGGAAGTGATAGTTGGGGTAAAAGGGACACCGTAGGGGGTGGGGGAGGGGGACAAGGAATTAAAGGAGCACACCCTCCCCTCCCTTCCTCCCCTTCTTCCCCTCCCCCACCCCCTCGTGTCATTAGGAGGCTTGATTACGCATATGGCTTATTGCATGTCTTGACTACTGAGTCAGCGTTGAATTAAAATTGTTGGTGGTTGCTATGGTAACGTATGTAGTATTAACCGATGTGGTGGTACTTGTGGCACTGGCAACATCCATCAACCCTGTATGAATGCCAAAGCCATTGCCACCCTCTGTTACCGAGGTAACACAGACGGATCGTGAACCAAGTGTATGTTTTTTCACAATACCCGTAGTGTTTCCCGCACTGGGCACAGCGGACTCTGCGGCAATTGAATCGATGGAGTACCATGGTGGCCGACTTGCCTATTTGGATACGGAAGGGTGCCTGCCAAACGCGCCTACAGATTGGTCTGATGTACAATGCGGCGGCGCTTTTGTGTTTACGTTTGCTTGGTTGGTCTTCTTCAGGGTTATGGAGCTCATCATCTGTTGGTTCCTCGCCGCGAGGGTAAAGGCTGCAACCATGAAAATAGCATGTTAGCATTCAGGAATGGAGGAAAGGAAGGGGGAGTGGAGCAATAGTATGAGGGAGGGAAGGAGCAGATAGAGAGTGGTAGGCAGCAGAGGGAAGGAGAGAGGGGGAAGGAGGAAGGGAATGGAGGGAAAGATGAAGGAAGGATGGATTCACTCACCCAATCACAGCTGGGTTCTTCAACATCCCATGTGATTCCAGCTCACGTTTGACTTCATCAAACGATGGAGAACTTGATAGTTGAGCAGCATCAGCTTCTTCATCACTTTCTTCCTTAATGGGATTCTCCCTGGTTAGCATTGGATCATGGAGCTCTTCAAGCGGTTTGAGTTCCTCCGCTTTATCATCAGCTAACGACCCGGCCAAGAAAACCAGGAAAACGACTAGAAAGACACGCATTGTGACAACCTGTAGATAATACATCAAGATTATTTTTGCGTCGGTGGAGAAAAACTTAAATGGGACTGAGCAACACTGGAAAATTTATAAACTAATTTATAAACTAGTTTCTTGATCAATCGTTTCATAAAATCCAGTCAAATTCATTCTCGTCCTACTCTGGAATTTTATGTCGAATTTTAACGTGAAGTTTAATAAAGATAGGAAATTTTACAAAGAAAGCAAATAATTATCTATAAGAATAATACCGATAAATAAACATTTGTATATGTACTGATATGCAGCTCTAACATATATGAAAAAAGCAAACTAAAAAATTATCTATAAGAACGACAAAAAAATATCAAAATGGTTCAAATGTTATCAAGTACAAATGTTGTACTGATATGCAGCTTTTTATCTAAGAAATAAAGTTTTTGACTACTGAAAAAAATGCTGAAATATAACTGATTACATTCTTTTTCCTACCTGCTAGCGCTGGATTCAAGTGTCTTGTATTTTCGTCTTGTGAGCTTTCTTTGCAGTTTTGCCTGTTGTGTCTGTACGTTGGACTGTTACCGTTCGCTTGCCTGATCGTTTATGACGAAGTGTGGTCAAATACACTGCTTTTTGTATCTTCTGATGTAGATTTAAACTTCATTATGCATTACTTCTAAAAATATTCTTAAAACAAAGGGATATTTAACTCGTTCGTTGGTCCGTTAATTTTTCCGCTTAAATATTGCTGCAAGCATTGGATGCAATCGAGAATTTACCAATGACGTCGAGTGCTTGTTTGCGTGAGGCGAACGACACGAAATGAGGTTTAAAATAGCAGTGTGATATTGATGTTTTGTTAAAAATTTTTTTTGAAAACATACCTTAATATGTTGAAACTTCTCTTTTAAAGGACTGTAACTTTCTTCTCTGCTCCAATATAACACTGGAATATTTTTTCAGTTTGTTTGTTTTTCCCTTCCACTTCTCGTTATACATCCTTCAAACGGAATCACGGATTTGCTAAAGTATCCGGTTTTTAATCGGTTCGGAAACAGAAAGGCAGAGCTGGATAGGAGACAAGATCCATGAGAGCCAGCTTCTCGAAATACGAAAATCTTTTCAAAAGTTCGCAAATTTCACAAGAGCTTGTTTTCTGCAGTTCTTTACAAATTCTCGAAATTCCCAGCTCGCTGTCCTGTAAAAAAATATCCCAGTATTTTTAAGATTTTAATAAGTACCGACGTCACTCAAATCTTAAAAAATATTTTAAATCCTTTTGTTATTATCATTTGCAAAGTGGGTATTGAAAATTATCTAAGAGACCTTTCAATACAACTTTTTTATTTTTAGTGTGAAGGAATGAGGAAAAAATGGAACAGATTCGTGAACAAAAATGCCACACATATGTAGAGTAAATTCCAATTCTATAGCGAGTTTGAAGTTAGTAAAATGATCTTATAAAAAGATTTTGCATCTAAAAATGATGTGTGATAAAACTACAATATGTAAAGCCTGAAAAAACGTTAAATTGTTTGAATAAATAAACCAAATTCGTAGAAATATTTTCTGATTTGCAAAGTTACCCGAAACGTGCTAGACAAACACCCAAATATCGGTCGTAATTTATATCATTTCTGGCTATACTTTCCCCCGTTTTTTCGTCAATATTACCTTCGTTTTCCTATAAAATAGGTTGCTAAATAAAATACCGAAGAGTGGCTCTGATAAATCCAAAGTTAAAGATGTTTTTTTAAAGACTTTATGAAGTGATGTTGCCTACATTAGTAAACACAGTAGATGCAGTTAAATGATTGCCCATTTTTGTCGAAAATCATCGAAAAAAAGGTAGGTTTTGCAGTACGGTGTTTGATACAGAAGAAAATGCTTCATTGAGTTCTAGTTAGTACTTGTTAAGAGGTTGTCCTCGATAGTACTTAAGACACTTGTACTAAAATAGCTGACTAATATGAGCTTTTAACCATTTTAAAAGGTAAATCACAAGACGATTTTGGAACCTTTGAGTGAGTGCACGAACGAATCAAAAGTTTTTTGCAACTTTTTTTATAAATACATTTACTATAAATCTAAGCGAGTTTTTTTTCTTCAAGACTACGTTTGCTAATCAACTAAATAATCATATCTCTGCTTGTTTTTGTAATCAATACCGGATAGACTAGTGACCCACATCTGATATAGCAGATATTGTACCTAGAGCAGCTCACGTACTATACGTTGTAACTATGGTTGCAGTATTTTATCCCTCGTGTTCAGCTGCCAAATCCTCGGATCATAATCCTTTAAAATATCATATTCTCAAAGAATATATTTTTATTTAAGGCTTTAATTTAATTTATTTACTGAGTGGTTGATATATATGGAGTAAATAATCTTATTTTCAAAAGTTTTGAAACTTTTCCGTCCAATATTGCGATCCAATATGGCGGTCCACTATCGAAGTGAAGTGCCTTGGTTTGAATCATGTAAAAACAACACGCAAAATGATTTGTTCAAAAATGAATAGAGAAAAAAGTCGGGATGAGATTCTGACTTGATTTTGGAACAAAAGTAAATACATAAATTGCATTTAACACCCAATGATGACATTCATGACGCATACATAATATTGATCAGCTCTTTTGGTTCTTCGAACACCTCTCTAAAGCGTCCATGTAATTATCCCGACCGTTTAAACAACGTTACTGCATTCCTGACCCGTTTTTTTTAGTGAACTCTGGTGTTAAAGGAAAATATGGCCGTTGATAACATAAGGAATGTTAGTCTAGCCATTGCCTTCAAACCTTAAAATCTATCGATACCCTGAAGTAACCTATGGGCTGACCAAAGTCAGGACACGGCTAACTTACAGATCGAACCCTGAAACAGCCTCTGGGCTGACCAAAGTCAGGAAACGGCTAACTTACAGATCGAACCCTGAAACAACCTCTAAGCTGATTTAAGTCAGGGCACGGCTAACTCACAGATCGAACCCTGAAACAACCTCTAGGCTGATCTAAGTCAGGACACGGCTAACTCACAGATTGACTTTAGAATTTAGCTGGTAAGGTTTTGCAGAGGCAGAAAAACAATGGCGCGTGGCATCAAACTGTTAGAAGCATAACAGCAGCTACAGAGGTTACTAAACAAACGACTTGCTGCAGCAGTGGTCGAAGCAGGTGGAATATGCCGGACTTTTCGTGATAAAGATGTGCAGGATCAAAACAAACAGCTTCAAACAAAAATTTTAATCAAACAAATAAACATGTCAAAAGCGCATTCGATGTACCAAGGCACGACCGGTCGCATAACAAAGGGTCTGATGAACAACCTGATCGTTGTAAACATCCATCTTCGTCATGGATGATCGAGAGATAATAGATATCAAATATCTATCTGGTGACGTTAATTGATGGTTAAATTTGATATAAATTTTCCGTGTTCAAATAACCCTGAGGTTCTAGCATCAGTGACCCGCGAAAAGCGGATAAAAGCAGCAGATTCTAGACCTTTAAACTTCTGTTTGCATCCATGCAACCAGAACTGTGGAATCAGAATCAATATTTCTCATTGATAACAAGTATTTTTAGCTTTTTTATTGTTGAAGATTTGACTACGTCAGCGAAGGGTATAAAGTTAAAAAGTATTTTAAAGAACTCTTTAGTCTTACTAGGACGTTGTTGGACCAAGAACACGCGCTCAGAAATCAGGCACACCCGAACAAAACCGAAGCATACGTTCATCCCAGGTGAGGTGAAAATATAAAATGCACTTTAAAAAAAAACAAGCTTTTTTTTGTCGAATAACATACATCGAAATTTTATAAAAATACTTAAAATGATTTTGAGTCGAATCACTGATTAGAAGTAGTCTATCAGCTGCGCTTGTGAAAAAACACTGAGTTAAGTCCGAAATTCTCATTTATTGTATCGATACAGAGATATTTTAGTGTAATTTTTTAAATTATTGCTCTCGTTTTGTTGTGATTTATTATTGAGTAGCTGAATTTTTTTCTTCAAATTAATGTTTCACATACTTGTTTCGACTCTTCTTCTCTTCGTACAGTTTTAGTTTTAGATACCCTCGAAACGGAGCACTCATGGAGAGACTGAGAAATTTTCTAGTTCGAGTGCTCTACTGAGAGGGGATACACTAGAAGTGCTCGCACTTTCCCCCTTTATTGGACAAAGCATCATAGCTCATCCTAGCCTTTTCCTTTAATCGTTTGTATCCTGTAATCCCTACGACGCATCCACGAATAAATACTTTGAATATTTTTTTGTCAGACAAGATGCAGATGTATGTTCTCATTCTCGTTCTTGGCCTGGCTGGTTGCCTGGCAACCGAAGACCCAATGAACCTCGATACACCTGAGGACTGGGCTCAAATGAAAAGTGATCTGAGTGAAGAAGAGGAAGCTGTTAAACGATCAACTTCTCCATCGTTTGAGGAGATCAAACGCGAGTTAGAATCCCATGCGATCCTAAAGCACCCCTCTGTGATTGGGTGAGTAGACATGCATATATATACTCCTATTTCTAAGAATTTCTCGGAGCAAAAGGAGATGGTAGCGTGTGTTGAGCGAATTTTATGGAAAGCACTGTTTACGGGATCGAGGAAATGGTGCTTTGTAAGTAAAAACTATTATTATTATTATAATTATTATTATCATCATCATTATTATTATTGTTATTATCATCATCATTATTATGGCAGAGAAAACTTAAGAGTGCTTATTATCATCTCCACCATCATCATCACCATCATCATCATCATCACCATCATCACCATCATCATCATCATCATCACCATCATCATCATCATCTCCACCATCACCATCATCATCATCATCACCATCATCGCCATCATCATCACCATCATCACCATCGCCATCATCATCGCCATCATCATCACCATCATCATCATCATCATCATCGCCATCATCATCATCACTACCATCATCTTCTTCATCACTAAAATTTTCGATGCAGTTAGAAGTTAATTGTGCCAGTATCTTCAAACGCATATTCCAATCTCAAACACAACCATTGTATTATAATAATGTTTCTACTGATTTGTTCTTATGAACGACAGCCTCTATCCTCGTGGCGAAGAACCTCTACATCAACACAAGCGAGCTTTGAACGTCAGCAAACCGGTGCTGACCTATAGGCCTATCTGTCCCGAGATACATACTCGCCCACTCCACATCCATATCGGCCACGTGGGTACCCTTCTGCTCAGAAACATCATCTGTCCTCCCTTAAGGTGCGCAGTCTGTGGCAACAGTTATGGTCTTTGCAGGCTTCAGCATACTTACATCACACTACGAGTGCTGTACTATAATCCATTGGGAAAGCCACCTGGTTGGGCTTGGTACTGGAACTCAATCAAGATTCCCGCCTGTTGTCAGTGTTTTTATCGCTAAATCAGTACTTAACCAGGACACTGTTCTTAATTCCTTGTAGTAAAATGCAGCCTAAAAGTCACTAGAATGGATTTTTGTTGTTGCTCAAAATCTCAGTCGTAGTCATTCATAGCTTAGATTTAGTAAAGACGCGACCTTAAGACGCCGGCGGCTCAGACAAGCTCTTTTTTGATGCCCTTTTCATCATCAACATGTTACAGATAAAATCCTAATGAGAAGACGAGAAGAAGACGCGCACGGTAGGAGTATTAATTAAAGAGAACGTGCTCGCGCACCCCCGGCGTCGTAAAGTCGCGTCGCATTCTAAGTTTTCCTATCAGTGAAAACGTTCTGCAAACAACTTTTTCTGGCTTCCCTATCAAGAAGGCACCAATATACGACTCACAATTAGCTGAATATTTTAGAAACCTGCTTAAGATAAAAGTCAATAAAAATTCATCAACAGTATGTTACAGTACTTTGTCGATATTTTAATCGTCCTATTCACTTTTCCTTTGGTTTCTAGGCCTGGTTTTTATTGAGGAGCACTCCACTTGAATCGTTCGGATTTTTTTCCTCCATTCAAGTCCCCACCTTACGCGACTCGTTTTCATCACAAAAATTCATGGTTTTTAAAAGAAGAAATAATAAAAAATGCTAAAAAGTAAAAGATCGAGTGGTTCCATTCGGAAAAATATCCACATAAAAACAGTGACAAATTGTTGTGGTCATGTGTCAAACGCTGCAATCTCGCGTGACGCGTGACTCTCCCTCTGGTCACGTGACATACTTTGCTGTAGTCACGTGATTATTAAGTCACGCACTATAATTCACTTAAGTCACGTGACGAATTATTAGGTCACGCACTAAAATCTCCAGTAGTTGCGTGACACAAACTTTCCAGTTGCTACGAGGTGGAAATAGAAAACGCATCTAGCCACGTGAGAAACGTATTTGAAGTCACGTGTCATGGGTGATTTTCTTTATTTCAATATAAAATATATCTATATTTTCCAAAGTAAAAAAGCCCTTTATAAATGGCATTAAATTGTTTAACATAATCATATTACCTTGTCATAATATTCCAAGTAAGCACAGTTATGTTACTATTCTTTTGCTTAACTCTGGTAGAGCGGTTATCGTATGAGTGGGAAACATACAGTACTGACTCACAGCACGTACACGGTGCGACATGCTGTGACATCGAGATGGCTTCCCATTGTCTTCCAGTAATTCATCCAATCACAACGCGTAGTTAGGGGTAAAGGTACGGGTACAACGCGTAAGGTACGGTCACGGTACGGCTACAGTACGGCTACGAATCTACTGTAATGTTTCCCACTCATACGAAAACCGCTCTAAACCAAACCATCCTGTAACTGCTAGTAAAAGAGATTAATTGGCGACAGCCGAGGACCCTTTGAGGTAGAACAATTTTAACCACTTGGTGATAATTATCTTTAAAATGAGTAGATGAAAAACATTGATGACGAGGAACCATTAACCATCGGGTTTGTAATAAATCTCATTTCATTGTGTTCAGTTATTCAGTTATTATCGATTCATCAGAGCGGTTAGTTTATTCGTAGGTTACCGACTCACTCTTCCCACGGGCTCACATCGGTATCTATGGCAACGCAGTTATAAGCAGCGTAGCGAATTTTTTCTTCCGCTACTTTTGGGCTGAAAAAGGAAACAATGAAAACATGACGTCATAACAGCGGCGTCATCACTCTTTTATGTGACGTCATAAAATATGACATCATAGAGTACTTCAATGCGTTATCGGATTAATGTTGCCATAGGAATGTGACGTCATCGCGGCTAGTACACATGTCAGTTGACGTCATTATATATATGTAAACGACGTTATGAGATTCTGACGTCACGACGGGCATATGGTATATATGTATATATTACCATTTTCAAATTGTAACGTCATTATGATGAAAAATGACGTCATGATTTCATGATGTCATCGAGGGTATGACATACATATTAGCCCACTTGTAAAAATGACGTCATGAACATAATATGACGTCATGATATTGTGACCATCATCTCGGGTATTTTAAATGCATATTAATTATACCCACGAACAAGGAATAGACTCCTCGCAGCACGTCGGAATGCAGCTCAATTTGGAGGATAAAACAATAGGTTTCAATTCTCAGGAAATTGAAATTCTTTTGTTTTGTCCTCTAAATTGAGCTGCTTTGACGTCGCGTGGAAGGGGTCAAGATTATGATTATTAGATTATTGTATGTAGGGATAGATTATTATTAGATAGACTAGTGTTAAAAACAATTACCTTGAATAGTTGGGAAGGAATAACGTACTAGAACAAGTAGCTGCTTCAGGGAGTGAGTCAACCTCTGCATTACTGAAGAACAAAACACAATGAATAATCATTCAACACTTCCTGGACATTGCAAGTAAAAGGTTTATAACTGAGTAATATCATGATTACCTCGGGATCCATTGTTTCCAGAGGGCTGTTTAAGGTCTAACATCCCCCTGGATTAATAGTGAGGAGGGATATTTAGTCTAAATATCCCTCATGAATATAATCATGAGGGATATTTAGACTAAATATCCCTCATGAATATGATCATGAGGGATATTTAGTAACTAAATATCCCTCATCACTATTCATGAGGCATGGTCCCTCATATGACAATCACCGGGACCATGGCTGGGT
Source organism: Anthopleura sola (assembly GCA_023349425.1). Lineage (NCBI taxonomy): Eukaryota > Metazoa > Cnidaria > Anthozoa > Actiniaria > Actiniidae > Anthopleura > Anthopleura sola. Next base: position 9,907,296 of record JALHLI010000007.1, on the reverse strand, counting down.
AGCATTGACCCAATCGAAATTTTTGCGCAATGACTCTGGACTACACACTATTGAACACTCCAGCACTTGTGGGATCCATTGAACAATCTTTGCGCATACGTTGACTAGCCGAGATTTTTTCTTTCTATTTGTGACGTAATCAACACGGTTTTAAAACACTTCATTAATATCGCTCTAGGCCAACCAAAGTGAATTAGAATAAAGCACCACGAATGAATGAATGCTGGTTCAATTCGCCATTGTCGCATTTAACAAAGGCAAATTCCCTTAAGTATGCCGCATATCAACAGCTTTGTAAAACTTTGTAATTTATGCATCGTACGAAAGCTAACATATTTCCTAAGAGCAGTTTTATTCCTTGGTAATCATAATATTACAAACTAATAGCATGACATTTCGGGTGATTAGTGATTAAATGTCCCCTCAAGCCTCGGGAGGTTTAGTTAAAGTCCCTCCGCCTTCGGCGTCGGGACTTCAACAAAACCTCCCTCGGCTTTCGGGGACATTTAATCACTAATCACCCTCAAGTCATGCTATTACTTATAATAATAATGGTGTTTATTACCTTCTTCCGGGACAGATAAACAATGGTGCAGGCAGGCGTCTACGGCCTGTCACGAAACGTAAAAAACGACTACGATCCTCTGATAAAAAGAGAAGAAAAAACTCAGCATCGTTGACACATTTTTACAGTCGTACGAACATACAATTTGTCGTGGCGACAAAATAGAGTTTTGGTGGACAATTAAAACGTCGTGACGACGATTCCGTGGACAACACAGATCTGTTCTATCTGTTTTTGTTAAGACGTACCGTTAGTAAAGTTTTCAAGTGCTTGCCAAAGATCCTTCACGCGCTGGTCATTATCCGATGAAAGATCCTCGTAGTGAGCTGAAAGGAAACAATCAACACTTAATACACCGACACAACTAGATGAGAAAGGGATGCAAAACAAGTGGGGTAGGGTAGAGTCTTTGTAGGCAGCGCAGGGTTGGGTAGGGTAGAAGGGCGTAGTGTAGTATAAGGAAGGGTAGGGTAAGACAGGGCAGGGTAGGAAGTAAAGGAACTGAGATAGATGCGCAAGCGTGCAAATGAAGGAGGTAGGGGACAAGCATGGAAAAAGGCAGACAGTAAGCATGTAACTAGAGCGAAGAATCACCAGTGCGAGAATGAAGTGCTTGAGATGTGAATTGCAGCACGTAGGAGAAAACTTACAGCATTTCTTAAGGGCTTCAACAGTGATTTCAGGGTCACCACAAACCCTTTTCTCAAGCTCCTGCCACGTGAGTAAGTCCAGTACGGCCTGGGGAACAACCTTGAGAAGACCTCTTCTAAGAGCATCAATCTGGAAAAACAAATCCGTCAATCAGAAATAAACTTCACTTTTGAGAGTAAGGAAATTCATTTCCCATAGGGGGAGGGGAGGATGGGGTCTTTAGTGGTCTATACCCACAAGTAGTATCGACGCATGTTACCTGTTGTTTACTCTCGTTCATGCGGTGCTTCTGTACAAGTTTAGAGTACAGTTCTTTTTCATCGTATTCAACGTATCGTTCAGATCCACCAGGGACTAGATTCACGAGGGTATTGTCACTCAGAACCTACAGAAATGCTTATAGTCATTAGGTAATTCTCCGTTTATAAAGTAAGTGCAAATTAGACAAACTTACTACAGTCATGCAAATACCGCTCTAGAAGTTTCTTTAGACTTACGGCTGTAAATGTCAAAACCCCAGCAAATTTAGTATCAAATGTTTCTCTGTCCACGTTCTGTAATCGTTCTAAGAGTTTGACTTGAGCTAGATCGACTGTGTGGAAGTCACGTGACCACGATACTCTCTCACCGACCAATGGCTTCCAGACGAACGAAGGAAGGGAAACAACCTGGAAATGATAACATTATGGAATGAATTGATAGAACATGAGCGTTTGAATATATTTACCTAAATATTTACGATTAATCAAAATATTAGAAAAAATGTTTTGGGATGCCTGTGGTATACTGGGCACCGGTAGCCTGTTGCGAGTAAATTCAACAAAGCATTTAAGCGAGGCTGCAAGGTAGTTTCAAAGGATTATTCAAATTTGAACCTTGCAGCCTCGACTGAACACTTTGCGTTTGCTAAGTGAACCGATGTATGGAAGGTGGTGTCCCAATAATTAAAGATCTCCATTTTTACCACAGGGATCCCAACTACAATCCTCACCAAGTGTTCTCTTCCACTTCTCAGACACGCTCCCATTACCATCCCCAACCACTCCAGCTTCGTAAATTCTTTACACGATGGTGATGGTATGTAGGTGTCTCTGTTCACACTAGAAGAGTCGAGCAACTACAAGCAATAGATAAAATATGACGTCAGTGTTTATAACTTGATATGATTGGGTAATGCCTATTTCAAAGTCGGGCTCTATCGTGGCCATTCGATATGCCTGACTGCAACATCCAGTTGCAGGGACTACAGTACATAGCCCCGGATGTGGAGAATTTCTCAATCAACGTTCTTTCTCTCTTGTTATGTCTTGTTATGCGCATTGAGTTTAATTTTTCAATTTTGGGCTAACTGTGCTCTTACCTGATTGGGTGTCCGTACGAAAAATTCAAGGGGCATTGGATCGTCCATTGAACTTGGACAAAGTTCTTCTGCCATATCTGCTAAGGAGTCGCGGAAACCACCACCTGAAAGAAGAGCCGGAACGACATACTTATTATAAACAGACAGACAGACAGATGATTGCCAGCTGGAAGTATAACTGGACGGAACAGACGGATGAATGGATTGATGGATGGATAGATGGATGAATGGATGGAAAGCTAAATGGACTGACAGCCGGTCGGATGGACGGTCGGATGGACGGTCGGATGGACGGACGGATGAATGCATTGATAGGCGGTCGGTCGGACGGACAGAAGGGTAAACAGACGGACAAATAGACGTGGAGAAGTGAATAAAGACCGAAAGTTAACCACTCACCTTGATCAATGATTCCTTCAGATAAAAACTTACACTCCCACCACTGATCATAGCGACCTGGCCATCTGCACGTAAAAAAATATGACAGAAATTTGAATAAAACTTGTAATGAGTACAGGAATTGCGCTAGGATTTTGGACCAAGGACCCATGTGTCTGGGGTGGAGTTTCTGGTAGCTCAAGTTAATTTTAACTCTTAAAAGAGTTCCTAATGGGGGTCCCTAACATATTTGATGGGATTCTAGATTGCGTGCTTTCGTAAGCAAGGAATTTAGTGCAATGGCAAGGAATGAAGCTCTCGGGTCCTGGGACGCAAAAAAAAATTATGTCAAAATGCATTTTCTGTAATTATTTTTTGCGTAAAAATGCACGATTTCTGCGTTAACGCGAACGTTAACCCTGTTAGTAGTTAGCCCCCCCCAACCAGCGTAGTCACTAGGGGAGGGGTGGGTTAAAATTCCTGAATACCCCCTTGAGAATGTAGGGGAGGGGTGGGTTAAAATTCCTGAATGCCCCCTTGAGAATGTAGGGGAGGGGTGGTTTGAAATTCCGAAGTGTCCCCTAAAGAATGTTACCAAATTCCTGAGTTAGGATAGAGATCAAAGTACGAAAAGAGTGAATTCCAAACATTCTCGCGTGAAGAAAAAATATTTTGAAATAGACAAATAGAATAAATTACGATACGACAGTTCGATTAGTCCCAGTTGCACTCCGATAGTTCAGAGTAAAGACAAAAATTAGCGAACATGTCTTCTGGAAAAGCAATAAACCTAGGAGTCCGAGGATACGTTATTTTCGTGAAGGAGTTTCGAAATGAGAAGAAAATATATTTTCGCAAGCAAAAGAAAGATGTATCAAGTGGCAAAACTGTTCTTACCAATTCAGGAATGTCTTTGACGTTGGACGAATGGACAACACTAAAGTCGGCAATTAGAGCAATAGATATGGAATTGCAGAAGGTAACCAGTCCCATGGAAGAGTCACCGGAGTCGGTGTCCAAAGACGAGTCACAATTCTTAACTCAGTCTCAGAATACCAATGTTCATCAGAAGCCTCCATTTTCCGGATCATATCAAATCCTTCAGCACAATGGCAATGCGCAAAATTACGAGGAACAGGAAAAAGACTATTTACCTAGAACTTTCACCACTTCTGAATTAAACTCTATTTTTGAAGCTCTCGGTCCGGAAATGGAACTGACAGGGGAACAGCAAGGGTTGGCTGTGCAGCACCAGGTACCCAGCTGGGGATCTGAAATGTACTGATATGTACCGATATTCAATAACACAGAAAGCATAAAAGAAAAGAAAATTTCGTTTCTGTAATACTATAGCTTTTATTAAAAAGTAAAATAAAGTAATGAGATTGTTACAGTGCAAATGTTTGGTCTCTTAGTAATCAATGTACACTGGTTCGATATAAATTCTAGCTAGCTCCAACAGGGCATAAATTATTGTGTTGACAGGCACCATTATTTGCACTTAAGTCGGTTATTATCCCGGCTTAATAAGTCCACTACAGTTTGTCTGTGAGAGCTATTATTCCTTGGTGTAAATTCTTATTCCATGTCTTCTGCTGTATCTTGTGTTTGTAACTCTTGGACAGCGAATAAATTGTTCAAGAGAAATTTACGATGATCAATAGCAACCTGGGTTGCTTCCATCCAGTCGTAATCCCCCTTGTCTAGTAAATCTTGTCGGGTTCTCATTATTTTACGATAATAAGGATCTTTTTTAAAGGCGTGAATCCATTTTAATTTTTCAAACAATACGTTTCTCAGTTCATTCCTAAATACGGATATCATCTTATTGTACGCATGCACTTCTGCCCATTCTTTAGATTCGCCTCTTTCCATGTATTCGTTTTCTAGAGCTTCTAGCTCCGTTTCGTGACGATCCACGGCTTCGTTTATCAACGGTGACCAGCAGTCATCTGAAGGCTGGTTTTCATCATCATCATCCTCATCATCTTCAGTATCATTTGACTCTGATTCACTCGTGTCTAGATCTTCCTCAACACTACTTGCAATTTCATCTTCGCTTGAAGTTTCTTCGTCGTATCTTGAATCATTTTCTTCGACAGCGTTCATTTTGCAAATTTGATCGTCTAAATGACGTCTTAGATTATAACCTCTGGAAAAGGTTTTGCCACAGTAATAGCACTGCTTAGATGACGACATGTGTCTCTTGTACTGAATGTTAAGTGAAATGATCTTCCTGGAAAGCTCCCCGCAATTTATGTCCTTCCTTCCTTCCTTCCTTCCTTTTAAAACTTCTCACAGACTCGTGCTCTGCTCCTGACCTGCTGATAACTGCTCCCTGGTAGTGCTCCTCACTTGCTCCTCATGATCACTGCTCCCCGGTAGTGCTCCTCACTTGCTCCTCCCTGCTCCCTGGTAGTGCTCCTCACTTGCTCGGCACATAAAGGTTAACCATGCGTAGACTATCGGACCAAATGCATGAACAAGTCCAGAAATTACCCTTACAATATGGACATGGAGCATTATATTCAGGACAAATCATACAGCGAGGAGCTACAGCGAGGTATTTCTACAGTATGAGCACATTCAGAATACTTTCTTCTGCAACGATTAAAACTGCTCACAGACTAGTGCTCTGCTCCTGACCCGCTCCTCACTGCTCCCCAGTTAAGTGCTCTTAACTGCCGCTGTATTGGATAAAATATGACCTTAATGGGAATCGAACCCATAACCTTCTGATCTGGAGTCAGACGTGATAACCATTACACCACAAGGTCTCTCGTGAATTTTCATGGTTAAGATTTATAATTATGTTTTTAGTTATATCAACTTCTAAATAATTTTAATTCGATCTTTCGGTGACCTTGTAGTTGTAACCCTACTTTATCACGCCCTGATATGATCTAAATAAAGCCTCCTTGATCTGATAGATTTTTAAAATATGTTTGCATTATTTATGTGACGAGCAAAGGAGCACTACCAGGGAGCAGTGAGGAGCAAGTGAGGAGCACTACCAGGGAGCAGTGAGGAGCAAGTGAGGAGCACTACCGGGGAGCAGTGATCATGAGGAGCAAGTGAGGAGCACTACCAGGGAGCAGTTATCAGCAGGTCAGGAGCAGAGCACGAGTCTGTGAGAAGTTTTAAAAGGAAGGAAGGAAGGAAGGAAGGACATAAATTGCGGGGAGCTTTCCAGGAAGATCATTTCACTTAACATTCAGTACAAGAGACACATGTCGTCATCTAAGCAGTGCTATTACTGTGGCAAAACCTTTTCCAGAGGTTATAATCTAAGACGTCATTTAGACGATCAAATTTGCAAAATGAACGCTGTCGAAGAAAATGATTCAAGATACGACGAAGAAACTTCAAGCGAAGATGAAATTGCAAGTAGTGTTGAGGAAGATCTAGACACGAGTGAATCAGAGTCAAATGATACTGAAGATGATGAGGATGATGATGATGAAAACCAGCCTTCAGATGACTGCTGGTCACCGTTGATAAACGAAGCCGTGGATCGTCACGAAACGGAGCTAGAAGCTCTAGAAAACGAATACATGGAAAGAGGCGAATCTAAAGAATGGGCAGAAGTGCATGCGTACAATAAGATGATATCCGTATTTAGGAATGAACTGAGAAACGTATTGTTTGAAAAATTAAAATGGATTCACGCCTTTAAAAAAGATCCTTATTATCGTAAAATAATGAGAACCCGACAAGATTTACTAGACAAGGGGGATTACGACTGGATGGAAGCAACCCAGGTTGCTATTGATCATCGTAAATTTCTCTTGAACAATTTATTCGCTGTCCAAGAGTTACAAACACAAGATACAGCAGAAGACATGGAATAAGAATTTACACCAAGGAATAATAGCTCTCACAGACAAACTGTAGTGGACTTATTAAGCCGGGATAATAACCGACTTAAGTGCAAATAATGGTGCCTGTCAACACAATAATTTATGCCCTGTTGGAGCTAGCTAGAATTTATATCGAACCAGTGTACATTGATTACTAAGAGACCAAACATTTGCACTGTAACAATCTCATTACTTTATTTTACTTTTTAATAAAAGCTATAGTATTACAGAAACGAAATTTTCTTTTCTTTTATGCTTTCTGTGTTATTGAATATCGGTACATATCAGTACATTTCAGATCCCCAGCTGGGTACCTGGTGCTGCACAGCCAACCCTTGCTGTTCCCCTGTCAGTTCCATTTCCGGACCGAGAGCTTCAAAAATAGAGTTTAATTCAGAAGTGGTGAAAGTTCTAGGTAAATAGTCTTTTTCCTGTTCCTCGTAATTTTGCGCATTGCCATTGTGCTGAAGGATTTGATATGATCCGGAAAATGGAGGCTTCTGATGAACATTGGTATTCTGAGACTGAGTTAAGAATTGTGACTCGTCTTTGGACACCGACTCCGGTGACTCTTCCATGGGACTGGTTACCTTCTGCAATTCCATATCTATTGCTCTAATTGCCGACTTTAGTGTTGTCCATTCGTCCAACGTCAAAGACATTCCTGAATTGGTAAGAACAGTTTTGCCACTTGATACATCTTTCTTTTGCTTGCGAAAATATATTTTCTTCTCATTTCGAAACTCCTTCACGAAAATAACGTATCCTCGGACTCCTAGGTTTATTGCTTTTCCAGAAGACATGTTCGCTAATTTTTGTCTTTACTCTGAACTATCGGAGTGCAACTGGGACTAATCGAACTGTCGTATCGTAATTTATTCTATTTGTCTATTTCAAAATATTTTTTCTTCACGCGAGAATGTTTGGAATTCACTCTTTTCGTACTTTGATCTCTATCCTAACTCAGGAATTTGGTAACATTCTTTAGGGGACACTTCGGAATTTCAAACCACCCCTCCCCTACATTCTCAAGGGGGCATTCAGGAATTTTAACCCACCCCTCCCCTACATTCTCAAGGGGGTATTCAGGAATTTTAACCCACCCCTCCCCTAGTGACTACGCTGGTTGGGGGGGGCTAACTACTCCTGTTGAATAATAATGGCATACCTGTAGTCTAGCTTGACGCCACACTTCTCTGGTCTTAAACCTTCGTATAACTGGAAAAAATATTGAGAAGATTATAAAAACAGCAACGCAGCAAAAATCGTTTTATAACTGCCTAATTCATGGTAGGAATGAATAAGATATAGACATAGATAAGTAAATGAATGTGAAATACCTGGTGGAATATGGTTCTTTTTCCTTCTGGGTCTTGTGTAGGATCTGCCTTGTGTTCAGCAGCCAGGCGACGGTTTATAAACAGTTTGGGCATTCGTGAAGGTGAGCTGGATAACAGAACAATGAAACAGGTTATTATATTGTAATGTTACCAAGAATACAGCTACCCTGCCTAATGATACTGTACACAGGGGTGACTTCACCTTTCTAGCTTGGGATTGGTAGATTGGTATAGCAAAAGGTGAACCTTTTCTTTAAATGTTGTACCCCCTTTCTAGGTTGGGATTGGTAGACTGGTATAGCAAAAGGTGAACCTTTTCTTTAAATGTTGTACCCCCTTTCTAGGTTGGGATTGGTTGGTTAGTTGGTATAGCGATAGGTGAATCTTCTAAATTTTATGACCCCCCTTTCCCCACACTTTCTAGCTTGGAATTGGTAGGTTAGTAAACACAAGTTAGTAACTCACCCTGTTTGAGATTCTTTAAGGAACTTTTCTATTAGATTATTTCTGTAACGGGACAGAGGAAGAAGCTGCCTTATAGCCTGGAGGAAAAAACATAAAGACAAAGTGTGAAAAATTTATGAAAAACAATTTCATCTTTTCTTGTTGGTGGATGGGGGTGTGGGGAGGGGAGGAGATGGAAGAAGAATGAATGAATGGTGGATGGGAGTGTGGGAAGGGGCTGGGGAGGGGAGGAGAATGAATGGATAAGATTTTACACCCAGCTCAAGGATGATATGTGGGTTGATGGAGAAGGAAAGGGGGTAGGGGGGTTAAGGGGTCGGGGCCATTGAGGGTTGGGGTGGGAGTGGGGAGATGGATGATCAAACATGTCCTACTTACTTCAAGGTCTTTGAAGGATCCTGCTGTGTAGTTCCAGGATGGAAGAAGATAATGAATGACACTGTCTAATAGCTCAATAAATCTACAACACATACAAACAACACCATGAGTACAATAACCAAGAAAACAAAACAAAAGTTTGTTTATTGAGAATAACAAGTAAAGGAGTCCAATGATAGAATTTTTCCATCTTTTTTACCTACCTTAATAATATTTGTGCTCTTCTATAAAGAACTGGGATATCCACAGCATCTAATTTAGGAAATCTGTGAAAATTATTATAATTATTATTTTTAGATTGAAAATGGGTATTTATGAAAAAAATATTTACTGCGATTCTCAATATTCTGCGAACTCAGAAATTTCAACAGCTTGTTGTGAAATGGGTTTTTGCTGCCGTCAATCAAAAAAAACATGTGGTACCTTTTATATTTTTGACTGGCGGCAGTGAAAAACCAAATTCCAATTTGAAACCCACAACTACAGAGTTTTTTTGATGGTAATCTCGTGTTATAATGGTTCAGATAATGTACCTTACAAGTTCAGCATTGTTTAGCAAGTCTATAGACAACCCTGGTTCTTTCTCACTTGCTGATACAATCTTGATGTCATGTATTCTTGTATCAATGCCATCATCTGAAAAATAATCAGTTCATTATAGACTAGATTATTTCTTCAGGTTCAAATGTCCCTCCTGGGATCTCTCCCCCCCCCCCCCCCCCCCCCCAAGAAACCACCCTGCCACCACCACCACCTGGTCAAAGACAAAGAATCGTTGCAAGACCATTTTCTTAGCTGTACTTCATATTGTTAGTGTTCATTGTCCCATTTATGTTTCTCTGATACAAAGAATCAGGACTAAATATAATGGCCAGTCATCAGACAATGGCTGACCAGAATTGGAACTTGTCTGGTCAAATCTTAGCCTTGCTGGTCATTTTGACCAGTAACATTGAGCCAGAAACAAAGTATGACCAAACTAAAATTATTTTGGTCAGTCATTATAGTCCTGGAGGATTGAGTTTGTGGTACCTTATTACATAAAATTTTCATAACATACCAATTATGGAAAAAAAAATCGATTCTTTTTGCAAAATTTTAGCATAAAATTAGTAGTCATGCATATCAATATAATAATCATAGGATAGAAGCTGTAAATTCAGCATAAAATTTTTCCCGATCCGGGAGAATCCAGTGAAACCGAAGTCCATTCCAGTCCAGCCATAGACGGTTCCGGATTTTCCAAAATAAAAAATCCCTCAAAACTCAGAATTTAGAAGCATAAATCAAATTCTAGAGGTTCGACATGTTTTTGCTATACATTAAGATTATCCATACCCTTTCAAAAGCTGAAAATCTGAAGAACTTTTTTTTTGCAATCCAAGATCAAATCAACTGACATCCAATCCATAATCCCTAAGTCTACTCAATTCTTATTCAAAATTTTGCATAAAATTTGATATCTTTTTAATCATTGGCATTATGAGGGTTACTTCATTTATTTGCCATTATTTTTTGCTACATTTTAATTTCACAGTTTTTGAAAATTTCATGTGATAAGCTAAATGTACTGCATGTGTCAAATTTGTTCCATTTCTGTAAGGCCTGCTTACACTGGTGATTTTTGCTGTGATTTGAGGTGCAATTTTTGCTGCAATTTTGGTCAAAGTCAAGAATGGTAGAGGATTGTCTCGTAAAGTTTTATTCAGGACACCAGGATTACCTGGACAAATGTCTCTTTAGAAGCTAGCATAAGACAAAATTATCATATTTTCAAAAATTGCTGAAAAAATCACTAGTGTGAACAGGACTTTAGTGCCGCCCACCACCCTATCTTACACAGACAGAGTATAGAGCTTTTATTTCATATGTACAAGAGATGACCAGGCTTACCATCCTTTCATTTACCTTTGCATTCTTTTATTTTAATATCAATCAAGTGGTAATACTGTGTCATTCCTTCCAAAATCAAGGCATCCCCTGTAAAATTCCTAAGATGGCATTCATATACATCAGTATCATTTCTTATCAATAAAATTTAATGTTAATGGCTACTAGTGAACATCTTGGAATTCATCAGCTGGGTCCACAAAATACCCATATTTATCAACACAGGGTTCGTACAGGATCGATCCCCTGCAAGAATTTCCAAATGTTTTCCCAAACTTTCCAAAGCCCTTTGACTCAAATTTCCAAGACTATACATAGCACAAAAATAAAGCCAAAATCATGGATTTGAAACATTCAACATACATTTACCAATGCAAAACAATACTGCAGACAAGCTATGAAAAAATTGGGTACATTGGGTACTCATAATCCCAATGGGATGAATGAACGCTTCGCTTTTAATTAATCTATTCTTTTGTCTTTTTATTATTTCTTATTGTTTTTTTCTCGTAACCTTGCCTACCTTGCTCTCATTGGTTATCTATTTTCTATCTTTATCATATATACTCTACCTTCCACTCTTATTCTCTCTTTTACTCCGACGAAGGACTAGCGTCCGAAATGTCAGTAAGTGATCTCTCTTATTTTTTAGGGTGTAAAATTTAACTTTTTATCAATACTATGAAAAAATCCATAACTTTTCCATAGCCTAGTGGACCATAAATCAATAATTTTCCAAAACTTTCAAGGTCCTGGAAAAGTCCATTATCAGTTTCCAAAACTTTCCAAGAATTTCCAAAACCTGTACAAACCCTGTCTACATGTCCTCCAATATGCAAGAGGTATGGAGTAGATGTATGGGTATTTTTTGGAACAAGATACTGGCCAAATAAATGTGAGAGGAGTTGCTACATGTATATGGAAGAATAGGAGAGTGAACTCTTACAAGTCGATGTAGACTTCATTAAGGAGCTTCATATTGCCCGTCTCTCCACCAAACACAGTTACTTTGTGCGGCATGTAGTTATCATCCCTGGAATCTACACCAATGTATAGCCGTCTGTATAGAGATGGAGTATTAGGGTTAGTATATATATTTATTATTTGTTCCAAGAGCAAAAAAAAAACATCATTATCATCATCATATCCACCACTATAACATTATTAATCTTCTGCATCATCATAATCACCATTATATTTATCAGATGTCATCATCATCAATCATCAACAACATCAATCATCAACACTTAATCACCATCATCAATCATCATTATCAATCATACCATCATCCATCATTACAATCTCATCATAACTCATCACTGTCACCATTATCATAATCATCACCAACATCATAGTCATCATCATCATCATCACCACCATCATCATCATCATCATCATCATCATCATCATCATCATCATCATCATCCATCATCGCCATCAATCATCAATCATCAATCATCAATCATCATCATCATCATTACCTTATAACAGTGCCAGGTTTAATACTAAGCCTGACCCAGTGTCTACTTTGACTGCCATCTGACTCCCAGTATGTCTCTGGATCTCCATCTGTCATATTCTCTTTAGATTCATCATCCTTTATTCAAATAACACAAAATATTAATTATTCATAATATTTTCCAAGAAATGTCATTCATCCAATAATTGAAAAAAAAAATATTTTATTATATATATATTATATTTTCAAAATTCCAATAGTTGATGAAGACATCAAGAAATTATTCCCAAGTATATTATTACTGGTAGACTTACCGAACTAGTGGACACATCAATATTTTCCACATATCGACTAATATTCCCAAGACTTGCTTCTTGCTTGTTGATGTATTCAGCAAGAAACTTTGCCAACTCCTCGTCAGCTTCTAGATTCCAGTTGGGTGGTGGAGCGCTGAGTTGTTTCATGGCATCTTTGTCAGCATTCTTGTCTATTACGGGTGGTTCTGTCAGGCGTAGTGTGTATGATTGCTCTACTGCTTCTACCCAACTACAATGAAAGAAAATCTTTATTAGTACAGAAAATGGAGAATAATTATCAATAGAGCTGTTAAGTTGTGACTAATATTTCCAGGTCCAACTGCTCACAAAAACTGCTAAAATCAAGCAAAAAAGGTTATCAATAATTTAACCTCCACCTGAAACTTTAGATAGCAAATCCTGTCACGAAGAAAAACTGCTTTTAGTTTTGAACCCAGAAGTCATTTTTTCCATACGTTTGATGTCACACTTAAAAGCTCTGAATGCTGAATGCTGACATAAACTCCCTGACTTTTCTGTGACTGACTTTTGGGTATATTGCAAAAATTCACTGACCAAAATCAAAATTCCCTGACAATTCCCTGACCTTCAAAATAATTCACTGTCTTTTCCATGACCAAGGGAACCCTATCAATTTGTAAAATTAATAATGAAAATAATTACCTCCTAAAGCCAGCATTTTCAATTTTCTTTTTCCCTTTATTTCCTGATGCAGTAGATACTGCTGTCAAGCATTCTTTTCCTTGTCCTTGCTTGGAGTCAAAAGGAATGTGGAGAATCCAGCCTTCCTTGATGCCCTTTGATGTGGTGCTAATGTGACTGCAAAACCTCTGCAATGATTTCTAAAAGATAACAACATTCATATTATTACAAGTTATAGTTTCAACCACATGAAGATTTTTTATTTAAAACACCAAGCTTTTGAACAAAGCGTCCATCATCAGGGCAAGTGAAAAAGGTACAAAATGTGTGAAAGCTTGGTGTTTTAAATCAATCAATCAATCAATCAATCAATCAATCAATCAATCAATCAATCAATCAATCAATCAATCAATCAATCAATCAATCAATCAATCTTCAGGTGGTTAAAACTCTAATTGGTAAATGGGTTGGGAAAAATCTTGGGAGTAACCAAACAACAATTGACAAGTTCTGAACATGGCGAACACAGACAGCCTGGATTGAGGGGTTGAAAACGTGGATAGTCAGTCATCCATGATCTGTGTTTTTATTACCATCTTTGTTACTAGTGTTTACATCCATTAAGAATCCTAGCCTTGTTTTTAGCTTCCTTGCTTCCTTCCTTTACAGCAAAACACTGTGTGTCTGCCATGATCAGAATTGGTGTATACACAGGGCTCAAAATAATGACAAGCCATATGTCGGTCAAGCTTGTCATTTTATTATTTCATTTTTTTCAAATATTACCAGTCAACATGTCCGTTCAAAACCATATTTAACCGGTCAAGTACCAAATTTGGCCGGACATTGACCCTTGAACTGCCATTATTTTGAGCCCTGATACAGCCGTAGAAATAAGCCAGATCTATCCATTTGCTTGAACAAGACTAGCTAACACAGTACTTACAATTATCCTGTAACAACCTACTATGTACCAGTATGTACGCATTCATATACTTGGGGTGCAATGTTACATAATGGCCGCCATGTTGGTTGACAATAACAAAGCACTCCTCATAAGCTTCTCTTGTTAGATCAACCAACATGGCGGCTATTTCATTATCATTTATCTCTCAAGGGATTTTGAGTCATGTGGTTGGACTGTGGTTGCACCCCAAGAATACTGAAAACAAGTTCTTAAATTCTACGATTTTTTTAATGATATGAATAAAATTATATAAGCTTATTTACCAGCTGAAGTCTTTGTTATTATTAAAGTATATACGTATAGTAAAGGCGTCTAAATAGTTAATTCAATAATATTTTAGAGCAAAAGGAATTTTAAATGATAAGAAAACACTGATAAAGACATTTTTTTTAAAGACAACTACAGTAGTTTTGACTTAGGCTTATTATTTGTCATAAAGTCATCATTTTCCGAGCAACTTTAAGTTATTTTACCAACCTGTGTCAACCTCATCCATCGTCCTTGTTTGTTGTTATACTCGTCTCCTGAACCAAACACTTGTAAAGTAGGAGAAGGGATGATTTCTCCAATCTTATCGGCATCTTTGGAGGGTTTTTTCAAAATTGGGATTGGAGAAGGATTCACAGTTTCCCTGTTGAGTTGGTAAGTCACTTCACCCTGCACATAACACAAAGCTAAAGGCAAGGATTTTCCCTGTTCCATGCGTTTAATGGTGTCTAAGAGGCACCTTATTCGAGCCAGCCGCTTCCTGGCTGATTCGTTTTTCATTTTGAGTGTTTTTTAAGGCGACATTTTAGGGTGATTTTGAAGAAAATTCCTCATTCAAATCAATCCAAGTGAATAATATCATGACTGGGTACCAGACTTAACCGACCACAGGGAGCCCAAGGTGTATTGCAAAATGGGAACATTTTGAAATGGGAATTGGAAAAGAGAAAGAAAAAAATATATATGCTAATTTGAAAACAAAATTATGTTGATGTAAATGTTTTCTTGAAAAATAATTGAACCAAGCGTTTATTTTTTGCAATTATGTTGAGAGGGTTCAAGTTAAGAGGCCTCAAATAAAAATCTGAGAGCTCACGGATAGCGCTTGATATTTCACTACAAGGATAGAGTATGTTTAATGGCATTGAATTGGGTTGTTTTGCGGAATTATTTGCAAAAATTCGGACTGCCGGGCATTTAGTTTATTTCAAACCGCGCCCGGCAGTCGCCCATCCGACGCTCCTTTTAGAAAAAGTCCGATCCAAGAGGTCAATCCACGGGTTCGGAATTCCACATTTTTGGAATTTCGTACTGAAACCACCAAATTCTGAAAGAGCAAGTAAAATAGGTTTCAATAGGGAATTTTTGGGGTTTTTGATGCAAAAGAGAATCATATTTTTGCGAGCATTAAAAGTATCGACTCCTAAACCACATGTACACCATAATCAATCAATCAATCAAATCAGTTTATTGCTCATTAAATTACAGTTAGAGAATTTTTGAAATAAGAAAAAATACAATAAATTAGTTAACATGTATATATAAAATAGTTTTTACAATTGTATATATATAGTTTGAGCCTGAGGGCTAAATTAACTGGTAAGTTTTCTAGTTAGCCCCCAGTCTTTATGTTACTAAATTATTATATAAGCTAATGAAATATACAAGAAAGTTAATTAAATAAGAAGAAATACAAAAATATCAGGTAGTGTTAATTTATGTTATTTACTCAGAATGCTGTTTTAGGAGTAGAAACATTTTAAGTTGTTTTGAAAATGAGAACTTACTAAGGGATTTAAGTTGTAACGGAAGATTTGACCAAAGGTCGATTGCCATGAAAGAGATTGCTTGTTTGCCAATGTTGGTTCTTACTTTTGTCTTATGAAGATTTTGCCTGCTTGCATACCTTGTGTTATATTTGTGCTCATTTCTCGCATGTTTGAACATATCGTTAAAAATACTAGGTAATATACCATTATGCCAGGAATGCACAAATTTCAGGACGTGCAAGCAGTAGATGTTTTCTACTGACAGGATATCTAATAAATTTAGTAGAGGTTTGGCACTTTCCGTATCTTTGCCATAGAGTGTGGCAAAGAATATTAAACGAATTATATGATTTTGTTTTACTTGAACCTTTTGAAGGTTTGTTTTGTGGGTGCTACCCCATGCAATAATTGCATAAGATATATAGGGGTAAATTAAATTATAGTAAATTTGCTTCAATTGCTCTAAGGAGAGGTAGTGTCTTAATTTAGAGATAATTCCATTGTTACGGGATATTCGTGAACATATATAAGAGATATGGTACTTCCAAAACATTGATTCGTCAATTATAATACCTAGGTATTTTATATGATTTTTTCTTTCTAGTGAATAAGAAGTACCATCTCTGTTGGTAAGTTTTATATTGACTTGAGAGTCTTTTTTCCTGGATGATTTCACAATCATGAAATTTGTTTTTGTCATGTTAATAGAAAGCTTATTCACGTCACACCATTCTTTAACTTTGGCTAATTCTGACACCAATTCTGACACCATAACTCAAACCTCTCAGTTCCCTAAGGGACTGGGTGCGCCAAACAAACCTTTACGAGCAAAAGCCTGGCTAAGTTTTGAGATTTACACAGCATGCAATCCTACCGGACAATCTTATCCAATAACATAGGAATAAGAATGTACACGAGATAGATTGGATGGACGCATAGGAATAAGAATGTACACCAGATGGATTGGATGAACGCATAGAAATAAGAATGTACACCAGATGGATTGGATGAACGCATAGGAATAAGAATGTACACGACATGGATTGGATTAAAGCATAGAAATAAGAATGTACACCAGATAGATTGGATGAACGCATAGGAATAAGAATGTACACGACATGGATTGGATGAACGCATAGGAATAAGAATGTACACGACATGGATTGGATTAAAGCATAGGAATAAGAATGTACACGAGATGGATTGGATGAACCTATAGGAATATGAATGTACACGCGATGGATTGGATGAACCCATAGGATTGTCTGAGTGCCACGAAGAGAGTCGTTCGTTTTCTATACCGAGAAAAGAAAAAAGGCTCAAAATATAACTCTATCAGGCTCACGAAAAGGGCATGATATTTCTCAAGAAGGTAGAGAAGATTAATGGCATCGAATTGGGTTGTTTTGAGGAATTATTTGCAAAAATTCGGACTGCCGGGCATTTAGTTTATTTCAAACCGTGCCCGGCAGTCACCCATCCGACGCTCCTTTTAGAAAAAGTCCGATCCAAGAGGTCAATCCACGGGTTCGGATATTCCACATTTTTGGAATTTCGTACTGAAACCACCAAATTCTAAAAGAGCAAGTTAAATAGGTTTCAATGGGACAAGTTTTGTTGATTTTGATGCAAAATCATCATGGTTTTGCGAGCATCAAATATCGACTCCTAAACAACATGTACACCATAACTCAAACCTCTCACTCCCCTAAGGGACTGGGTGCGCCAAACCGAACCTTTACGAGCAAAAACCTGGCTAAGTTTTGAGATTGACACAACATGCATAGGAATGAACGAATGAACGCATAGGAATAAGAATGTACACGAGATGGATTGGATGAACGTATAGGAATAAGAATGTACACGAGATGGATTGGATGAACGCATAGGAATAAGAATGTACACGAGATGGATTGGATGAACGTATAGGAATAAGAATGTACACGAGATGGATTGGATGAACGCATAGAAATAAGAATGTACACGAGATGGATTGGATGAACGCATAGGAATAAGAATGTAAACAAGATGGATTGGATTATAGCATAGGAATAGAGTGTACACGAGATGGATTGGATGAACGCATAGGAATAAGAATGTACACGACATGGATTGGATGAACGCATAGGAATAAGAATGTACACGACATGGATTGGATTAAAGCATAGGAATAAGAATGTACACGACATGGATTGGATGAACGCATAGGAATAAGAATGTACACGACATGGATTGGATTAAAGCATAGGAATAAGAATGTACACGACATGGATTGGATTAAAGCATAGGAATAAGAATGTACACCAGATGGATTGGATGAACCTATAGGAATATGAATGTACACGCGATGGATTGGATGAACCCATAGGATTGTCTGAGTGCCACGAAGAGAGTCGTTCGTTTTCTATACCGAGAAAAGAAAAAAGGCTCAAAACATAACTCTATCAAGCTCACGAAAAGGGCATGATATTTCTCAAGAAGGTAGAGAAGATTAATGGCATCGAATTGGGTTGTTTTGAGGAATTATTTGCAAAAATTCGGACTGCCGGGCATTTAGTTTATTTCAAACCGTGCCCGGCAGTCACCCATCCGACGCTCCTTTTAGAAAAAGTCCGATCCAAGAGGTCAATCCACGGGTTCGGATATTCCACATTTTTGGAATTTCGTACTGAAACCACCAAATTCTAAAAGAGCAAGTTAAATAGGTTTCAATGGGACAAGTTTTGTTGATTTTGATGCAAAATCATCATGGTTTTGCGAGCATCAAGTATCGACTCCTAAACAACATGTACACCATAACTCAAACCTCTCACTCCCCTAAGGGACTGGGTGCGCCAAACCGAACCTTTACGAGCAAAGACCTGGCTAAGTTTTGAGATTGACACAACATGCATAGGAATGAACGAATGAACGCATAGGAATAAGAATGTACACGAGATGGATTGGATGAACGTATAGGAATAAGAATGTACACGAGATGGATTGGATGAACGCATAGAAATAAGAATGTACACGAGATGGATTGGATGAACGCATAGGAATAAGAATGTACACGAGATGGATTGGATGAACGTATAGGAATAAGAATGTACGCGAGATGGATTGGATGAACGCATAGAAATAAGAATGTACACGAGATGGATTGGATGAACGCATAGGAATAACAATGTAAACAAGATGGATTGGATTATAGCATACGAATAGAGTGTACACGAGATGGATTGGATGAACGCATAGGAATAAGAATGTACACCAGATGGATTGGATGAACCTATAGGAATATGAATGTACACGCGATGGATTGGATGAACCCATAGGATTGTCTGAGTGCCACGAAGAGAGTCGTTCGTTTTCTATACCGAGAAAAGAAAAAAGGCTCAAAATATAACTCTATCAGGCTCACGAAAAGCGCAGGATATTTCTCAAGAAGTTAGAGAAGATTAATGGCATCGAATTGGGTTGTTTTGAGGAATTATTTGCAAAAATTCGGACTGCCGGGCATTTAGTTTATTTCAAACCGTGCCCGGCAGTCACCCATCCGACGCTCCTTTTAGAAAAAGTCCGATCCAAGAGGTCAATCCACGGGTTCGGATATTCCACATTTTTGGAATTTCGTACTGAAACCACCACATTCTAAAAGAGCAAGTTAAATAGGTTTCAATGGGGCAAGTTTTGTTGATTTTGATGCAAAATCATCATGGTTTTGCGAGCATCAAGTATCGACTCCTAAACAACATGTACACCATAACTCAAACCTCTCACTCCCCTAAGGGACTGGGTGCGCCAAACCGAACCTTTACGAGCAAAAACCTGGCTAAGTTTTGAGATTGACACAACATGCATAGGAATGAACGGATGAACGCATAGGAATAAGAATGTACACGAGATGGATTGGATGAACGTATAGGAATAAGAATGTACACGAGATGGATTGGATGAACGCATAGGAATAAGAATGTACACGAGATGGATTGGATGAACGTATAGGAATAAGAATGTACGCGAGATGGATTGGATGAACGCATAGAAATAAGAATGTACACGAGATGGATTGGATGAACGCATAGGAATAAGAATGTACACGAGATGGATTCGATGAACGTATAGGAATAAGAATGTACGCGAGATGGATTGGATGAACGCATAGAAATAAGAATGTACACGAGATGGATTGGATGAACGCATAGGAATAAGAATGTAAACAAGATGGATTGGATTATAGCATAGGAATAGAGTGTACACGAGATGGATTGGATGAACGCATAGGAATAAGAATGTACACGAGATGGATTGGATGAACGCATAGGAATAAGAATGTAAACAAGATGGATTGGATTATAGCATAGGAATAGAGTGTACACGAGATGGATTGGATGAACGCATAGGAATAAGAATGTACACGATATGGATTGGATGAACGCATAGGAATAAGAATGTACACGACATGGATTGGATTAAAGCATAGGAATAAGAATGTACACGACATGGATTGGATTAAAGCATAGGAATAAGAATGTACACGAGATGGATTGGATGAACCTATAGGAATATGAATGTACACGCGATGGATTGGATGAACCCATAGGATTGTCTGAGTGCCACGAAGAGAGTCGTTCGTTTTCTATACCGAGAAAAGAAAAAAGGCTCAAAACATAACTCTATCAAGCTCACGAAAAGCGCACGATATTTCTCAAGAAGGTAGAGAAGATTAATGGCATCGAATTGGGTTGTTTTGAGGAATTATTTGCAAAAATTCGGACTGCCGGGCATTTAGTTTATTTCAAACCGTGCCCGGCAGTCACCCATCCGACGCTCCTTTTAGAAAAAGTCCGATCCAAGAGGTCAATCCACGGGTTCGGATATTCCACATTTTTGGAATTTCGTACTGAAACCACCAAATTCTAAGAGAGCAAGTTAAATAGGTTTCAATGGGGCAAGTTTTGTTGATTTTGTACAAAATCATCATGGTTTTGCGAGCATCAAGTATCGACTCCTAAACAACATGTACACCATAACTCAAACCTCTCACTCCCCTAAGGGACTGGGTGCGCCAAACCGAACCTTTACGAGCAAAAACCTGGCTAAGTTTTGAGATTGACACAACATGCATAGGAATGAACGAATGAACGCATAGGAATAAGAATGTACACGAGATGGATTGGATGAACGTATAGGAATAAGAATGTACACGAGATGGATTGGATGAACGCATAGGAATAAGAATGTACACGAGATGGATTGGATGAACGTATAGGAATAAGAATGTACGCGAGATGGATTGGATGAACGCATAGAAATAAGAATGTACACGAGATGGATTGGATGAACGCATAGGAATAAGAATTTAAACAAGATGGATTGGATTATAGCATAGAAATAAGAATGTACGCGAGATGGATTGGATGAACGCATAGAAATAAGAATGTACACGAGATGGATTGGATGAACGCCTAGGAATAAGAATGTACACGAGATGGATTGGATGAACGCATAGGAATAAGAATGTACACGAGATGGATTGGATGAACGCATAGGAATATGAATGTACACGAGATGGATTAGATGAACGCATAGGAATAAGAATGTACACGAGATGGATTGGATGAACGCATAGGAATAAGAATGTGCACGAGATGGATTGGATGAACGCATAGGAATAAGAATGTGCACGAGATGGATTGGATGAACGCATAGGAATAAGAATGTGCACGAGATGGATTGGATGGACGCATAGGAATAAGAATGTACACGAGATGGATTGGATGAACGCATAGGAATAAGAATGTGCACGAGATGGATTGGATGGACGCATAGGAATAAGAATGTACACGAGATGGATTGGATGAACGCATAGGAATAAGAATGTACACGACATGGATTGGATTAACGCATAGGAATAAGAATGTACACGAGATGGATTGGATGGACGCATAGGAATAAGAATGTACACGACATGGATTGGATGGACGCATAGGAATAAGAATGTACACGAAATGGATTGGATGAACGTATAGGAATAAGAATGTACACGAGATGGATTGGATGAACGCATAGGAATAAGAATGTACACGAGATGGATTGGATGAATGCATAGGAATAAGAATGTACACGAAATGGATTGGATGAACGTATAGGAATAAGAATGTACACGAGATGGATTGGATGAACGCATAGGAATAAGAATGTACACGACATGGATTGGATGGACGCATAGGAATAAGAATGTACACGAAATGGATTGGATGAACGTATAGGAATAAGAATGTACACGAGATGGATTGGATGAATGCATAGGAATAAGAATGTACACGAGATGGATTGGATGAACGCATAGGAATATAAATGTACACGCGATGGATTGGATGAACCCATAGGATTGTCTGAGTGCCACGAAGAGAGTCGTTCGTTTTCTATACCGAGAAAAGAAAAAAGGCTCAAAATATAACTCTATCAGTCAAGCTCACGAAAAGGGCAGGATATTTCTCAAGAAGGTAGAGAAGATTAATGGCATCGAATTGGGTTGTTTTGAGGAATTATTTGCAAAAATTCGGACTGCCGGGCATTTAGTTTATTTAAAACCGCGCCCGGCAGTCGCCCATCCGACGCTCCTTTTAGAAAAAGTCCGATCCAAGAGGTCAATCCACGGGTTCGGATATTCCACAATTTTGGAATTTCGTACTGAAACCACCGAATTCTAAAAGAGCAAGTTAAATAGGTTTCAATGGGGCAAGTTTTGTTGATTTTGATGCAAAATCATCATGGTTTTGCGAGCATCAAGTATCGACTCCTAAACCACAAATTACACCATAAATCAAACCTCTCACTCCTCTAAGGGACTGGGTGCGCCAATCAAACCTTTAGCGGAAAAAAACCAGTTTTAGTTTTCATATTCACACACATGCAATTCTACTGGACAATCTTATCCAATCATATTATGGAGTTTCCAACCACATTCTGGAGTATCCGATCATATTCTGGAGGATCCAATCACATCCTGGAGGATCCAATCACATTCTGGAGGATCCAATCACATCCTGGAGGATCCAATCATATCCTGGAGGATCCAATTATATTCTGCAGGATCCAATCGTATCCTGGAGGATCCAATCACATCCTGGAGGATCCAATCACATCCTGGAGGATCCAATCATATCCTGGAGGATCCAATCACATCCTGGAGGATCCAATCATATCATGGAGGATCCAATCACATCCTGGAGGATCCAATCACATCCTGGAGGATCCAATCATATCCAGGAGTATCCAATCATATCCTGGAGGATCCAATCATATCCTGGAGGATCCAATCATATTCTGGAGGATCCAATCATATCCAGGAGTATCCAATCATATCCTGGAGGATCCAATCATATCCTGGAGGATCCAATCACATCCTGGAGGATCCAATCACATCCTGGAGGATCCAATCATATCCTGGAGGATCCAATCACATCCTGGAGGATCCAATCATATCCTGGAGGATCCAATCACATCCTGGAGGATCCAATCATATCCTGGAGGATCCAATCATATCCTGGAGGATCCAATCACATTCTGGAGGATCCAATCACATCCTGGAGGATCCAATCATATCCTGGAGGATCCAATCACATCCTGGAGGATCCAATCATATCCTGGAGAATCCAATCACATCCTGGAGGATCCAATCACATCCTGGAGGATCCAATCATATCCAGGAGTATCCAATCATATCCTGGAGGATCCAATCATATCCTGGAGGATCCAATCATATTCTGGAGGATCCAATCATATCCAGGAGTATCCAATCATATCCTGGAGGATCCAATCATATCCTGAAGGATCCAATCACATCCTGGAGGATCCAATCATATCCTGGAGGATCCAATCACATCCTGGAGGATCCAATCATATCCTGGAGGATCCAATCATATTCTGGAGGATCCAATCACATCCTGGAGGATCCAATCATATCCTGGAGGATCCAATCATATCCTGGAGGATCCAATCATATCCTGGAGGATCCAATCATATTCTGGAGGATCCAATCATATCCTGGAGGATCCAATCATATTAATCATATAGTCAAAAATGGCTTAGAAAAGGATACGAATGAAAAACGTTCTTTGTTCTGCACTGCCAAACTCTTTGCAGTACTGGGTTTGTCATATCTTTCAAGACCTCCCGCAGTTGCCATTCTGTAAACACCCATGTATGCCATAGTTAACATTCCATTTCCGTTTTAATTTTTTCCAGCTCTCAATCTAGAGCGTTCTTGAATTTAGCCAAAAACAGCTTGCTTGAAGAATTTGAAAACATTATTATTTACGACCATATTTGTAATCATGATACCTCGATCAAAGGTAGAACGCCGAATTTCACAGAGGTTTTCTTATGAGTGAGAAACATACGGTTACAGACTTTACACAGTATGGACACGGTACGATATGCCATAACATTGAAATGGCTTCCCATAAGAATGGTTATCGTATAAAGGTGGGAAACATACGGTACTGACTTACAGCACGTACACGGTACATGCCATAACACTGAAATGGCTTCCCATAAGAATGGTTATCGTATATGAGTGACATTCCAGGACAGCTGGTCATAGCAAGTGGTTAATCATCGTTCTACGGTTTAGGGGCCGACTAACCTCTCCCTTCCTGATCAGTCATTATGGATAGCGGTGTCGGGCCCGAAATCTCAGGCATAGCCGTAAATGCTTTGCGCTGCCATACTGCGCTTCCGCACTGCATCTGGAAGTATGGTCTTTATTTGATCAATCAATGAAAATAATCATTAAAAATCTAGCTTCGTTAATTGTAACAATTAAATGACCATCTTTTGATATTAATTTGGTCCAGAGAAACCCTGAGCGCGCATGCGCATGTCCAGGAGAATTTCTTAGAGGCCTTCCCTGAGCATAGAAGAGTACACTGAGATACACAGTAAAAAAATCCGTATTTTTTCACAATTTCTAACGATTTTCGTAATTTTTGTTTTAATAAATACATATTCATTATGTCACATTTGAGGCATTCCATAGCAGAGAGAAGTGCACAGGTATCCCATAAACAGGTATCCCCTATTTCCACACCGTAGAATCTCCCACAAATTCGAGAGATTTTCGTAGATCTTGGTATTTGCACTGCGTTTTTGTACTGCGTTTTTGTTCTGTCATCTTCTGAGTCTTAAGAAAAACGCGTGCCGACATTCCTGACTATTCTCAGGTAAATACTTTTCGTAAAAATCCAATATAAACTCTTCAGGTTTGAAGCCAAACTTCTGGTACATCAGCATAGCTTGATTGTTAACAGACACATGCAAGGTCACGTCTTTTCCCATACATGTTTGTATCAGGTGGTATATCATGTAGGTACCAATCCCTGCTCGGCGCCACTCGGGGTGGACTAGGATGAAAGATATGTACGCTTCGTTGTATTTGACGTCAGGGACCATGAACGCGAACCCAATCACCAGACTCCTGAAATTCAAGACAAACGAGTCAGCTTTGCAACTGTATCTTCCACGTGCACCTCACTTTCTCTAAATTTGCTTCGGGGTGAAGTGGACCAAATCGTTTCACTTTTGTCCACCTTTCCAAGGATGTGATCAAATCCCACAATTTTCCCTCTAAATCGTCCTTATTTTTACGAGGGTAGTACTTGATAGCCAGTGGCTAACAAACCTGTGGCCCTCGTTCCATGATCAAATTTAGATTTTGTCTCGAAGGGTTTTGTATTTTTTTTTTTTTAATCTGTGGCTCCATACCTGTAGAGAACCACACAGCTGAAGTCTGGGTACTGCAACGATTCTGAAACTAAAAAATGCAGAATAATTATGAAGCGAAAAAGGAAACCTATACTATAATCTTCCTCTAAGTGTGTGAGAAGCTTAACTTCAGGTTCATCATCCTTTAGCTACGATCCCAACATTGGCATCACCTTTTCCTTACGACTGTTTACTCAATAAGCCCACACCCGTAGCGCTGAGAGCGCTTGTCTCTCACCAATGTGACCCGGGTTCGAATCCTGGACTCGGCGTCGTACGCCGGTGGGTAGAGGTGTTAATTGGTTCTCTCCTGTGCTTCGAGGGGTTTTCTCCAGGTTCTCCGGTTTTCCTCCCTACACAAATTTGATAACCAACTTCTAAATTCCAATTCGATCACGAAACGAGGGCTACCCTGGTTCCAGAGGCGCTTTTATATAAGGCGAACCATTGGCTCGTCTCGCGCCACGACTCGCCATATAAGAGCGCCTATGGAACCAGGGTAAACAAGTTTGTAAGCAACTGGCTATTTAGTGCTACCCTTGCAAAAGAAGGGCTATTGAATGGCACACTTACGATCAATCCCAGGCCAGAAGAACTCCCTGCACATGGTATTAACAGCTGGTATGTGGTAAGGTTGAACGTAACAGTAATCTATGGAATGTGAAGGTGATGGCTTCCAAGAGGAGTCATTCCTGCGGTAAATATCATCAGAAAAATGTCAAACTCTACAAACCATACAGACAGATGCAGGAGGTGGAAACACCCCAAGAATCAGGGATGCTTTCCAGTTGCTTCTACTCCTTGTAACGACTCCCAATTTACCCCAACCCAATAATGATATTGTTTGTCGCGCTGTTATTGGTTCAAGGATGTTGTCAATGCCGTACCGTGACCGTGCCGTTTCAGAATCTACTCTAAAGAGAACTGAATATCTCACAACTCTTACCTGTGGGGGTAAGCCTTTATTTCCTCTAGTAATCTCAGTTTTAGTGGTCGACTTTCAAAATCTCTTCTAATAAATGGCTTGAGTACACGGGCCGTGTAGGGACTGGTAATGGGTCTGAGTAGTGTCTGTCTGTCCGCACCAACAAGACGGCTAAGAAATGTGGGAGCCTGTTGATCTCTTCTTCTCAACATCTGAGGGGCTGCCTGTGATAAGACAACAGAACTTGGTCGTGAAAAACTCATCCCAAATCACAGAAATAGGAGGAATCAAGGGTGGTGAAGCAGTAGTGCACTCGCCTCTCCTTAACCTATGGAGTCTCAGATTTGAATCCTGAACTTGGCATCACATGTGGGTAGAGTTTGTTAGGTCTCTCCCTCCCTTGATTCGAGAGATTTTTTCTGGTTCTCCGCTTTTCCTCCCTCCCCAAAACTTAACTCGCTAAATTTCAATTCCATCTGTGGACGTTTGGAACGTTTGGAATTGGAACGTTTCCTGTTTATTGGAAATTCTTTCATAGATGGCATTTGATAAAAGATGTTTCAAGAATATTGTTCTTACCAAAAACCTATCCAGTACACGGCTGTATCGCGTAAAAACGCTGGATTTTTTCTGCTAGATAAAATAAAAAAGCATCATTAGCATCATCATCAGTCATTATCATCATCAGTCAACATCTCCATTATCAGTCAACATTATCATCATCATCACCAGTCATTATCATCATCACCAGTCATTATCATCATCATCAGTTATCGTCATCATCACTCATTATCATCATTAATAATAATCATCATCGGTCATCATCACTTTCTTCATCAACAGTCATTATCATCATCATAATCGGTCATCGCTATCATCATTAATCATCATCATCATTACCATCATCATCATCATCATCATCACCACCATTATCATCATTAAGCATCAACATGCTTTCATTCTGGTATTTGTTAAATCCTGTCCTCCTGTCTGTACCTGGTAGCCATCTTGTCCTTTCTTCTTTTCAGCAATATCAACCATGACTACATCATTCTACAGGATATCAGTCTCAGAATCAGTTGAACCAAAGTTATGGTTAAGATTGTTGTATAATATAGGGTGATGCTTGTTCTATAGACCCTCTGCACTAAATCTCTACCCAAAAAGATTTCAAACTTCAAGGGAGGGAATTCATTTGTTTTGACCTCCTGACTGGGAATTAAGTCAAGGGGTCTATTCTGTCTTATTCATTTCAAACCATGTACTTTCTGTGCTGTCTGTAGTTACATTCATAGATAATCTGCAAATACTTGCACCAAAAATAACAATTAGTTAACTACCTGCAAGGGAACAAAATCTCCGTCCCTGAAGACATAACATTTTGTTGATAACAAGGATTTGTTGATAAATGTGTCCAAGTCAAATAATGGCAGTCCATTATCTCTCTTAATCTGGAAAAGAGGTAGAAAACTGGGTAAGAAATCATCATAATTTTGATGTCCCATCCACGTAGTGTCCATTTGTCAAAAGGGCATCCCATCTGTGTTATTCCATAAATTAGAATTCAAAGAAAATCTCTGGGGCGAAAACTCCATTCATAAGAAATCAACATGTTAGTTGAGTGTTGTAGGTTGCTGTAAATAGTGGATGTAGTGGTAGTGCATGTGCAGTGAAGCTCACAGATCCATATAAATTATTTTCATAAGGTACTGATACCTTTCTTAGGATTAGTTTTCTTCTGAGTCTCCTGGCCCTACAGTCCTTCTGGATCGTTTCTGTACAGGCATTAAGTCTACAAAGCACTTCATGTTCATCATCTTCAGATATCTTTATGAGTCTGTAAAGATTACCATCATGAAAGATTTTAGATTTAATGAATGAATGGTGAGTGAATGAATGAAAGAATGAGTGAATGAACAAATAAATGAACGGATGAATGAATAACTAAATGAATAAGGTTGAATAAAAAAAATAATAAATGAATACATACACAAATTTCAATAAGTTTATAAACAAATAAATAAATTGAAAATAATAAGGAAATGTAAAATAGATAATGAATGAATAAGGAAATGAATGAATAAATGAATGAATGGATGGAAGGATGATGAATGGATGAATGGTTGATTGGACAGATGGATGGATGGATTTGTGAGAACATTTCTGCATAAACCAAGAAAATAATAAACCCAAATGCACCTGTTTTTAATAGTTTCAGCAGCAATATCCTGTTCATTACTTTGTTTCATCTTGCTCGTCTTCTTGACCTCAGATTTGACAGTTGACGCTACAGACTCAGCTCTGTCTGATTCATTACCGCTGTCATTATTACCTTCACTAACATGACTATCATCTTGACTGTCTGTTAGTTGAAATATCAATGCATTAGTCAGTTCTAAGTATGTACCTTATGGAAAAGAATATTTTGCTTGAGTGTGAAAAATGCAAGTCATGGACATGCATGCTGTACCATGCCATGCTCTGAGACAAACTCTAATGATACTGCTGTTTTTATTGCTACACATTAAATTAATTTGGATAAAAGTGTGGTACACAGATGATGTAGCAGTGAGAGAGCTTGTCTTTCAACAACACAACCAAGGCTCAATTCCTGACCTGGGCTCTGTGTCATTGTAAATAGAATAGGCAATGTGCATCAAAGTTCACAAAGAACTCTGGGAAACTGAGTCCTGCAAAAATGGAACAGGGAAATCAAAGGAAATATGAGAAAATAACTACTCTGTTATTTTTATCTGTTGAAATACTTATATTTCCATAGAAAATGTTGAAGGAAAAAATCATTGTGAGATGAATTCTTAGAGGGGCCAAAAAAGTATAAGGACTCAGTTTCCCATCATGCATTGTGCTAGAAATTCGAGCTCATGCACATTGACTATTGACTTCTAAATTCCAACTATTATTCTAGCTGGATGGGCAGTGAAAAATTAACTCCCAAATCAAATCCTACCATCAAATTCTTCTTTGATGTCCTCTGATATTAAGGAACACGGATCATCCATTTCCATGAATGGAAATGGACTCCTTGCCAATTCTGCAAGACTTTCCTCAGAAAGTAAGGAGGCTATGACCTCATCAGATTCTGTATCCATGGTAACAGCATCACCAGACAACAAAGACTTTCAAAGAAAGAAGATAATATTATTGTAACCATAGGTTAGTAATTGTACAGGCCACAGGAAAGGTGCGCGCATATATTACTTAGCTTGTTGGTGTAGAGAGAAAGGAGAAAGGTAGGTAGATAGGAAAAAGAAAATTTCATGCTTGATTAAAGCAATTACACATTTTAGGTTTTGGGTCTTTTACAACTAAAAGAAATTGAAACAAACTCTACCAATACCTACCTCAAGAAATTGATCGTCTTGGCTTTTATTTGATTCATTCATATCTTTCTGCAAATGTTACAAAAAATTGTTACAGCAGTACCATGTGTTAAGCTGAATCTCCTGAGGACCAGGGGGAAATGTTTAACAATGTTAGGGGTTCAAGATATCCAGTGCAAATATGTAGTGACTCAAGTCTATTGGACACAACCTCAAAATTACGGCTGTTCCCTCTGTATTAAAATCATTACAGAGTCAACAATCAAATATTCTTTTGTATTTTCTTATGTCCGGTATTTGTCAAAATAATGGGGGGAAAAACTAAGATTAACCATTCACTAGCAATGATTATAAAAGAGAATCTGCACATGCAAACCTTGGGTTCTTTTTCCTCTCTTGTATTTAGGTCCCTTGAGCTCATTTGTAATGATTCGACTATCGTTTTTCTTTTCTTTGAGGATTTGTTAGAATTTTTCTTCCTTTTCTGCTCTGTACCTTGAAAGTTCAAAGCAAAACACATTTATAATATTATTATTATTATTACTCTCAATATTATTAGAATAATTAGGTGTTTTTGTTGCTTGGTAAATGTATTTGGATTTTTTTTTACGAGAAAATGTTTTTGGAAGAAACCCAAAAACTCCTAATAATTAGAATTATTTTTCGGAAAGAATTGATTCATTCTTTTTAGCCATAGACCTTTTCTTAAATAGCAAACATGGTGCATTGTGGTCTAGCTTGAGTACAAACATCTTTGTTCATCATGCCTTACATGGTGTTGCTCATACCCAAGCTATACCAGAATGCATCCTGTTTATCGAACTCGGAAAAAGTCTTAAAAATCTGGCAAGGAATGTAATGATATCTACCTGGACTCCCAAGTTTAACAACAGGAGGGACCTTGTCTGCCAGAGCCCACCATCCATTTTCTTTAAATTCTTTCATACCAGATTTGAAGTGGTTTGGACATCCTATAGATAGGGTCCCTGCTACGGTACTACACCAGGAAGCAGTTCTTTTCCTGTGACAAGGAATAGGAAAATGTCACATTTTAGTCAAATCCCAATATCTCAAACTTCCCATCTTATAGAATAACTGAGCTCTAACTTGCATCCTGATTGGTCAAAATGCTATTTAGATGAGAGTATCTAATTCAAAATTGCCTAATCAAGATTAATTGAATCACCTTCCAGGAAAGAGCAACATCCAGTTTCTTTCTATGAACTGACAAATGTCTTCCTTCCATCGGAAATAGCCCTTCCTACCACTGCCATAGATGCACAAGTTGTACAGAGCCAGGTACACTGCTTGAGACCTAAAAAATAAATGTGCCAACATTAAAAACAATTATCTTAATGGGCTACCTGTGGTGTCTATAGGTAGCCCAACCAGTCAATTTATTAGACCCAACTATAGAAACTAAAAAGTAAGTTGTCTTCTTACCAGCTCATGTATGCTCTTTTGCATTTTTCCTCTCCATCTGGTGCACAGTCGCTGCAAGTGACTTCAAAATACACATCCCCTACTAGTGGGCTTGGTCGACCTGACCTTAAACAGTCTTAAAACACATTGAAGATATTAAGCAGCATCCCCCTCTAATGCTAAGGTCCAATTGACATGATTCTTAAAGTATCCCATGTCCCTACCTATCTCACTTTTGTTGGGTTTCAAATGTCCTATTTTCCAGAAATTCCCTAGTATCACGATTACAGGATAATATTTTTTCAACTTTCTGCATATTAGTGGCACTCCTCTAATTCTTGGCTCAAGAGTGCAGCCTCAAGTTCATGATAATGGGAAGTTCAGGCTTGAGATCACAGGACTCCATTGTATCAATATTTCTGTCAGTGATTGATTTACCAACTTTGCTTACCTGAATGAAGACATCGGCGGCATGAGGTGCATTTCAAAATCTCACTATGAACACGAAATAAAACACAATTACAATTATTGTTAATATTATTATTATTTACTATTATTTAATAATTAATTGTAGGGTCTTGCATTTGTTTGCTATTAGAGCAGATTTCGTATAACTGTGAAAAGCTCATGACACAAACAAAGTAGGGACAAAAAGTAAGCCAATCAAAAAACATCAAGGTCAGGGAAAGGCATGTTTTCTTCATCCAATCAAATGCATGGAACAGAGCACGAACACGGCTCAGACATGGTTATGGCAAGGTCACGGTAAGGTCACAGCACTGACAAAGTATGCCAGACCAATCACATTGCGTGAAGGAAAACATCACGGTCACAGCAAGGCACGCACATGGCACTGAACCTGCTCTACTTATTATCATCATTATTATTGTTATCATTATTTGATATTATTATTATCATTAATTATTATTAATTTTATTTCTAATAGCAGTATCTCACATATGAATACTATTATTATCCTTATTATTAATAATATCATTATTATTATTATTATTATTATTATTACCGGTATTATTATTATTATTATTATTACTAATATCAACACACGGTCTTAAAAATATAGAAAACATTCCATCCAAGCTGAAGGTCTGTACATGGTTCAAGTCTGTGGGAAGTGAATTAGCCAGAATTACATACCTGTCTTTGTTCACTCCACAATAACACCCTCTCTGATCCTTTACGTTTTCATTTTCACTTTTCAAATCATCCTCTACCTACGAAAAATGTAAGCAAAATAATAAGAAACTTCACCATCTTTCCTTCTGAAAATCAAATATTCTTCGAAGGAAAAATGGTAAAAACTAGTAGGTTTGCAAAATATTTCAATATTCCTTGATGCATTTTGCTTTCGAACCTCTTCATCCATACTTATTCGAAGCTGTATATTTTTAATTTAAATCTTAAAATTGCTAAAACGTGAACAGACTCAACAGACTCCATGTTGGATTTTTCTTCCTTCAGATCTGAATAAATCAGAAATTAAATCAGTACATATGATTGGTGGATATTTGATTGACAGCTGTTTAACCAATCAAAACCTCTGTTATATTGTCAAGCTGTGGCTTAGGAGCCTCCCTTTATGGAGCAGGAAGTGAGCCGAATCCAGAGAACGAAAGTTTTGTTAAGATTCAATCATAAACAATTTAAGTTTCTCCGTTGTTTTTATAAGGTTTTCGGAATATTACTGACTTAATTATAGCCTGGAATTGTTTTATGTTGTGTTAACTCGTAGGGAATGATTTTTTAAAGCGATCGGAGCTGGCTTAGCGAAGTGGTCAGTCGCACCATGAAGTGAAGCGATACAGAATTGAGTGTCACAGTCGTCACAGTTAGCTCGACTTTGAAGATTATTTGCATTGTGATCTCTCTAAATCGACTCAACGGAATCTATACAACAGCAGGTAAGACGATAGCATCATTTATCACAATGCTTTTGCTGTAGAAGTTTGTCCAGAAACACATCAACATTAATGGCTGCTGAGAGCGATTAGCACTGGAATGTCATCAACTTTAGATCGATTCTCAATGACGTTTGTTTATAAGCTTAAGTCGATAAGGTTTCTGACTACTTAAAAATAATTTACTATTTAAATTTAAAATATTGATAGTCTTTTTATTGTAAAGTACTTAATGTACTTTGATATTTATCAGAATTTTACCAAAGCCTGTGTCAGACGATAAGAGATATCTGTCGTTCTTTATCCAGTAAGCTACGTAAGCCTTGATTTCCAAATTAAATTATGTGAATTGTATTTCTCAAGATTCCCTGTTGTTTTCCTGTAAGAGTCAGCATTAGAAAGTGATTATTATTAATTTTCCATGAATATGGTATTCCAGTTATCAGCTCATTTTCAGATTAGTTAATATTAACCAGGATGTTAATTATTATAAACAAAAGTTTAATGGACAACCAACATAATGTGAGTGATATATACTCAAGTTAAACAATTATACATCGTAATTTGTATAGGAAGTCATGTGTACATGACGTTGGAGCGGAAATTTGATTGCGTGGATGAAACATTGCTATTTATGCAATGTATTGTTATGCAGCTGGAACTTGATAGATCACAAGAATTAATTACATCATGATCAATTTCACCCACAAACCAAGATCGCCCACATATAAAATTCAGTTGATCCCTGAGTGAGTTGACAGTAATTCAGTTGAACTAAAATATCTGTTTCAGATATCTGAGACCTCTTAACACAAATGTCGTGTAACAACACATTTCATAAAAAAATGATTTTATCTTATTTAAGTTTAACACTATCCTTTTGCTATTTGGACTCATAATTTGACTCTTCAATAAGTGATAGTTCATAATGATTTATTAATTCTAAAATGTTATTGTAAGTGGGAATAACCATATTGTTTACATTTGTTTCTTCCAATATTTTTTAATATTATACCGAACTTTCGCACTTCTAGTGCATCATCAGGGCGAAAAGTATGTCTTACAACGATTCAAATTATTTAAAGACTATAAGCGTGCGAGATTTGCGTTTTACGAATATAATGATTTATTAATGATTTGACATTGCAAGGATATTGTCAGTAAACAATAAAATATTGCTATAGAGTAGAGATTTTGCATAATCACAAAATTTGATGCTGGCAGTCACGTACGATGGCAGAACAATAAAATCTCAGGCCTTTATTCCAGAAAATTGAATTCTTTCTCCTGTTTCTTCTTGATATTACTAAGAGCAATAATCGTTACCAAAGCTTTTGGGTCCATTTTTAGACCCATTATCAGGGGATATGAAAAGAGTTTGAATACCAACGAGGAAGTGTATGCAGAATATTACTAATAAACATTACTAATAAAGATGGTATTGTTCCTACCACCCAATGTGGCTACCATCAGGTGATTGTGCAAATTAAGCATCTATAATCTTGCTTTATTTTGTTTTAGAATTTAATTAAGAGGCAAAAGAATGGCTGTTAGTCCTGAAACCCAACCCTGGTTTCATGGCTGCATCTCACGGCAAGAGGCCGAAGATTATTTAATCAAAGGAGGAAAAAAAGATGGATTATTTTTAGTGCGAGAAAGCATATCCCAAGTTGGAAGCTATGCCTTGTCAATGTGCTATAACAACAAAATTATTCATTACCATGCTCAAAGAACAGCAGATGGTCATGTAGCGATTGAAGATGGGCCAAGATTTCCTGGACCAGTTGAGCTTGTGCGTTATCATTCACTTCAGCTTGATGGTCTTCTGTGCAAATTAATAACTCCTTGTTGTCGTAAGCCGGGAGTTCTTCCAAGGTCTTACGCAGGAACCAATCAAAAGCATATTAAAGATGCCGCAGAGAAGGCACTGGAATCAATGGGTATCATGGTAAGAAACGGGTGGCATATACTATTATGACACTTTCTCTCACCACCCTGTAGTTCATACCAGATTCGATTCTTAACTGAATCACAAATATGAGTTGAGTTCATCTCATAGGTTGTTCTCTCCTGCCTCCAAAAAAATGAAAATGAGTGTTGACTGTTATGTATTTGAAATATAAGCAGTATTGTTTGTGGGTGAACCTCATGGAGGAGCCCTTTGCAGGCAGTGATGGTTGTAAAAAGATGTATGTTGTTCAGTTTTAATAATTTTACATTTTGTATTTACAGGATGACCCAACAATGCAACGACAGATGGAAAGTTTCATTGGGAAAGTTCTCCACCAAAGTGAAAGATGGTTTCATTCAAATATCTCTCGCGAGGAGGCAGAACGCAGACTGCAACGCTGTGGGTGTGTCAATGGCCTTTACCTTGTCCGAGAAAGAAAGTCCCCACCAGGGACATATGCCATGGGTCTTTGTTGCAATGGAGCTGTTGTTCACTATCTATTTGATGCTGACAGCCATGGCCAGCTGTCAATACAGTCTGGTCCAAAGTTTGACAACTTAATGCTTGCCCTTGATCACTATTGCCAAACCAATGATGGTCTCTTGTACACTCTCACTGAGCCCTGTGATGTGTCTCTGTTTGAAGAACGACGCAAAACTCTTCCTCGTCCAGATTTTGGTTTCCCTGGGAGACCAGCCAGTAGATCATTCAGTGAGGAAGCTAGTGGCCCTGTCGTAGGCTCACCACCAAAATGTAAGAAATTAAAGAGAAAATTTCTAGAACGTGAATATGTAGTCAGGGGTGGATTGAGAATTTTCTTCAGGATGGGGTGTATTTTTAAAAAAGGGGAACAAAGTTGCTCCAGGGAGGGGTGCAACCTATTAGAATAAAGAAAAGAAAACATAAGTTGGTATTAGTCATCTTCAAAGTAGGGGTGCAAAATCAGCCCTAGAGGGGGGGAGGGGGAAGGGTGCACACCCCCTGCACCCCTCCCCTAGATCCACCCATGGTACTGAATTACTGTAATAAAGTGTTAATTACAATTATCATTAGGATGGCATGAATTCATCTAAACAATTCATATTTCTGTCTCCTATTTTTCTTTTAAATTATTATCATTTTCATCACCACCACCACCACCACCATCATCATCATCACCATCATCTTCATCATCATTATTATTATTAATTTTATTGAATCTGTAGTTGCAACAGGAGCTGGATATAAAGGATCTCTACCAAGAAGTCCCAGAAGTCCAACTGCACCTCCTCTTCTTCCTGGCCGACCACCATCTCTCCACGGTCTGGCTGGAAATAACCCAGGTACAGTATATTTTTCATATGAGTGGAAGATGATATGGCAAGTCTGTAGCATGCTGTACTTTAGCCATACCATATCTTACTGTAGCCGAAATTACACATTGTGGTAAATTGTATATTGGATGAATTAAGAAGATCTTTAGATATTTTTAGAGTATTATGTCATAATGAGAAGACATTTGAATATTACAGCATGTGGTATATACTGTACTGTTAATCAGTACAGTACAGGTATGTTTCCCACTCCTATCAAAAATGCTCTTACTTATCATACTTAATGCTTGGCTTCTTAATAGTGCCAGTGGGTAGTAAAAAACGTTTCTGAATCTCTAACTCAATGATGCATAAGGAAAAATTAAAATAAATCATTATTATGACTGAGGTTCAGAAAACTAGCATTTCAAAAACCTAAAGAATGTTTCAAAGTTTTTTCAAATATCTGCTGCATTTTCAATCTTTTTTGGGGTTTTTTTGAAAATCTTTGTAATATGTTGAAAATTGCTTCTCTTAATCATACTTTCTGCTTGATGTTTAGCTGGGTTTGAGGCCATATATGACTCTGTGAAGCTAAATAAGAGCTCTGGATATCACAATCAGTTCAAGGCAGTACAGAATTTTGAACTCAAGCATGAAAATCTCTCTCTTGGAAAAGAACTTGGTAAGAATTATATTTACTCAACAACTCACTGAATTACTGACAGACCAACCAACTGCACTGACTCACTGAATTACTGGTTGACCAACCAACTGCACTGACTCACTGACTAAAGAGGCACTCAGATTAACTGACAAATTCATTCACTTGCTTACTCACTCACTCACTGACCAACTGCATTGGCTGAACAACTGACCCACTGACTGACTAACTGAACAAACGACTGCCTGCTCTGAAATACTGAAGTCACTCAGACAGACAAACAGACTCAATCACAGAACAATGTTGTGAAAGACTGACTGGCTATCTCAGCACCTGAACTGCTGACTCAGTGAAAGTTAAATTTGTAATTTTTTAGGCCATGGTAATTTTGGTTCAGTGTTGAAGGGCACCTACACGATGCCCGGTGGTGAAAAAATACCCGTTGCCGTGAAGAGCTTGAAATCTGAAGAACTTAACAATCCTAAGGTAAATTATTTTAACCACAAAAACAGTAATTTATTTCTGCAGAATCTACATGGGGGTATTTAGAGCTGCGATTATGGGTAGATTGTTCTTTTTCTCCTTCTTCTCTCTTTCTTTCTCTCTCTTTTTCCTGTAAACCTGATAGTTGCCAAAAGTTTTCTCCAGTTTCAAAGGAGTATAGACCCCTTTCAGCATGTTGGAATGCAGCTTAATTTGGAGGACAAAACAGTAGGATTCCAACTCTAAGGAGATTGAAATTCTTTTGTTTTGCCCTTCAAATTGTGCTGCTTTGACATCATATGAAAGGGATCTATAGGGGCAGACCATGGCTGGAAGTTGCAATAATAAAAAACCTCATGAACAAGAAGCACTGTAGCAAGTGAGCTTCTGAATCCAATGCTATTCCCTCTCACTCCTTCTATCCCTCCCTTCTTTGCTCTCTAAAGTTTTCCTTCATTAAATGCCTTCAAAAAGACTGATAAAGATTACAAACTGTGAGGTCGCAGACTAATCAATGTATTTTGATTTATTGTATTTCTCTTGTGTCTTTAGTCTGAGATTATGCATGAAGCAAAAGTTATGATGAAACTGGATCATCCATACATTGTGAGGATCATTGGTGAGTTATGAATCATTGAATATGCTGAGTTACAATTCCTTTTAAAGAGAGCTAAAAGTTGGTAATAAGAATTAAGGAAAGAGGAGAGGTAATTATAAATAAAAAGGAAGGAGGAAGATAGGAAGAAAGGAAGGAGACAAAGGAAAGGGAGGGAAGAATGGAAGGAAGGAAGAAAGGATGAATGGATGGAGAAAAAGAAAGAAAGAAAGAAAGAATGGAAGGAAAGAAGAAAGGATGGATGGATGGAGAAAAAGAAAGAATGGAAGGAAGGAAGAAAGGATGGATGGATGGAGAAAAAGAAAGGAAGAAAGAATGGAAGGAAGAAAGAAAGGATGGATGGATGGAGAAAAAGAAAGGAAGAAAGAATGGAAGGAAG
The DNA here is from genome assembly GCA_023349425.1 of Anthopleura sola. Taxonomy (NCBI): domain Eukaryota; kingdom Metazoa; phylum Cnidaria; class Anthozoa; order Actiniaria; family Actiniidae; genus Anthopleura; species Anthopleura sola. Next base: position 9,868,525 of record JALHLI010000007.1, on the reverse strand, counting down.
GAAGAAAGGATGGATGGATGGAGAAAAAGAAAGGAAGAAAGGATGGATGGAGAAAAAGAAAGGAAGAAAGAATGGAAGGAAGGAAGAAAGGAAGGAAGCAAAGATGGAAGGAAGAAAGAAAAGAAGAAAGGATGGAAGAAAGGAAGAAGGGAGGAATGAACAAACAAAGGAGTGAATGAAGGAAGTAAGGAAGCAAGGGAGCAATGAGAAAATAAATAACCAACTAAGTAAGACAACCTTATTAACTGTTTCTAGGCATGTGTCAAGGTCCTACCATGATGTTGGTGATGGAGCTTGCTTCTGAAGGTCCACTTAACAAATACCTGAAAAATCACAAGTAAGAAAACTAAAAATATTCATTTCAATAGTGCATCATTCTGATTGAACCAATGACATTCTGTTATGTTACATCACAGGACTATGTCAATGTTGAGCATTCATATTCTAATGCTGCAAGTTGCAGAGGTAAGTTGTTTTTTGTTGTTTTAAAATTTGTATTACCGTACCTTCAAATTCTATCGGGCCTTTAAACAACCTCTGGGCTGATCTAAGTCAGGTCATGGCTAACTCACAGATTGAACCCTGAAACAACCTCTGGGCTGATAAGTCAGGGCATGACTAACTCACAGATCAAACCCTGGAACAACCTCTGGGCTGATCTAAGCCAGGGCACAGCTAACTCACAGATTGAACCCTGAAACAACCTCTGGGCTGATCTAAGTCAGGGCACAGCTAACTCACAGATCAAATTAAAATTAAGCTTGGTAGGTTTTGTGGAGGGAGGAAAACTGGAGAAAACCCCTCAATTCAAGGTAAATACCTAATAAACTCTACTCACATGTGATGAATTAAGTTTAAAATTATTTCTTTTTCATATACAGGGAATGCAATATTTGGAAGAACAGCAATTTGTACACAGAGATTTAGCAGCAAGGAATGTGTTGGTTGTGAACGAGAGCTTCGTGAAAATCAGTGACTTTGGGATGTCACGTGCTATGGGTGCTGGAAGTGATTACTACAGGGTAAGAAAAAGAACAAAAATCCCTCAAAATCAAACGACATAAAATACTTTTATCGTTAAAAATGTGAAGGTTGCAACAAGGAATTGTCATAATTAATCAAAATTGTTGTCACTAGCTTTAAAAAAATTGTATAAAAGACGGACGTTTCGGTCCAAACATGTACTTTGCTCAGTGTAAAGAAAAAGGCTTGCACATGCAAACTTACTTTAATTTACAACAGACTTAATGGATATGAGAATTAGCTCTCTTACAACACAATTCCCGTAAAAATAAACCTTCCTCTTTGGGCCAGGTGTATGGATTCCCTCACGAACGCGTCATTCCCTTGAGTACTATTCCTTTCTTCTGTTAACAGTTTCAAAAAGAGATTAGTTATTATAAAATATTACATCAGAGCCTCAAGTAAAGAATCTTATTCAACTGAGAGGTCGTTTCAGGCTTCGATAAAAGTTTTTCCTATACTTAAAGAGATTTACAGCTATTCATTTTGGACGTGCACTGATTCTCTTGAGTATTATGTCCTTATTTTTATGTTAACACTAATATAGATAGATGCATAATTATAGATTCCCCTCCCTCTTCTTTTTAGGCAGTAACGCCAGGCAAATGGCCTCTCAAATGGTATGCACCAGAATGTATCTACTTCAGAAAATTCTCGAGTAAGAGTGACGTATGGAGCTATGGCGTCACTCTCTGGGAGGCTACGTCATATGGTGCAAGACCTTATCAGGTAAAACAAATTACAGCCAATCAGAATGCAGGAAAGCCGTTGTATATCCAGTGGTATTCCACTGTTCCTTCCAATCAGGCATTGTGTGTTGGGTGTATTTTCAATGGTGTTATAGATACAATAGAGTTACCACTGTAATTTTATCGTTGCTGTTTGTTTGTTGTTCAGGGAATGAACGGCCAAATTATTATTGAGAAATTAGAAAATGGATACAGACTTCCATCTCCTCCAAATGTGCCCGATGAAGTTTACAAACTCATGAAAAGCTGCTGGGAATACGAGTAAGTATGATGTGTTAGATTAAGGCATGGTATCGTACTGTCTTCTTCTACCTCCTCCCTTTCTCTTGGCTACTTCCTCTCCTATGCCTCCCTCCGTTTCTCTTTTCTCTTGTTTCCTCTTTCCACTTCCATCTTTTTATTTCATTCCTCCTCCTTCTCCTATTTCTTCTCCATCTCAACATCCGCTCTACGTCCTCATTCTCCTCCTCGTTGGTCTTTTCCTCCTGCTTCAATAAACCCTTCAGAATACAACTGAAAAAAAGTACTTTGAAAACTAATCGTTGCTGTCATTTCGTAGGGAGGAAGCCAGACCATCATTCAAGAGTCTCTGGCAGTCCTTAGGCCACATTATCGTGAAACTAAAAAGATAAAGCCTACACTAGAATTACAACAAATCCAACCACTGTTGGATGTCATCATCTTTAAATCACACGCGTAAACCTAGAGCACTTAGAAATTAGATACGAAATTAGAACAAGAACGTGGTAAAAATATTCATATCGACCTTATCAGAGAAAGAATAAATATATCAAGCGCCTCGTTATGAATTTGCAGGGGGACGGGGTATAAAATAATTCAAGACGTGGCGGCCGTGTTGGATGATACAACAACTAAACTAATGACAATTTACTCGGTAAATTCATCCAAGATGGCGGCCACGAAAACCAACAATAAAACAAATTTTGACAACACGAATAAAAGGGATTCATAAATTTCAACCCTTAGTTAAGCAACCAAGAGTAGGGGCAGAATATTTCATGCTTAAGTACGAATAGTTTGTTGGTTTTAAAATTTTGATTGACATGTTTACTCGTCTCTGCCTGTGAATTTATGACGACAAGTCGCTATAACAACAGTACATACTACAGCTCATATACTTTACCTTTTTCCTTGTAATTTTGCAAATATGTAATCTTAAATGCACTGAAAAACTTAGTAACAGTTTGCCTCCTCATATTTTGACTTCACTAAGTTCAGAGGAAGAGTGGTAACGAACTAGTGGTGCAAAGGATTGTGGGCTGAGTTTGACGACGCGAAATGAATCAGCCCCAAAATCCTTTGCGCCGAAAGAACCAACATATATACATCTGCAGAGATTGGTGAAGGTTTTGTTTCTTGTTGCATGTTGCATGTTGCTAACCAAGCTTAAAATGTATTATATTCATATCTAAATAATGTCAGCACAGAAGAAAATATGCGGGAAAAGCCTGCAGACAAAGTTTGGGAAAATCCCATATTGTTGTGACCTTTCGTTACCTGAATTCACATCAATTATACTGTATTTTGGGCTTGGTATTCAACATGCAACAAAACCTTCACCAACCTTTTTGAAATAGCTGTTCTTTGCAAATTATATAAATTGTCGCCTGCAATTTTCAAACACAGTATCTATTAGTAGTTTAGCGTAGAAATTTTAGTAGAAATAGTAGTTCAGTAGAAATTTTAGTTTAAGAAAGTTAAATGACGCACTATATATATATATAGCTTGAAATTGGGATTTTTAGAAATTAGCACACAATGTACATATAGATATACTTTAATAGTAAGGACATTTTTAAAGAACTTAGATATCATGTACTCTATATCTAACTCTATATCTACAAGTATATCAGCTTAAAACACTGTACTCTTCTTAATAAAATCTGCTTTCAAAAAAAGAACCATTATAAGGAGTTGAGAATTACTGTGGTATAAGCCAGCTCAAAGTATAAGAAACATTTTCCGTGCGCATGCGATTTTATCCTGAATTTCTCATGATCAGCTTTTGTTTAAACCTTCTTTTGTTTTTAATTAAAGAAAAGAAGGTGAGAAATTCGGGATAAAATCGCATGCGGACTGAAAACGATTCTTAAACTTTGAACTGGCTTATAGAGGCTTTGCACCATCAGGTTACGGCAGCCGTGACACAAGGCATACCATGGTCCATGTTTCACACCCTATTTCGCTCCTTCAGTTTTCATCCATATTTTGCAGTTTGCTTTCCACCTTGTTTCGCACCTTGCTTCGCTCCTTGTTTCGCTCTTTGTACGTCACCTTATTTTGGTCAATGTTTCTTACCTTGCTTTGTTTTTGTCCATTTTTCGCACCTTGTTTCAGTCCATGTTTTGCACCTTGTTTTGGTCCATCTTTCGCACCTTATTTTTGTCCATGTTTCGCATCTTGCTTCGCACCTTGTTTCCCTTCTGTCATGGTTGTCACCACTTAATGGTGCAATGTCTCTAGTACCTGGGTTTTTCCTCGCGCCTCGCCCTCTATTGAGACGGCGTCTGGTGGGGTTCATTTTGCTCCTAAGAACCTTTGGAATTAATTTGAAATCTTTTGCACTTGATCAAAATCCCTTAATAATTGTTAGAGAAGAAACTTATTTGCGCAGTCCTTGATAATAGGAGGCCAAGAGCGCCCGAACACACTCGCGTCTTGCTCTTGAAGGCTAGCTTGTGTTGCCTGGCGGTCTGCGTTTTTTTAACCTTGAAGATTATACGACTTTCTTGCCCCGCAACAACCGCAGACCGTCAAGCAACGCAAGCTACTTGAGGGCTTGGTTCCCATCAGTAATTGGACGATGCATGCGCACCATCTTGTGCCCTTCGGGTTGATGCCGGAAAGACTGTCTCTCCAGGCGCTAACGAGATAACAAAAGACGCCAGAGGACTCTGGGTACGAGATTGGCGCGCATAGGAAAAGTGTCTTCGCCACTGTCTTAAAGTTGCGCCATCTTTCTTTATCTTACAACAAAAATACCAACCTTTAGCCAAGAAAATTTAATCAGTACATATACTTATTGTGACTTTATTACGCACTAAGAAGAAACTGATTTTATCTGCTGCCTTGATATTCAGTAACATAATGTTGTTTTAATGCTAGACAATGAACTAAGTCGAGGCATATTTCTTAGCTTTATTTCCGCGACGTGTGGGTAAATTTTCTTTTCTGTCAATGAAAAGTGCGCGGATTTTTTTTTTAATCAGTTCTAGAACTTGCGGCACCTCGAGTTAAGACCACACGAAGGTTTTTTACCCAGTATGGTTATCAACCACGGATTGACGAGCGTGACTCCGTCCCAATGCTATTCTGCTCTAAAGTTTAAAGGAAGACTGGTAACGAACTCATTCCGCATGGAATTATGGGTACATTTACTCAGAACACGAAAAAAAAATTGGGGAAACCATCCAAGTATGAAGTTAACGTAATGAAACTAAAAACGAACATTAACGGCAGATTTTACATAATCAGTGGCCCATTGTTTTTATCCGGGTTCGCCTCGCTTAAATTACTTCGACTAAAGAAAGTTTGACTGCAGGGTCAACAGTCGGCCCATTTCAGACAGCCAAAAAAACACCTGAAACAACTTCTTCGGTTTTCTGTATCAGGGGGCAAAGCTAACTCTTTGGTTGAAAATGAGCTGAAATGCTACAAAATTACGCAAAACTGTATTATTTTCAGTTTCTCGATATTTTCTAGAATTTTCTTCTATATCAGCCCCATGATTCCATGGGGCACGTGCTCGTTACCAGGCTTCCTCTGAACTTTAAACATCTATTCATCCATTTGATGTGCCTGACTTAGGATCCGTCCCGGCACTACCAGCATCGGTTCTCGCGCTATTCACGCTGAGTGAGTCACTGTTTCGGCGGTTTGGAGTCGAGGCTGCTGGGTATGAATAATCTTCATCATCATAATGATCTTCTTTTTCTCCGCCATTACAATTTGGCTCGGCCTTCGCTGCCTTTTTGTCTTTTTGAGCTTAAAAAACAACAGAAAAGATGTGAATTAGTATTTCTGGAAATATTATCCGTAATTATCGTTTTAAAATCAAACCCTTTTTTTATTACAAAAACTATCAAAAAAGTTTTTACTTCAGCAGTAGAAAATAATAGAGAGTTTGAGCATCTTGTTCACCACAAGTTTACGTCAGGTTAAAAAAGCAAAAATTCTTAAAAATTAGGGAAAAAGAGCCGGCAGCAAAAATCTCCAAGCGGCCGGCGTGGTAGATAAATATAAAAGAATACTTTTTTGTTTTGTTTCTTCGCGTGAAATGCAGACCAATGCAGCGGGAAACGATTAAAATATGGTCATGTAGAAGAAACGTTTGCTAAATCAGTACATGACTTATCAAAACTTGTGCGTTGAGAGCCTTTTAAAAGCCTGTGTATCTCATTTAAATTCAGTAGGAATTAATTAAGACACCCATGTTTCGTAGGATGGAAATTATCAAATATAACTCTTTATTTTTTAAATGAAAAACGAACCAATCTTCCCTAAAAGCGATAGACGCACGAATTTTAATGATGTGGTCCCAAACAATATCGTAAACAATATTCTTTCTTTAGTATTGTAAAGTTTTGACTCGCAAGTCGAAACTTAATTCTAAATTTCCAAACTAAAAGGAAATAGCTCGTTTTCTTTAGTAAGGAGTGCTATTCTAGTAAAAGTCTATGAGCTTCAAGAACTCGGGGTGCAGAAAATTCATGTGTTTTTTCTTTATTTCTACTCTAATCGATAACCTGTTTTTGGAATCGTTCAAACAACTCGTGAATGACATTCGTGACATGAAAGACAACTCACAACTTAACCGCGAATAAGAGTCGTAGAATTTCTGGCTTAAATCTTAAATTGGAACAAAACCACATATCTTTTGAGTGTTTGTTGTTTGATTAGCGTATACTTTTCCTTTCTCAGCCGTTAAAAACAAGATGTATATAAAACGAGCGAAATTTGATAAAAAAAATAACATTAAATGAATTAAGAGAAATCCCTCTAATAATTTTTACGAATTTGCAACTTGATTTCCTCTTTTCATTGCACGTTATAAAAATCAAAAAGAGAAGAAAGAAAGAAAGAAAACGTAGAGTTAAATCAATTATGAACGCAACGCCATAGCAGTATACAACTCATAAAACGCTTTTCTTTTTAACATTATTTTTTCTCTTATTTTCTTGTTTCCCTTTTTTATCCTTGTGTTGATTTTTTTTTTACTTCAACTTTAAAAGTCCCCCGTCATTCAGTTCTGCATACAAATGGTAATTATCTACATGATTTTGGTGGATGTTTCCTAATTGAATACGGGTTCAATCCAACCACATGTGGATCACCGCTATTCAAACCAACAATCCTAGAGCTTTTCCCTCTTTGTGAATGACTAAATCGGAGTCTAGGTCAGCTTCTTTTAAATTCATATTTTAGTTTGTTTGTTTAATTTGTAGGTATTGGCACAAAATCACGCAAAATTTTTGGGCTTATCAACCCCTCTACGCACTCAAGGGATTATTAAATTAATTCTTGCTTTATTTTGAAATGAAAAGCGTTCTTGTAAAACAAAAATATAAACTGCTCAAGGCGTTTTTCCGGAAATTAAGGACAGCCTGCAATTATTATCAAAAAAAGGAAAGATTTTTCAAAAGGATTTTGTTATTTAAATGTGTCTTGTTCGTATATTGAGAAATATATTTATCAATATTTCATCACAAATACCTTAATAAGTTTACGCCGTATTATCGTAACCTAGGTCTAGTACAGAACACACAGAAATCAATACATTCTAACTTACCGAGTTTGAACTTTAAGCTTGCAACAAGCCTTTCGTAATAAGCGATGCTTTCTCGGATGTTTCCGAGTAAATGATGGATGTTCCCAATGCTGGCACACGACTTGCTCTCAGCATCTAAATCATTCAACTCCTTTGCAAGCTTCAGACGTCTTTGATGGTAGCAAACAGCTCGATCAAAGTCTCCTTTCTGCTCAAAAATGTTCGCTAAATTGTTTATAAGCTTGCCTTCTCCGGTTCTGTCGCCGAGTTCCTTAGCGAACTTGAGCCCTTCCTCGTAGCAGTCAATCGCTTTGTCGAGATTCCCCAACCTACGATACGTACACCCTAGGTTACAATACGCTCTCTTCTCGCTTCTGGGACTGTGAATCGATTTAGCAATGTTCAGATGTCTTTCGTGACAGTGCCTTGCATCTTGAAGTCGTCCGGCTTTGTAGTATAGAATTCCTAAATTACAAAGCTCATCACCCTCCTTTTCTTTCTGCTTTGCTTTGTGACAAGACCTTATTCTTCTCTCGTAGAATTTCACTTGTTCTTCAAGCGTTTTAAACTTCGTAGTATCCAAGACCCCCGAGTTGTCTTGTTTCGCATCCTTGCCGTCTGACTTAGCGACAATCAGTGAAATTTTCCTAGGAGGATTTTCGCCTATTTCCATTTTCGTCTTGCAAAAAACATTGTACGTCGAATTTTTTCCCAGATCAGAGTCTTGTTCGCCGCTCCCTTCACCACTTATATCATCCCAGTTCTGTTTTCAATAGCTCAGCTAGTTCAACTGGCACTTTGCCACAGTCGTAATAACAATTTAATATATTCTATACGATTCGAGATGGCCTGCAAGCCTCAGACGTATTGAAAAACCGAATTTTAAGCACTTTATAGACCAAATAGTGACAGCTATATATTCTAACAGACGACGCTGTGAATCTGTCACTTAGTGTCTCTGTCGTTGTAAATAATTTCAAAACTAATCTACTAGAAAATAGCCTAGAAATGTAGAATCGAAGTGCTAAGCAACCAGAACGATTTTTCAATATAGCAGGTGGAATGGAAATTGTATTGTACTAAAAATAGCGCTTGTGGCTGTGTTGCCTAGTGACCGGGAAAGATTGAACACTAGAATCCAACCTTTACCCAAGTGGCTGAGCACTTGAGCAAGAACCAAAGTTATTTTTTCAAAAAATAATACCAAAACTCCGCTGTCAATAATTATTTGACCCCTACTGACAGCCGAGTAAATTATGTTATTTGTGGTATGAAATCAAATCGATCCTTTCAAGATAACTCGATATAAAGTTTATTTTTATTCCATTATGGTGAAGGGGTCCTTCAACTCATCCCGGCGGTGCGCTTTCTTGTCTAGTAACAAAACCTTACCGACTGAAAAACACAGTAATTGCTTGCTTTGAACAAGGATAATTGCTGGCTTTAAATAGGATACAATATTGAAGATAAAAAACAAGATTGATAGGACAAAAGATTTAAATGTAACAGCGAGATTACGAAAATTATCGAAACAAAACTGAGTTGCTCGGGGTCAAAATAAATTATTTTCTTTCTTATTTTTATCGTTTTTTTGTTGTTTTTTTCCTTCATTTGGCCAAATGAAAACTCGATTAGAACACCCACGACATTGTTTCCTTATAAAATATTTAATTTTGTTTACTACATATTTACAGTTTCTTCAGTTACCAAGTTTTTTCAACTCATATTTTGGAGTATAATGATATACGTAAGATCTACTTACAATTTGTCTAAATTCTCTCTGATGGTGCTTTCATGTCTTTCTTTTAAGTGTTGTCATAAAAGCATCATTATATCAAATTACCTTGAGGGTTAAGGTCGTCAAAGAATGAATAAATAACAATATATCAGCCATTTTATTGGGCTGTGATGTTTTCTTGGTTGCTAAGTAAAAGCAAACTTTTTTGACTTTTGGTTAACGTCAGGTTTATTTTCTTGTCCAGTAGTTCTTCACGTAGTTGTTTTAGTTCGCCTTGTGCATTATCGCGTAACTGGGTAAAGAAGAACAGTGGTACTTTGAGCTGATTTGTGATGAGGAATAACGAATGAACGGGAGAAAAAGGGAGAGGAAGGAAGGAAGGAAAGAAGGAAAGGAGAGAAAGGGAGAAAGAAAGAAAATGGGCCGGAAGAAAGAAAAAAAAGATGGGAGGGAGGAAGGAAGAGAGAGGGGGATAAAAGGACTGAAAAAAGGAAGGAAAGTTGCAAATGAAGGAGGAAAGTCAGGTGGAAGGGATGGACAAAGAGAAGATTTTTGGGACAACATTGATTAGACAAGACTTCCAGGCAGAAGTTTTTTACCTTCATTTCAGAGGCCAGCCTCATTTTAATTTCTTCAACTTTGTGTTTTAACTCCTCAACTTCGTTTTGCAGTTTCGCAAGAAGCATAAGCTGGTTGGTCTGCAACCATTATAAAAACACATAGTTACAGAAAATACATAAACAATATTTTTGACATATTCCCAAGTGTCGTTACCTTTTCTGAAGGCGTCTTTTCTTGTTCCTGGGTTCCTCTGTTACCATCACGTTCTGTTGTACAAAAAAAAAACGTTATCAATCATTGCTGCCGTGCCCTTTAAAGTTGAATTATGAATGGTAAAAAAGACAAGCTTTCATCGTACGTACAATGTCAATTTGAAGGTTCAATTCAAAGACACACTAGTGTACACAGTGAACGCTGTATGTTCACTAAAATTACTAAATCTTTTTTTTTTTTGGCAAAACAAAATATATTCTCAGACTTTGCGCAGCTAATTCCCATAATTACAATTGATATTTGCCGACCAATTGCTAACTTACAGTAAATTCTGTTGAGTCGTGTAAGAAATTTTACGAAAAATACGAACGCGTCTTCGGAAAGCGCGCGAAAATCTTCAATTCTAATATGTGAAAAAAATATTTTCCCATTCCTTCCCATGTGAAGATAAAAAATATATCCTCATCCCTCCCCACTAGTGGCAGTGTTGTATCAATAAACATCGACTCTTATTATGTGATATACAGGTAATAATAACAATAAAGTTTCTAAGTACCTCTGTTTGTCTCCAGGTAAGATACTATGGCTTTGTGTTGCACTTCAACGTCGTATCGTAATCGGTTTAGTTGCTCCTCTAAGGGCGCAGTTTTTCTTTTTTCGTCGAAGAATTTCTTCTTCCAAATGGTTTTTGCTGCAAAAATAAAGAATGGCATGAATATATTAATTTATTTATTGATTTTTTTAATTGCAAAACCAAATTTAAAAAAAATAAATAAATAAATAAAACACACACTCGACTCACAAATGGCTTCCACTCTGATTTAACCAATCAAAAGTGTGAACGCAATACGAGATCCAATCAGAAACCTTAAAACCTGGAAGCCATTTGAAAGTCAAAATTCCCACATGCAAAGCCACGAGAAAAAGAAACCATAGTTACCTTGGTTACGTTTTTGTAGCGTCTGAGTCTGCAATGATTTTGCTCTGCGTACTTTCTGGTCCCTTTGTTTTTCTAGATCAACTCTCTCATTCTTTGCCTTCCGGAGTTCTCCCCTCAGTTCTTCAATAATTTTATGTTTTCTGTCTTTAGCAGATGGGGTGTCCTTTTCAAAAGATATATCACCGTGGTCTGGAATTTTTAATGGCGGTGGCTCCACAGCTTTGAGGTTCTTCAACTTTTCGTCCAAGTCGTCGGTTTTCTTGACTGTCTTTTTGACTGTTTTCTTTGGTTTCCTATGACTTGTTTTGCTATCTTTGCTGGCGCCATCCTTGTCACCATGCTTTTTTATGTTTTCCCTTCCTTTGCCGTCACCTTCGGTTGTTTTTGAGTCCTTTCCATGAGCATCCTCTTCGTTTCCTTTAAAAGCATGTTGTCCGGCTAGCTCTTCATTTTCATATAGCGCGCTGCTGTTCATACCATTAGCAAGTCTATCATGAAGCTCTTTAATGTTCTTTTTCGCGCCGTAAGAGTCATTTCTAGAAAAAAAAAAAAAAAAAACACCACACAAACGAATATTTCAAAACCTCTTTTTGATAGACTAAGACGCTTAAAAATCACCTTTCCAAGGATCCCGGACAAAATTTTACGAGGCCACGCAGTCACGCAAGATCTAGTTCAACCGAAAAATAGCTGGATAGAGGGTGCCACTTTTGCTTTGAGCTTTGTAATGGCGCGCCACAAAATTAATGCAACAGAGTCATAACTTAGGCAATGTGCATCAAAGCTCACAAAGCACTCTGGGAAACCGAGTACTGCGAAAAATGGAACAGTGATCGTAATGAGCAGTGTCTTGCGCGCTGTGACAAGAGCGATTTTCGTATGAGTGGGAAACGATACGGCAAATTCGTAGCCCTACTGTAGCCGTACCGTATCTTACCGTAGCTGTAACTACGCGTTGTGATTGGATGAATTACTGGAAGACGATGGGAAGCCATTTCAATGTTACAGCATGTCGTACCGTGTACGTGCTGAAAGTCAGTACCGTATCTTTCCCACTCATGCAAAAACCGCTCTTTTCCTGTAGTCCTGTGGATGTCGTGAATGCCACATAATGATCTGCGGCATCCTACCATAACCAGCTGATCTGAAATAGTGACGTACTAATGACGTCACTGCAAAACTGAGGTGTCATGAAGCATGCGAAAATAGAAGTCTATATCTAAGATAAATCTAGATTTTCAGGAGAATTCCCTGATATTTTTGTATAAATTAAATATGATATTCGTAATTGAGTGGGAAAATATGATAAAGAAATGCCCGTTTCCCCGAGCCACCGTTCTACTAAGGATGACACCTCAGTTTTGCAGCTTTTCTCGGTTCTGATTAGTTAATATTTTTTCAGATCAGCTGGTCTTGCGCTAGCTACAGTTAACACTACTTACAGTGCTTGTGGTGGTGTGATCAAATCATCAGCAATCCCAGAATCAATCTCACTTTCATACAATGGAGGATGAGACCGTGCACTCTTGGTAGGCGAAGGAAACTGTGTATACCTCGACCTCTCTTCAACGTCTTCAAAACTCGGAACCACATACTCCATTGATAGTTCTTCTTCTTTCCTTTTGTCGTCTCTATTTCTCATATTTTTATCCGAATCCCTCTCTAATGGTGGCGATTTTGAGCGTTCTTTGCGTTTTTTCTTACTTCCCTTTGATGTTTTGCTCTCTTTACCAGTTGATTCCTTGTTGGTATATTCATCTTGCCTTGTTTTACTTTTCTCCTTGCGAGGTCCTGGTATTGGCGATGCAATAACTCTTCCCGAAGGTATAGGAGTCGGTGGTGCCATTAAAACCCCGTTAGGACCCTGGACGGGAAGGCTATGGACCACTTCCGGTTGAATTATTTGTAACGTTGTAGCATCTGCTGGTTGAAAATTCTCTTTTTGGATTGTAATCTCAGCTCGGTGCTGTTTATTTTTCTTATTTTTTGATTTAACTGAACTGTGATCTTTCTTTTGACTTCGTGGAGAAAGACCCAAGTCCTGGTTCTCCCAACTGCTTCTGTGCTCACTGTCACCATGGTAACCATCACTACGACGACCATCGGATTTCCTACCCTCGTTTTCAAACTGGCCATGAACTTGCTCTTCGTCAAAGCTATCTCTCTGATACTTTATCTTGTTTTCTTGTTCTTGATTATCAATGACATTAACATCGTTATCATCATCATCATATCTATTTTGGTCTCTCTTCTTCATTCTTTGATAATCATCCTCATCTTTTTCATCCTCTTCTTGGTTGCTATGGTAACGTTGTTGTGTTGGGTAGTTAGGCTGTGTTGTAAGTTGCTGATTAGTTGCATACTGTTGGGGTATCATCGGCAACTGAAATGGATGTGTTGTTGACATCCCAGCTGAAAGAATAAACAGCAATCTGTCAGTCCCAACACCCATCATTATAATAATTCAATTATAGTGCTCTATTACTGGAGTCTGTTGTTTATTGGAGGAGGGGAGGGCAGCACAGATTGCCATTAGGGACTCCAGCTATGGTCAAGACACATTTAGGGAAGCATGGGTGGCATATATAGCTATGGCACTGCTCACCTCTCACCAATTCAACCTGGATTCTAATCTCAGACTTGGTGTCATATACAAGTAGAGTAACCTGTTGGTTTTCTCTTGTGCTTTGAGGGTTTTTCTCCAGGTTTTCCCCTTTTCCTCCCTCCGCGAAATTCAACTTCTCAATTCCAATTTGATCATGGAACAAGGGCCACAAGTTTGTTAGCTACTGGCTATTAAGTACTAACCTCATGAAACAAGGATTATTGTACATATTGTATATTATTGTATATTACACATTATTGTACTAACCTGTTGTGTGTCCTTGTGTAGCAATGATCACATTCTTGGAATCTGCACCTGGTTTGGCATAGTGTTCATGAAGTCCAGGAAGTAGGAAAATTTCTGGACTATAAGCCTATTAGACATGAGATTTGTGGGCAATTAATCAAAAGTTAAGAAACTAATTCAACAATACAGCAGCCATCTTGAAAGACATTATATGGTATATTCACTGTTATACTCAATAGCACACACACACACACAGGGTTCAAAATAATGGCCGGTCAACAGTCAATGTCCAGCCAAATTTGGTACTTGACCAGTTTTGAATGGACATGTTAACCAAAAAAAATAAAATAAAATATTATATGACAGATATCTTGACCAGCATATGACTAGCCGTTATTTTGAGCCCTGCACAACTAAGTAGGTTTTCATGCACATCAATCAAGGCATTTTCATGATATTCATGATATTCATAGGACTATACCATTGAAAACTTTATGTCTTTCAAGGACTGCTGAGATTGGGGACTGGGAGGCCCCCCCCCCCCACTCTTTCCCTTTTCCTATACTAGTCTCTCATATTTTCCAATCTTAGCCCCACCACTTTTTAGGGTGTTCTGCTGTCCTTGTCTTTGAACAGTCTCATGGAAACACATTGATTGACGTCCAACAAAACCCTATTTTGTTGGAATGGGAAACTGTATATGATTCTGCATTTGCTATTTAAAAATCTTCAAAATAGTACTAACATATATACACAACTTACAATTGGAGGAAGAAAGTCTGCTGCTCTTAGCAGATGCTCCTGGTTTTCTTTGACCTATAGAAACAACCAGAAATACTTAAGTAAGGAAGGACCTATATAATATAACACAATAATAATAATAATAATAATAATATAATATATTTTTATAGTGCCATTTCCAGCAGTTCAATGGTGCTGTATGCAGTATAAAATAATTCATATTTTCAGAACTTTTCAAATGCATCACGAAAAAGTAAGGTTTTGATGTTTTTTTTAAATGTTTCAATGTTTTTTTTCCTATGAGTTTCCTTACATGGTGATTTTGGCTCTACCAGGATGACAGAACTGTGTTCACATGGGAGACAGCTAACATGGTAACAGCCCCCCTCCCCGGCCCCATATTTTTAGCCAAAAATGATTTTCTGTTATGAGTTGCTTTGACATGACTTTAATGCAATAAATATGGAAATTTCATTTCTATGAGCCTCAATTTAAAGGTTTTCAGGGGGTAGGGACATCCTACAAGACCCCCCAGATTAGCTCTCCCACTCAAAACTATTCTCCATGTTCCCTGTCTCTAATTAGTTCCTGAACTGCCATCCCACGTGCTGTTATTCTTATAGATATTCTTTTTCATGCTGATCCCACTTTCCTATTCAAGCTAATTTTCTATTACCTCACTCATTTTGAATACATCAGAACACAATAAAACTGAGATCACAGCAAGAACCAGGAAATTGAGTTTGACAGACAAAAGTGATATCAGTCATATCTAGCTATCTTCATATGAATTAATGACCATTTTCATCAGCAACAACAGACAAAAAGGCTGGACCCAAAGAAACCCTGTCAGGCCTTATTATCAAGACTTTTTTCAGTGACATTAGAAAGTAAATTTTTTGTCTAAATTAGAATGTTTAGCAACCAAGATAATCTCAGAGGATTATATGGATAAGTTAAACAAATAAATAGTGAGCAAGGAAAAAAGTTTTAAATCTAAAAATCCTTATCAATTCCACAATAATTTCTTCATAAAAATGCTGAAATATCAATTTTGATTTAAGAATAATCAAGTATAAATAGGGAAAATCTATTTTCAAAATGATCTTTTAATGTTGACATTGTGAAAAAAAGTTGGCAAGTCTGTTTATTTTAGTTACAGACAAAGTAGAATCCCTTTCAATTACAATATTCATACCTAGAAAACCGAAAAAATAGTACAATATACAATATATTCTGTAATTTCTGATGATCACAAGCCATTTTATTTTATTTTTGAGGGTTTAGATCTCTTAATATTCGAAAATATTTTGATTTTTTCAAAGTTCATTAAGCTTACTTTTACGGAATATACAGCTGTAAGCTAATGGGATCATCATTCAATACTATTGGCGCCGTATAAGCTCATTTATCCAGAAATAAAAACATTATTTTCAGCTGTTTGTGAAAAATCCTTTAAGATATTCTTGTTATAAAAATACAGAAAATACTAATTTCCTGGATTTTTATTTTTATTTTGCTATAAAACCGCTAAATCTAAATTTCAATCCAAGTTTATAAAATCAAATTGATTTTCTTTGTGAAGATTTCATAAGCTCACTTCGATATCATTATACTTCATTTGATTGCCAAGTACTTAGATAATTTGCAATGATTTTGGAACAAAAACACGGTTATTAAACGTAGAATTGATCCAATATAATTCATGAGTAAAAGAAAAACAGAAAGTGTAAGAAAATATAGCCGACTTTTGAACTTCAACCAGACTTTGAGGAGGCACTTCTCTAAATACTTACCACAGCCATACATCTTCCTACACTTCTAAGAAAGATAAATTCCTCTGGAATAATATCTTCTCCTAATTGTTCTTCAATGCTTTCTCTTAGCTGTTGTAAATTAGCTTCAGGATGAACCCTGTTGAAGAATATTTTGTTCAAATGAGAAAACTAATACCATGTGTTATAACTCAACAAAGACCCTTGATCAAGGCCTTGAGTGATGGTATTTTGAATATTCCCAATTATGATTAGAAAATCGCTTACATACCTAACAAATCCAGCAGATACTGACTCCAGAGCAATGTTATTAAAAGCTGTACGGTATTTATCAAGCCATAGTTCCAAGGGAACTACGAAAATATGCAAGTCTGCAAGCTAAAAATCAAGAAAGAAAATCAGAAACAAGATCCCTAAATGATCACTCCTAAGCCTCAAAAATACTTACCTGATTACGTACAGATCTTCCAGAACTAAGATCGGACATC
The DNA here is from genome assembly GCA_023349425.1 of Anthopleura sola. Classification (NCBI taxonomy): domain Eukaryota; kingdom Metazoa; phylum Cnidaria; class Anthozoa; order Actiniaria; family Actiniidae; genus Anthopleura; species Anthopleura sola. The sequence continues at coordinate 9,851,658 of JALHLI010000007.1, read as the reverse complement.
TCTTCTAAGTCTTTAACGATTCCTGGAAAGCTAGAGTAAAAATTCCCTCATTTTTTAATGAATTTTTTAACGTGTTTCTTGATACTTTCACTGGTTGCCAAGACTCTATTTATTGCTCACTTATCGTTGTTAGTCACGTGAACAAATACCTTTGACGTCATAGTTTTGGTACGCGCGCGCTCATTGGATAAGACCACCAGGCAGAGTAAATATTTGGACAGCGTATTGTTCTTTAAGGTGGCTAGGGTAAGATTATTCGGACATTTGTAAATCCTTTCCTTTTGTGTATTAAAGCTACCCTCCTGTGATTTAAGAGAGTACTATTTTAAAAATGGTAGATGTGTTGACTTTTTTGCTGTAACAGCTCATCCGTGCGACGCCATTTTGCAGAGTTTGTAGACGTGCAGTATTCTCTGTATTCTGACAATAAATTCCGCATTCTTACCTGGCATTCAGTTTTGGGCCTAAAGGGAAAGCCATTTCCTCTAAAATCAAACTATTTTCTTGAGACTAGGATAGGCTTCCATAAATGCTTGCTTCGTTTGGTATAACGAAAGTTTCTCAAGAGAGATAGAAACGTTTAATTTCGAATACCGTTTAGTTATTTTCCCGAGCTTTGGGTTCCGACAGCCTGCGTACATGTGTGTACAGCCCGACTTTAACTCTGCTTAACCACAGTTACGTTCGGATGCACGCAGGATAGGTTCCGACTGTACAGCCATTGCTTTTTATTTTATTTTTACGAAATGTTTGACGGTTGACGAAATGTGTTGCAAAGTTGATATTTCAGTAGTCTTACAGGGTTCGTAAAGTAGGACCAAGTAGGGAAGGAAGAAGAATAGCCATATCGGGCCCTGGCTCGGCCACATGTCCCAGCCCCCTTAAGCCGCTTTTTTATGGGCGGGGTTATTCAGGCATCTTAAATCGTTGATCCTTATAATTCTTAGGATGGTTATCTCTTATTTTTTAAAATATCAACATCCTTATCTCCAAAATCTTATTTCCGAATATTCTTAAAGCTAAAGCTGACTGCACGATGCAAAAGTAACAAACTCGGCAAGTTAAGGGAGCCCTGTGCATTGGGTTTAACGCGAGAGATCTGGGGTAAACAGTACTAAATACCCTGTATGGGTACCCTGTGTTGCACTTGATTTTGCTAAGTCATCGTGATCAGTAGGTTCGTAAGTACAAGTACGATAAATCGATATTTTCTACCTTTCTAATCACTATGTCAATACAATTAATAGAAACAAAGGTAAGTTTATGCTATGATTAACACATCATGAAAGTTTTGGCTTGTTTTTAGTTCAATTTCAACAACAAAGTGAGTCACAAATTTGAAGGCTTATTTCAGGTCTTCGAATATGATTTGGACCTGATTTGCACATCTTGGAGTTTCAAAATTTAGTTTTCCAGCTCGTAAACTCATCTTTTTTCGCTTTAAGCTTACGTTTTCCTCCATTTATGTTGTGATTCTTGTTCAAACTCTAAATTTTAACCTGAGGAAAATACGAACCTCGTGACATTCACTTTTGAATTAATTTATTTTCGAAAGAGACGATTCTTAATCTTAGGTTACATAACTCAAGTTTATAGAATTATACTATATATTCTAGTCTCAGTTCAAGGAGAAAGTTTAAGTTTTTACTTAGTTCTGAATTTTTGTAGCAATACTTTTAATACCTTTTCAGACCACTAGCAGTAACTTACAGTAAAAATGAGAAATCCTTACTTATGAATCTTTATTCATTAATATCATTCATTAAGCTCATATAACGTGGCAGATATATTGATGAAGATTACAGAATATAAGATTATGCATTTGATTTCTTAACGTGATACTTTTGAGTGTTTTAGAGGTTGACACACCCAGATGAATTGATCAGCTCTCGATATTAAGCAAAAGTATTGACAATGTCTTTGATATTACAGTAAATATTTAATAAATAATAATCTACAGCACATATATTTGTTGTGTTATGGTAGTTTGGATAAGCTAAGTACGCATGAAATTGCCATACAGATATGTATAACGTACAAGATCAGAAATATTGGTTCTGCATGAACAATATTAATATTTAATGTAGAGTATGTATAATGTCAGTTTCTATAAATAATTTTAGTAAAACTGAAAAAAACATTTCCTATGTAATAATAGGCCTTTCCCGAATTCACTTGGATGATCACAAAACAATGGTTTCAAGTCAAGGTTGGCCTTGATAAATAAAAGAATCAAGTTCAGTCTCCACTTGAAACCATTGTTTCGTGTTTATCTAAGCGAATACAGGAAAGGTCTATTTATATATAATTATTCAGTACAGCGTCTTGCAATGTTAAAGATCTCAATTCACACATAATCTTACTCAAATTGTTTTCAAACTAAATAATGAACATTGTTTTTATATGGTTTGATTTCATGCTTAGTTTCAAGTTTTTGTTTGCTTCTAGCTAGCCAGTTTGCCCAAACATGAATTACCTACAGCTTTTTGAATCATAAAATTTGTGAAGCTATCTATCTATACCTAATTTCCTTAGCTACCACATGCTGTTAATTTTAATGACAGAAAATAGATCCCTTGCAGGATATAAAACTCCAATTCAGCTCATTTCAGAGGACAAAACAATAAGATTTTACTCTGATAAAAATTCAAATTTGTTCAGTGGTTCAGGGAATAGACTCTTAGAACTCCAAAATGGTATCGGCAAATTCAAATGAGTTAAAATAAACAACCTATAAACCAGCTCTAGAAAGAGTATCCTTACTTTCGTAACCCTACTAGGATTCATTATGTTTTATATTGGCAGAGAAAACTTAAGTTGAATATTGAGATATTCACAGACATTTGTATGCATGATATACACCATATTCCCAGTCAAACAAACGTCTGTAAAAATTAGTTCTTCATAGTACTGACCAGATTTTTCACTCACTTTAATTTTAAATGATTTTAATTTGCAGTTGCCATTTTGGAAAAGAGTCTATTGCTTCAAGGGGTCTACGGTATATTTAATTCTTGTTTATTCTTTCAACAGGAAGATTTTGATAGCTTGTTAAAGGAGAATGCCGCCAAACTTGTTGTGGTAGATTTCTATGCAGACTGGTGTGGACCTTGTAAACGAATAGCTCCTACTCTCAAGGTTAGTATACTATGCTTCATCTTTTTTTATCCTGCTACTTTCTTCCAATGCTGCTGAGGTGGCAGCAGTAGTCTGTCAGTTTGAGTTAATGGGTTCATTTTATTTAGAGGAGATTCACTTGATATGAAAGAGTGAACAGTAATTGAAATAAACCTTGAAACAACCTCTAGGCTGATCTAAGTTAGGTCATAGGTACCTCACAAATTGAACCCTGAAACAACCTCTGGGCTGATCTAAGTCAGGGTATGGCTAACTTACAGATTGAACCCTGAAACAACCTCTGGGATGATCTAAGTCAGGGCATGGCTAACTCACAGATCGAACCCTGAAACAACCTCTGGGCTGATCTAAGTCAGGGCACAGCTAACTCTGACACAGATTGAACCCTGAAACAACCTCTGGGCTGATCAAAGTCAGGGCAACATAAAACAAAACCTTCAACAGCCTTTTTTGAAAAAGCAGTATAGAAATGCTTATCATGAAACAAGTTAACCTGAAAGTGTCTCTATTCCATGCCAGAACACAGGGTGACCAAACCAATATTTTTCTAGTTGATGTTATATTCTATTGATTAGAATTTTCCTATCTTTTTCAGAAATGGGCTGAAGTAGACTACACTGATGTAGTTTTTGCCAAAGTGGATGTTGATGAAAATAATGTAAGGAAATAAAGATTTTAGTGAATATTTGGACACACTATAATAACCCCCCCCCCCCCCCAATGGGGAGGGGGGCTCCCATATATAGAAGGGTGGGGATGCTGCAAGTTTCACCCCTAAATGGTACCAAATGACACTAATTTTATAGCATTTTAATTGGTTTTGAACACCCTAAAAGGTACCAGATTATAATGAAAACCAACCCCTAAAAGGTACAATGAGCATACCTGCCCCTTTCTCATCAGAGGTAATAACCCCCGGTGATAGCCAGACCTCAATTATTTTCATTAAGGCTTTTGTGCTTTGCATTTTGAAACCTTGCAATATCCCACTACTGAGATATGCTTCATCTGTCACACACAAAAGTTTCAAAATGAGGCTCCGTGCTTAATTAATTTACTCTTTTTTCCTGTCACGAATCACTGAGCATATTCTGTGAACCCTTACATTGAAACCTTTGTGCATGATAAGTGAAGTATATCTTGGAAGTGGGTTATTTTGAAACCCTAAGTGAACCACTGCAGAGTCCGAAGAAAGCAGAAAGTGCTACCATGGATAGTCCAAGATGGAAAAAAGATCTGTGCCTTGCCTTCTGCTCCACCAAGAGCTGTAAGGATAGAAGTAGAGAAGAATTGAACCACTAGGACATAGCTCAACCGTTCTTTGAAATCTTTGTGTCAAATGTTATTAAAAGTGACTAATATATTATGAGGTAGTTCAACTGTGCTTTGAATGATTCATTTTAGGAGACTGCAGAAGCTGAGGAAGTCTCTGCAATGCCAACATTTAAACTCTACAAAGATGGCAAAAAGGTATACAAATATAATGATCATTTATTTTTGTGTATGACTGGGAAATAATGTGGCAGATTCATAGTAGTACTGTAAGCTAGCTGTAACATCCTACCACAGCTGGAACCAGGGCCTCTGACAGGTTGCGAAAAAAATTGCTGATTGTGCAAGAAAAATTGTTGATTGTGTGGGATTTTTTAAAATATTCTTTGCTTAGTTAGGCCTCCTGGCTTCTGACAGAATGTGGACCGCGTCTTAATCCCTGAAAAAATATCCAAAGCAAGAAAAAAGGGGGTTTATCGGCAACATTGTTGTTACGTTCTATACAGTTACCAGGCCCTTTCGCAACCTTCATCTATAAAGGCCTCGTAGTTTTCATAAAAAGAAAATGGTGGATATCGAGTCTCAAAACGCTATTTCGCTTCCAAATTCGGCTACTAAGGAAGGTTTCTGCCGTGAAAAAAGCCTGAATTCCTGACAAAAGTTTCAATGATCAAGATTGATTATTTTAAAATTTACAACAAATTGTGCAGGATTTTGCGGACTTTGAGGAATGGTGTGGGATTGACCCAATTGTGCAGATCTGCAACTGTGCAACCTGTTATGCGCTGTGGAACTATGGAATTACTGGGAGACAAAGGGAAGCTATGATGATGATGATGATGATGATGATGATGATGATGATGATGATGATGATGATGATGATGATGATGATGATGATGATGATGATGATGATGATGATGACTAATGACGATGCATATTGTAACTGCACTGATGATGACAATGGTGACTGTACTGATGATGATGATGGTGACTGCACTGATGATGATGATGATGGTGAGATGATGATGACGATGATGATGTTGACTAATGATGATGATTAATATTTTATTGAAAAAAGATTGATTATTATTATTACTGGCAATAATATATTGAAGTAAATGTCTGTCTACTGACAGATCTTGAGCTGCTAGATTTCCCCAGGGTGGGGAAGGAAGGGACATTTTTGTCCTTATAGTCTGACAGCTTTCTCTGTACTAATCAATCAATAAAATCATTTAATTCAAGGTTGATGAAGTTGTCGGTGCCAGCGAGAAAGAACTCAAAGAGAAGATAGAAAAACACAAGTGAACCAACCAATCAAAACTCTAACACTGTTGTTTGAAATTTGTTCCTTTTTGATAATTTTGATGGTTTGATAACTGGTTAACTTATTTTTACTACATTCTGTCACAAATAAATTCTTTTCCATACATTATAAAGCAATTTATTATTGGTCTATATCTAACATTCTGTTTATATTACTCAAAATTCCTTTCCATACATTATAAAGCAGTTGTTTATTGGTCTATATCTAACATTCTGTTTATATCAGACTCAAAATCCTTTGATTTCAGGGTTTTCTCCAAGTTTTCAAGTTTTTCCTCTTCCTAAGTCTAACATGCTTACAGTGCTTTCCATATTTTCTGCAACCTACTGACTCCAGAAGTTTTGCATTTTGGCTTCTGTCATTTAAATTTATGATGGGCTGAGCTCAAAATGGCTGTCAAGCAAAGAAATATAGTTCATATTGCACGATTGGAATGAACTTGGCCTGTTGTTGTAAGTTTGATGGAAGCCCAATTGCCAGACATCTGGAGTCGGTAGGTCAGAGAAATATGAAAAGTGTCGTAACTCCAATTTAATCTGTGATTTATAATTAGCCATAGCCTAACTTAGATCATTCTAGAGGATATAAAGATTTGTTAACTTGAAAATATTGATGTTTGGTTTGATTTTGTTATTGAAATCAAGTAACTTTTCATAGTGTAGGGAGTGCAAATTTATTCAAATTATTTCATACCAGTATTTGCTTATTGGACTGAATTGACTGCTTTCACTTAGCGTATGTGCAATTTCAAGTTTATTACGTATGGCCCTCCTAATGACGTTTCGTACCTAAACTACCATAATCTTTTTAAAAACTCTTTTCATATTCAAATGTTAAAACTCCTTTGAGAATACCAAGACAATAGTGAAAATTAGCAAAAAAAAAAACAATTGAAAGAGGTTCTGGAAGTGTAGGTTTATAAGTCCATAATGCTTGCTAGATGCCTATTTTAGACACCTTACAGCACTTCGGAATGCAGCTCAATTTAGAGGATAAAACAATAGGTTTCTAATTCTCAGGAGATTGAAATTCTTTTGTTTTGTCCTCCAAATTGAGCTGCTTTGACGTCACGTGCAAGGGGTCTATTAGCATGCGCTTATGCAAGTCCCATTCCTCTCACTATCAGTTACCATCAGGGTTCCCAACCCATGGATAGTGGTTTGGACATGGTCTGGTACATGTAAACAGGTAATGGGGTGGGTAACTACAGACATTCACTTCCGACCTGGAACAAACAGGTGGACGAGGAGAGTCGCACTTCCAGGGACTGAATTCTTTGATCTTGTCAAGAGTTGTCGGCTGTTTGATCCATTCGATGACCTGGGAAATGGTGATGAAGTAGACGTCACCAAGTGATGAAACATTCCTCATGAAATCTTTTACACCTAATGTAAGACAAACCAAATCTAGTTAAACTTTTCCATAAGATTGATGTCCCACAGACAGAGCCCTCATAGCTCTTGCTTATATTGAGATTGGTCTTCCTGTGTTACTAATAAGATTTACTGACCTTCGAGTCTTTCTGGATGTTTCTGAAACCATGATGCGTGATTAAACATTGGAAATGGAGCCCTGTTGCTTTCATAGTGACGAAGGAAGTTCCTATGAATCAGTTCATACGTTTCTTGCCTCGAAGAAGGTGCTGCACAGCCGTTAATCATGTTACATGGATTGCCATTCCGATCCGTGTAGTCAACCATTGGAACCTCCCACAGGCCTGCATATGAACCTAGAAAAAGAACTTGTATTAGAGAAAAGCATAGCAATGAGAGAGAATGTGCCCGCAAGACGATGGAATGCAGCGCACCTAAGAATTTCCAGGCCTGTAGCAAAGGGAGGGGCTGGGAGGTGGAGGTCAGGGCCCCCAGTTTTTAAGTCAATACAATCAGTCACATGGTCGGAAAATGATATTGTGCGACATCCCCCCCCCCCCCAAGAAATCTAGGCTTTGCTACGTGCCTACAGTTACAAACATTTTACAGGGTGTCAAGGCTTTTACCCGCCCATTCCCAACTAGTTAACGCTAGTCATTATCGACTAACTACTCTGATAAAAAAAAAACCAAATATATGTATTCGATTCGAGCATAAAAGCGCTGTCTCATCTTGTGCTTAGCCAGTCCTGCGCAGCCGCTGTGTGGCGCTTCCGTTTTCCGTTTTCCCCCCCAAAAAAAGAAAGTAAAAAGCGTGCGACAGAAGACGCGATTGCAGACGTTCTTATAGGGTCGTCACGTGTCACGCAACGTTTCTCTCCCGACGAACAAGATACGTTGCGTGACGACCCTCTTAACTTCCGCATGAGGCGGAAACTTTTGCTCGTATTCTATGCTGGAAATGTGCCAAGTTCACTTTAAAAAAACAAGATATAACATATATGAACCCAGGATCCATAAATGTTTCTTGATAAATATGATATAAAAAACAATATATACCTGTTGGACACGGAGGTATAACGCACTCCTGAGTCGTGCTATAATCAAGAGTATAAGGCCACATAGGTGGATCCATAAACTTTTGTGTCGGCATGGAAGACTCGAAGGTAAACTTTCCATCATGCAGGACTTTAAATTCGTTATCTCCTCCAATCTGTAAGAACGGCGCTCGAAACCCTTTCACTTCCTCTACGGGAATGTTCCCCCATTTTCTGAGAATTTCTCTCATTCCCATTATTTCTTGCTCCCATTCTTCCAAAGTAGCATTCTTCCACCAGGAGATGGGTAAACGATGCGAGATTGTATGGTCTGCTATCTCGTGCCTGTTGTGGTACAAAGTTTGCACCATCTGGTAGTCGGTCCATTCGTGCGAAACAAAAAAGGTTGCAGTCATGGGACATTCGTTCGGGTTGTGCAACTCACCATCGAATAAAGACGTGTAGAATGGATAAACTTGTCCATTCACGGCATCATCGAACGACATCATGATCATCTGAGGGATAGACTTAGCTTTAAGGTTCCCAGGGATTTTTGTTCCACTGCAGAAACAGTCAGGCAGTTTACATCTGTTCGGGTCACACGGACTGGCTGCATTTTTGACCGGCGAAGCAGCAGTATAAAACTGCAATGCAGCAGCCAATAAAAACAAAGTGGCCAAAATTTTCATGCTTCACTTCGGAGCAACTTGCTGCAACTAGTGTAAAGAGAAGTATGAGAGCATGCAGGACAAAATTGGTTGAAATATCATGTATTGTGCATGTGATCTTTGAGTTCTAAGAACACTTAAGATATGTCAACAGTTTCGGAATTAAAATTAAGCATCCCTGAAGCGGAAAAATATGTAGGCGAAGCAAACAAACCACAATAATCAAAGCGAAAAGAAAAGTCTTACCTCGCCAAGAATTATCTGTCAAAATAAAAAAACAATATTGACCCTGACTTGGATCAGCCTAGATTTTTCTTTCAGGATACGATCGATAAAATTGTTAAATGACTGAACGATTCACTGACATGTCATGCATGATAGAATCACCAGCATGTAAGTCTGTGGTAGAGAATGACTTGTCTGAACACGGTCCATTAAAAGTATTCTTGGATTTTTTTCACTTAATCTCAACGCATGACCTACGCCTCCAGGATGACCAGTCGGAACATGGTCGGCAATTCTCGGAAATTTTTGAAATTTTTCTTAAAATTCATGAAGTAACGAATACTCGTCTAAATTCTCGGAAATTCTAATCTTCGAAGAGCAGTCGGTAATTTTCGGAAAATGTGGTGAGCTTGTTCTCATTAAAGACGTCATTTCATGGGCAAAAATAAAAAGACATTTTGTATTTTTAAGTTCATCTTTAAAATAAAACATCGTTTATTCATTATCTAACAATTTCTACGAATACTATATGGTGTTTATGGTCATATGATGATATATTGGTGGAGTATCTTCCTCGCTAGTACATCATTTCCACTGGCTCTGTATATCAGAGAGAGGTTGTATGCTGCCTCTCGATGGAGGTCATGTTTCTGGGATATCTGTCGACGAATACAATAAAATACTATCAGCTAAAAGAGTGAAAAGAGATTTATTTATTTTAAGAAAATATCTCGTTGCCGCTCAAAACTCTCGTTGGGAAATGTTATGAAGGTTAAGTAAAACTTCACTTCCTTACTAACATCACGGTGGTGTTTTCATTTGTGGAGTTCACATGGAAAAAATTGCGACGTGACCTGCAAATGGTGTATGGTCTTTCACACGCATACTTTAGAGAAATAGCTACAGCATTTAGACTTGGCATTCTTTTCATATTTCAAATTTCTTTACCCAATTACTTATTAAGGTGCGATAACTACAAGCAACAAATTCGTCTAACTTTTTGCGCAACATTCTTACGTTGCAAGTTGCAGAACAAATGTTGCTCTTATTACCACAGGGAGCCCAATTTAGATAAAAGTAAAAGGTGAAAATAAAATCGGAAAAAAAATCACGTTTAATTAATTTTTTAATTCCAGGTCAAGATAATGTCCTCTATAATACGAAAAAGCAAAAAAATCCGTAAAAAATGCACTAGAACATTTTTTTTCGCGCGCGCCTTTGTTTTTCAATGTAATTTGTATAGGAAATTACACCGTTCGAGAAGAATTAATGAAAAATACCGCGCGTATTTGATGAAAGTGAATCAATACCACGAGTGCGTAGCACGAGTGGTATTAATTCACTTTCACCAAATACAAGCGGTATTTTTCATTAATTCTTCGAGAACATAGGTGTAATTTCCTGTTAATACCAAATCTATAAAAAAATACGAAGTTTGTTTTTGTTCTTGAATGGATGTCAAGCATTCCGAAAGCAAAGTTCCCGGATGTGTGTAATTAATTACGCGCGAAGTTCCCGGATGTGTGCAATTAATTAATTGCACAGTATTAAGAAAAATTTCACAGTTCGTCAGCCAATCAGAATCGAGTATTTTTTATAGATGTGGTATTACCCTATGTTATCCTACGTGTGGATTTATGTCAATATAATTAATTAAACGTGATTTTTTTTCCGATTTTATTTTCACCTTTTACTTTTATTTAAATTGGGCTCCCTGTGTTATTACCACTCAGTGCAACAACAAAAATATGTTGCGCGACTTTGTTGACGAAGTAGAAGCTCTCTCTACTGTCTTCATCAAAGAACATTGTTTGCGCGCGGAGTGGTAATACGGGCAACAGTCGTTCTGCAACTCGAAACACAATAATGTTGCGCAACAAGGTGGACGATTTTGTTGCTCGAATTACCGCACCTTTATCGCGGCCAAGCACTTAAAAAAATAAGAAAGAATTGTTTAAGACTAACCTGGACATTTCCATTAGTTTCGTTAGAGGCGAGATGGTAAGGGAACTCCAGTGCTTTTTGATAATAATGTACAGCAAAATGAGTAAGACCTGAAGAAAATAATTCGAGAAAACTTTTTAAACGAATGATGCTCCAACAAAATGCAAGTCTAAGGAAGATTTTAGAGTGAATTTCGTCAAAAAACTGTGAAAAAAATCGCAGTATCATATGAACGTGCTATACCATGACCATGGCGGTGCTGCGTTCGTGCATTTTTATTGGCTGAGCAGCGATCTCGCGCGGTGTGATTGGCTTACAAGTCGACCGTATGCCGTGACCGTGACTATCACGCACACCGTGCGGTCACGCTAAGGAATTAAGCCAATCATTTTATTTTTTTTTTTATTTTATTAGCTTCGCCAAATAACTAATTATGTACAACAACAAAAACACAACAAAAACAATGTAAGGCAGGGTAACCGCAACAGCCGTGGTAGGCCAATTACTGCGGGCCCGTACTTTCACTAAAAAACATAAAACAAAAAATACTGAAACTATAAAATCAGTAGCAGCAGGTTAAGGGCAGTGTAAGGCTACGCGAGGTATTGCACTTCGGACAAACAGTTTTAAAGGTTCTAGGATTTTCAGGGTCATAAATAGCTTGCAATGATTTGAAATAGTAGTTAAACATTAGAGCTTTGAATGATCTTAAATTTACCATATTAAGGTTCAGTTCTTCAGCAAGAGTGTTCCAGATTCTAATTGTTCTTACAGTAAAAGAATGTTGATAAGTAGAAGATTTACACTTTGGTGGTACATACTAAATGATATTGGAGTTACTGCTAGACCTGGTTTGTCTAGTAGGACAGTAAATGCGAGGTAAGATGGACTGGTTAACTGTTACCAGGCCATTAACTACTTTGAAGAAAAAAACCATATCTAAGAACTCGTGCCAGTAGCAAATTGGTAAAAGATTAAGAGACTGTAATCTAGAGGAGTAGCTGACAGAACACTGAAACGGTAGCTTAAGTATGTATTTAGTTGCGCGCCTTTGCGTACGTTCCAGCCGAGAGATAAGCTCTACGGCCTGTGGGGACCAAATCTGAGTTGCGTATGATAAATTAGAGCGCACCAACGCGAGATAGATAGATTTCCTTACAGCGATACAATCATATCGAGGTTATCTTACCTAAGTGATGAAATCCTCGGCCAATATTATAATAAGCTTCTTGACATTCTCCTCTTAAAGTCAGATATTGGAAAAGGAATATAATCCCCTGAAGTAAAAAAGTAAATTCAAGAAAATGAGGGACTTGGTTGAGGTCCTGTCTTGGTTCGATGGATGGATAGATGGATAGATGGGAGGAAGGATGGATATATGGGAGGATGGATGGATGGATGGATGGGAGGATGAATGGATGGATGGATGGGGTGAATGGAATGGATGAATGGATGGAAGAAGCCATATCGTTCCTTACCTGTAGCACAGTAATGTGCCTTTTCCTTGGAAACTTCTGACCAGCAAGATGTATAAACTGTATTCCTAAACACAGACTGATCAATGGATCATCCGGCTTCCGACGGAATGCGCGCACATACTCCGCTGGAAAAAAAAACCAAAACAACACTAACATTACGAAATATAATGAATAGCTGAAAACTACGCTTATCACAAAACCAATATGATAGTGCCAGAGTTAGATCTTTCATAGATCCTACGTATACCTTCAGCATATTCGTATGCGGTCCTGTTCTTTTTACATTTACTAATATTACACCTACTTTCATCTACCCTGGTTCCAGAGGCGCTTTTATATAAGGCGAACCGTGGCGTGAGACGAGCCGAAGGAGAGAGAGAAGCCTTTGGCTCGCCATATAAAAGCGCCTATGGAACCAGGGTAACTTTCATCGTAACGCCATCTAGAAAACTAACTAGCTGGAATTTTTCTCGCGTTGGCTACGAAATAGACTTTTCCCGAATTCGCTTAGATGATCACGAAACAATGGTTTCAAGTCGAGGTTGGCTTTGATCAATAAAAGAATCAAGTGCAGTCTCGACTTAGAACCATTATTTTGTAATCATCCAAACGAATTCAGGAAAGGTCTAATTTATATTTGGTTGCTTCAAAAAATTGCATCGTTTATCGAAGTTATTGGCTTCGATGAATAGGCAATGTGCATCAAAGCTCACAAAGCACTCTGGGAAAGTGAGGTCTTTAAAAATGTAACAGGGAAATCAAAGGAACTATCAGAAAAAAAATTACTCTGTTATTTTTGTCTGCTGAAATCCTTTTATTTCCATAGAAAATGTTGAAGGAAAAATTGTCAGATGAATTTTTAGAGGAGCCAAAAAAAGCGTAAGGACTCACTTTCCCATCACGCTTTGTGCTATAATTTCGCGCTCATGCACATTGGCTAATCGATTTTCAACCCTCTGAGTTCGTTTGTTGTTGTTGTTTTTGTTGATAAAAATTAAAAAATCAGAGGTCTTGCTGCCAGGAACAGCCCTGGAAATATTAGAAAGCAATCTATTCTACGTACTGATTGCATATTTGTAGTTCCCAGCCACGAATGCATTGTGCGCATTCATAATATTCAGAGCAAGATTATCAGGTTGTTTGGCCATCAACCGCATACAAAATCGATGATGTCTGATATCTTCTGTCTTGCAAACAATCAAAGCTAACATATTCCAGAGTACTATCTTATCAGGAATAGTGCTCAAGAATGGCCTAAGGTAGTCAAAGGCCAAGGGGTATCTTCCAGTGATGAAGGAAGCAAACACACTCATGAATTCCAGTTCTTGTTGGTATTCTTTGTAGGGCGTGAGTCGCCTTGAGTTTAGACCACATAAGATAAGATGTTCGGCCTCTTTGTGTCGTTTTATAGCTGACGCTTGAAAAATAACCTTGAATAACAAACCAAAAAGATTATTTATTACAGCTAAAAAACCGGTCAATGTCTTGGTATTTTCCTTGTCACCTTTTTCAGCATGTCCCACCATTCCTCTACTCGAAACCCTGTGTCGTCCTTTGCTCTTGATGCTGGAACTGAAAAAAATGAATGAAATAAAGAAAAAATGGGTGAAAAAGTGAAAATTGGAGTTTAGAAAGTCTTTGATGGTCTGTGTTCCTTATTGGGCAATGTCAAGTAAATCAAGTAAAAAAACATGAAATAGAGTGAAAAAATGAAGAAATGAAAAATGAAATAAAGTGAATGAAAGATTAAAATGGAACGAAACAAAAAAAAAGGAAAGGAAAGGAAAGGAAATAAGAAATGTTCAAAAATCTCTCACCTGATTCTTCACTTTCCTTCTTATTTTTACTTTTCTTGGGCTTTGGAGTCTCAGAATCTTAAATAAAAATATATAATAAATAATAAAAAAAATACACACACATTCACTTTGGGTCTTACTCAAAGGTTTCAGGGTTCCTACTCATCTGGAAAAATAAAATTCCCTGACGTTTCCTAGACCAACAAAACATTTTTCAATGACTACACTATGCACTTATTTTCAATGGTAGTTCGACCACAGGAAGCCCAACTAAGAATCCCGAATTCAAAGCGATTCTGTGAAGGCTGACTTTACTGACTTTTTCACTGACTTTTGGGTAAATTGGGCAAAATTCCCTTATAATTCTCTGAGCTTCAAAAGAATTCAGAATTCACTGACTTTTCCATGGATGTGGGAACCCTGTGGTTGGTGAAATCCTTCACTCCTACCTATACTTTCTGTGTCTGTGGGTTTCTTTCCAGCATTTCTTTTTCTAAGTTTCAATCCAAGACATTCTAAAACAGTGAATAAAGGAATACAATTAAATGGGCGGGAAAATGGATGGGAATGCCCCTTGGAAAAGAAAGGGTCAGGGCACAAGAGGAGTGCAAAAAGACCCTTAGTCTCCTGTATATGCAGATGTTAAAATACCCTGTGATAAAATACCCCATTAGGGAGCGAGAAGAAAAAGAACCTCTGTTCGCAAGGTAATGTTTAAAGGGTCATCACACAGCATTTCATGGGGAGCAAACATTGGGAGAAGATATATGTGACGATGTGATGACCATAAGAATGTATATATAGGAGACTAAGAGATCCCTTACGCCAATTTTCATAATTACGCCACCCAGGCGACGAGCTTCGAGTTGTCAGGGGTTCTGGCTTCTGTCAATCAAATTGCCAATGGTCTGAAATAGTAAATTTTTGATTGGCAGCAGCCAAAAACCCTAACGTCTTGGGCTGTGTTGGTCACATTATTATCAAAAAGGCTGTAAAACTTAGGGAATAAAATTTCTTACTTTCATCTCTATCAGGACACAAGTGATAGACATCATTAAAATACATAGAGAAGAGTTGTAGGCCTGCATCAACAAAGTCCATCGGACGGTTTTGGGATTCCAACAGGACACACTTGTGGAAGAGCAGGCTATAATCCTGTATGATATTAATTCAATCAATTTTACAGCTCCATTTATCACTGATTTTACAGGTAGCCCAAGCCGCATAAAGGGGTAAAACATAGTTCCAGGGCCTCTGTAGCAGATTCCACAAGAAACCCAAATGTTTTGTCTGCATTTTGTGGCTCAAAAAATTCTCTGATTTTTAGCACATTTTTATACATTGTCCTGATGAAGCATGACATTTTCCTTTCCTGATATTGAAAAATGTGTAGATTTTCCTGACCATTTCAGGTTAATTAGTAGGAACCCTGTTTTATGTCAGTGGTTGGAGGGGTGGGGGGTGGGGGAGGGCGCCATAAGGACAACAACATCATACTGAACACTGAGTGTTTTTCAAAGTAAAGTGGTATAAACAAACCCTTGGTTGTGGAGTCTCTTTGGGTTGTTCTTGGTCTGTTTCCATGGCTTCGTCAGATGTTCCATCTTGAGAACTGTTGGTTGCCAAAATCTGAGCAGTATATCCCTGTTCAGTTGTCTTGTCTAAATAACATCAATAGAAAAGAAATACTTTGTATGTTATTAAAGATTTTTCAATAGCCAGATACAACAGAGAGGTGTGGGTCATGGGTTCAATTCCCATCTGGGCCTCAGAATTTTTTTCTGAGTATTTCACAGTATGGTACGATCATATACACATTTCATTCCATCATCATACGCATACCATGTTTGTCAGATACAACAGAGGTAATATAGAGTGTTACCCAGATCCATTGGGCAGGGGTGCAACTGTAGCTAGATCCACGAGGGTGTGGTGGGGTGCAAATGTACCCATATCCATTAGGGTTTAGTGGGGTTGGGTGTGGCATATGCCAGAACTAGGGAGGGGGAATTAGCACACTATAACAAGATCCAAAGGTCCAATAAACATGTAGTTAGATACAAAAGGTTAGAAAGGGACACTGCAATGGTACAAATGACTGGGAGATTTAGTGAATATAACAAGTCAAAGAAAGTCAAACCCCTTAGAAACATAAAATAATAACTGAATAGAAAACAAAAACAATCCTTTTTTACCAGTTAAGATATCCAAAGCTTGGTCTGGTCTCCCGAGTTGTTGGTGTAATGAAGAGAGGGTGAGTCTTGCCTCTAGATGGTTAGGAGCAAGGTTGACAACTTGATTATAGGCCATGATGGCTTGCTCCAGACGAGCTAAAGACATCAGACACTGGGCCTTCTTGAGCCACACACCTGCCTTTAAAAAAAAGATGAAATAACAAGGATGCATGTTTTATGAGAGCAACACAACATGGTCTTAAATTTGCAAACCATCCCTTTATATGGTTCTCAAAAACTATTGAACTTTTTTCCAAGGTTTTTTGCTGAAAACTCTTTGCAAATGACCTTCTTGTATGGTTGTAGTAAATTGGCAAACTTTTTTCAAGGGTTTTTGAAGTCTTGAAACCCTACCACATATATCACAAAACTTTGTTATTTAACCTAATAGAACAAATTGAAAGTGCTTACAATAATAGAGAAATTCCGAAGTGGTAACAATAATTATAGACCTTTTCCCAAATTTGCTTGAGTGACCATGAAAGAATGACTCCAAGTCGAGGTTGAACTTGATGTGGTCATACATTTCCTGTATTCATTTTGATTAAGTCCAACCTTGACTCGGAACCGTTGTTTTGTGTTCACTCAAGGTCTATTGGATGGTGCAGTACCTGGTTGTACTTGGTGGTTTCAATTAACGCGTCAAGGATTGGTAAGGCATTGGTATGTTCTCCTGAAGGAAGGAAGAAAACCGAAAGTTATTCTCACTGTGTAAGCGGAAATGAATTCCTCTGAGCAAGAAACAACATGTCACATAACAGGCACTGATAAAGAAACCTGGGGGATTGAGGAAATAGGAGCAATAAAACCAGGTAGGAGATACAGCTAACATCTAGAGCTACAAGCAAGCAACACAAAGCTGGCAAATATCAAGCACACCACTAGACTGGCTATAAGCAAACCTCTCACCTTGTCCATCCAACCATTAACTTTGATTATAAATTAGCTACATTTAACTGCTACTCAAGCCAATAATTATTTATAATCAACAATAAATAAACAGCAAAAAAGATGATATTTTCTTGTGTCAGATGTTCATACCAGTTTCAGCATATGCCTCGGCAATATCCAAGAACAGATCACCCACATCTTCTATGTTCTCTAGAAAAAGTGATGACATCAAACCCTGCAAGATGAAGACACATATTCAGTGATTGGATCAGTGCTGTTGGATCATTTAGCTCAATCAGTCAACTGAATGGGACAATATCTTCAATTGCAGTGTTCACAAGGGATTTTGTAGTCCAATGTTGAATCAAAATAACATGATTTTTGCACTAGGAAGCAAACTGAATGTGAATATTACATTTTATGGATTAAGCAGTGCATTCACCTCTCACATATATGGGGGTATCAGGTTCGATTCCAGGACTGTGCATCACATACAGTATGAGCAGAGTTTGTTATCAGCCCAGAGGTTTTTTCAGGGTTTCATCTGTGACTTAGCCATGCCCTGACTAAGATCAGCCCAGAGGTTGTTTCAAAGTTTGATGTGTGAGTTAGCTGTACCATGACTTAGATCAGGGTATGATATAATTCACTAACCTTCACAGGTCTCAAGCACCGAAGATGAATTAAGCAGACTACAGCCTTGACTCTCAAGTCTATAGGAACTTCCTCTGGTATGAACCACTTGCCGTCAGAGTTCATATTCGGGACTGCTCTGATTGGAGATGCAGGAGTTATGGATTTGGTTTCTGAATACAACAGAAAAATGCAGCTACAATTGTGTGAAGAAGATAGTTTACAAGATTTACAAAACACCATGCAATCTAAAGCCAATAATTAATAATTAATCTGTCTATTTATGGTCACAAGGCTCAAGCGTACCCCTTTAGAGTCCATTTCTGATTTTATTATTTGAATATTGAGCATGTTTCTAGGATGAATAATATTTTTCACTCTGAGTTGTCATTAATAAAACAGATTACTCCAAACTCCTAAATAAATTATCTTCTTGAGCTTTGATTGGATTCTTTAATGATTGCCATGCTGAGGTGGAAAAATTCCACAGAATTGAGAAAGGCAACTTACAATGAAGTTTACTTTATTGTCCACTTAGAATTTTAGCTACGAATTGAATTTGAAGTTCAGGGTCTTCTGATTTATTAATTATTTAATTAATTAATTAATTTTAATTATTTTTTTTATTTTTTATTATTTATTAATTAATTTATTAAAACTCAGAGTGAATAATCAACTCAATATACCCCTTGCAGCATGTCAGAATGCAGCTCAATTTGGAGGATAGGTTTCCAATTCTCAGGAGATTGAAATTCTTTTCTTTTGTCCTCCAAATTGAGCTGCTTTGATGTCAAGTGCAAGGATCTATATTCAAATAATGCATGACTTTCCACACTCCTATGAAATCTGCTCTATATACCTCTTCCTTTTTGAGGAGAACTCTCAATGTCATAACCCATTAAATTAGAAAATGAAGACAGTGGTTCTTTGTTGTTTGACGAAGCATCATCACTGGTGTAGGACTGCTGGGTGATGTGGCATAATATACAGATTTTCTGAGAGAAAAAAACAATTATAATTATTATCATTCAAAATCAATAACTGCAGTCACTGTCAAAGACTCCAGTAGGAAAATCAAAGAATTGGTTATAGCTTTAGTGAATGCATGGAATAAGAGGGAATGGAATATGGAAGCAAATGGAGTGAAGGGAAGGGTATTGTAGGAAAAGAAAAGGAAGAAGGGAAAGGAAAGAGAAAGAAAAGTGAATAGAAGGGAAGGAAAGGAAAGGAAAGAAAAGGAAAGGAAGAAGGAAAGAAGGAAGGAAGGAAGGAAGGAAGGAAGGAAGGAAGGAAGGAAGGAAGGAAGGAAGAAAAAGGAATATTTCATTGAATATTGTTAAACATGTATTTCCTACCTTCAGAGCCAAGGAATAATGTTTTCCAGAGATGTAGAATTCTGCTAACAGATTAATTGCTGCGAAAAGGAAGAAAAAATCTTAATATGATTTTATATTGTTACTCAGTAAAAGTCTCACAAGTCAACTCTCAGCTTTGTTCTCCAAGCCTGGCCTGATCTCTTGTCTTAAAACATGCAGGAAAATGAATAGTAATTTACCTCTAAAGTCTGAATAACCTGGGTACTTTTCAAAGGCAACAGACATTGAATCTATAGCCTGGTCAAGTGAAGAGTTTTCATGGTGAATCTTTGAGGGAAAAAATGGTATTAAAAACATTGCATGGCATCATTAAAATATTTAAGGAACTTAGTAAAATATTGTACCTCAAATTCAAACTTTATGAATACCCTGAAACCCTGAAACAACCTCTGGGCTGATCTAAGTCAGGGCTGCCTTCATAAAACATTTGGTGCCCTTCGGAAACAGCCTCTAGGCTGATCCAAGTCAGGGCATGGCTAACTCACAGATCAAACCCTGAAACAACCTCTGGGCTGATCTAAGTCAGGGCATGGTTAACTCACAGATCAAACCCTAAAACAACCTCTGGGCTGATCTAAGTCAGGGTATGGCTAACTCACAGATCAAACCCTAAAACAACCTCTGGGCTGATCTAAGTCAGGGTATGGCTAACTCACAGATCAAACCCTGAAACAACCTCTGGGCTGATCTGTGGATCAAATTAGAATTCAACTTGTTAGGTTTTGCAGAGAGAGGAAAACCAGAGAACCCGGAGAAAACCCCTTGAATGAAGGAAGAGACTTGACAAACTCTGCTCACATGTGATGCCGAGTCCAGGAATTAAATCTGGATGCCCAGAGCTGAGAGGCAAATGTACAACTACACCACCCTTGATTCCCCCATACTCAGGATACAGCTTTATATTGAGTACTCACCATTGCTATTTCGATCGCCAAATCAAAATACTTTTCTGGGCAATCAGTTGGGAGAACCTGCAAGAAATGCAACAGCAAATGAAAACCCATCTCTAACAACTATGATCATCAATTATGATAATTATCATTCTATTATTACTGACCTTTAGAATAGCTTCATATCCTTCTATTGCTTTCTTGATGTCGTTCATCTGGTAACACAAAGCTGCTTTATCCCATAATATACTAACATTATTAGGATCTTGCTTTAGCGCTGGTAAAAAGAGATTAGTACAAATTAAAACACAGGGTGGCACAGGGGTTATGTATGATGCATGATTCCTGAAATTCAAAAAATAAGTCTGCGATTCATGAATTTCAATACCCCCTTTCCCCCCCCCCCCCCCCCCCCCCTTGTGATGCATGATCTGTTTACTTTGAAGATTGTGCTTCGTGAATAATCATATTTTGTGTTCATAAATTTATGAAAAAACAGGATGTGCATTGGCATAGTTTCTCACTCAGGGGTGGATCCAGGAATTTGAGAAAGTGGGCCAGTCAAAATTTGGTGTCAGACAAACCTTGCTGAATTTGCAAAATTAAACTTGAGGAGGTCAAAGCTTGCAGATATGAAAATACCACTAACACTAACTAAAAGTAAAAAAAATGCATCAGAACTAAAAGAGGAAGCCACGTATGGCCCCATTGACCCCACCTAAATCTACCTTTGTTTCAGGTTAATAACTTAGTAGGTTTTAAGATAAGTACTAACCCTGGTTATAGCAAGCCATGGCTTGTTTATAATTGTTTTGTTCAAGGGACATGCCAGCAAGTTTCAGCCATTCTTCAACGTCACCAGTCTTGCTCAAATAAGCTGTTATCAGAAGAAACTATGATATTGGGAAAAAAAACGTTACAATGCATTTCTTAACAAAATCATTTTGTTTGTAGCCTCTAGTGTAATCAAAGTCTTAGGCTTAAGCACTGTTCTAGAGCACCCAGATTGAATTGGAACTTAGTGATGTGCTGGGTTTCACTAACTAAAGGAACAAAACCAGTGAACCCAGAATAAGATCCATGGTCAATCAGCAGAGGGACCCAGCAAACTCTACTTGCATGTGATTCTGAGTCCAGGGATGTACCCAAGATGTACCAAGATGTACCCAAGACCTCAGAAATGAGAGCGAGTGTACTGCTGCTATACCACAGATTATTGGCAGCTGTTTTTTGATTATCATTTGTTGATATGATGATTATTGGGTGCCGGATTGTTGTTCATACCTGCAGTGCTTTTGCCATGTCACCTTGCATTTCATACAGCATACCAAGAGTTTGAAAGGGTTCAGGACACTTTGGAACTGAGATGCAGAAATAAAAAAAACATATATTACATGTAAATGCAGGGACTGCGTCCAGACTTAGTGACCAGCACATCAGACTGATCAATATGTGACCAGTCAATTTGACCAGGCAAGAGCACTAGCCTATCAGAGGTGCATGGTGAGCAAGTGCTATAATCTTGGTCAGACATTGTTCACTAGCTGGCCATTATTTTTAGCCTTGTTCTAATAATCTAAACATTTCGGTATAACAAATACCTTGTCTTATGATTTCAATACAAATTTCCTTTGCTTTGTCATATTCCCCCTTTGCGCAAAATATATTAGCTTCTCCCATCCGACGCCTAAATTTTGGAGGGACTTCATTTCTCCTAGGACGACCCTGTTTGCGTTTCCTGGAAATTGGAATATCAGCACGAAACTCATCCACACTTGTTCCCCCAAGTTTCTGAGCCTTCTTGGCTGCTGGTAGACCAAGGAGAAGCTCTGTCATTCTTCTTGGTGCTTGTACTTTTGTGATCCCTGGTGCTGGTGATTCTGTTATTGGCATTTCTTGAACTGGTTCTGTTAATTCTTGACTCATAGAGGATAATGAAGTAATCTCTGCATCAGCTGGGATCAAAAATGAAACCATTGGAAATGGTCATAAATTCTCAAGGCGAAAGAGGTAATGAATGAATAGAAAGATGTGAAATGTGAGTAAGAGAGTTGTTTGTTGATTCTTTCCTGTGAGGGTTTTTTACAGGTTCTTGGTTTTTCTCCTTCCACAAAAAAATCAACTTCTACATTCCAATTGGAATATCAGTGAATACAAAGTTATGTACAAGTCAAATCCAAACCTGAAAATATCTCTAATATGGTTGATACTAGAACAAGTTCTTGTTCAAGTTTTAGTGTGATGATGTTTTTGACTCGATCCAGCACTTAGTATTAAGCCCAGGCTGTTGCCGAGGGGGGGGGGGGGGGGGGGGGGGGGGGGTGGGCATTTTTTACTCTGTGAAGATGCCAGTCTACTAAATCCCATTTATTTATTCTTTAAAGTCATAAAAAAATTGCTTACCATTATTATCGTCTCCTTGTCCTTCATTCTCTAAATCTTCTTCTTCTAAGTCATCATCACCATCACCATCATCATCATCATCATCCTCATCATCATCAACTAGCTTCATGCTTGCCTCCTTGCTTTCATTGGACTTATCATCATCACCAATTTCTAGCCATTCAAAGACCGATATTTCACCATTCAAGTATTGCATAAGCGAATCAGAGCTTTCGTCGGCCATTCTTGTTTGCTTTCAACGGCGTTTTCTACGGTCTTAACCTTCAAAACTAATGCCAATTTTCTTTCCAAAAGTTTTCATCTTCAACATCCACCATTGTTTGATTATTCAATTTTGGCGCGGAGATCTGGAACAAACTTTGAATAACCACAGGAAGCCCAAGATTTTAGTTAAATTTTAATTAAGTTTTTCAGATTAAGACATATCAAATTCTCTAGGAAATTAACGCAGATTATCAAATAACAAACAAAATTTATTAAAAAATCTCGTAGTACAGTTATTCAAAGAGAGGTATTCAAAAGAACGAAGAGTATGGGTTCCCTGTGGTAAAACGAATGATTTCCGAATTGTTTCCGAGTCTTAGCCGATGGGGCTCGTAAAGCATTGCCTCTGATGCACCGATGCACCTGGTCTCTTGTCAGCCATTTTGAAGCAACGTTGTAAAAGACGCTGTTAAAAAAAACCTGCAAAATGGCTCGGGTTTACATTGGAAATCTCGGTGATAACGCCTCAAAACGAGAGCTAGAAAGCGAATTTGAATATTACGGTCCTTTGAAGGACGTTTGGGTGGCCAGAAATCCACCAGGCTTCGCGTTTTGCGTGTTTGAAGACAGAAGAGATGCTGAAGACGCGGTAAGAGCTCTTGACGGAAAGTTCATTTGCGGAACAAACATTCGTGTTGAAATGGCTCGCGGTCCAACTCGAGGAGGAAGAGCAGCTAGGTTAGGACTGACAGAGAAGTGCTATGAATGCGGAAGAATTGGTCATTTTGCCCGTGATTGTACTCGAAAACGCCGTCGTTCCAGGTAAGGTGTTTCTCTATGAACATCTCCTTTTAATATTTATCCTGTAATTATTTATTATCAGTATGCTTAATTTCTTGCTTTAACCTCCCTTTATATTATCCTTTCTTTGA
Source organism: Anthopleura sola (assembly GCA_023349425.1). Classification (NCBI taxonomy): domain Eukaryota; kingdom Metazoa; phylum Cnidaria; class Anthozoa; order Actiniaria; family Actiniidae; genus Anthopleura; species Anthopleura sola. The sequence continues at coordinate 9,827,838 of JALHLI010000007.1, read as the reverse complement.
ACTCTTAGAAACTCAGATTTCGTGTTTTTAGCGATTAAGGCTTTCCAAACAAACCAGAAGCGCCCGATCAAAAGAGGAGCCAAACCAACGCGGAAATGTTATTAGCTCATTTGCATATTACTCTTCCTTGTCGTAATTCTTCCAATTTATAATTAACTTTTCTAGATTTTCTTCAAAAGAAATTATTTCATATCCGTCTCATTTTAGAAAACACTTAAAAAGCTTTCTGATCTTGACAGTTTTTGACATTTTATTATATGACAATGGCTTGCGTTTGTGAACGCTCAAAATTATTTGAAAAGATTTTTCTCAGCATTTTGACATACATTACTTTGTGTGTGTTTTTTTTTTAACGAAAAGCAAAAGATAAAAGATTTGTTTTGGATTTCAGTAAGGTTTATGTGTTTCAGGGTTTTTTTCCCTGAACATCAAACTTTAATTGTTTAAAAAGGATCTGTTTACTGTGAAATTGATCTTTGTTAAAAAAAAGCATTCTGATTGGCTAAGAGTATAAAGCATACTGGTTTCAGTATACAAATGTATGCCAGATGTTAAGGAAAGTAACTATGCCAACGGTTATGAATTTGAATCCTTATTCTACTACTGTTTTATAAGGTAAAACCCAGAATATATTTGACCCAGATTTTTATTATATTGACAATTCCAGTGGGCCCATGTTTTACTGTATAATCCAAACAAAATATCCTTGCTCCTTTAGTCTTAATATATCAAGGATATTTCACACTAAACCTGTTGTATTAATGCAGGGCAGAAATGTAATGTGATTTGTTGAAAACTACGGGCGTGCAACCCACAACCAACTAGCAGCGCATTCTCCATCTTCGGTGCCAATTCGCTCACAACACACGAGAGTCACCTGCCTTGCACTGTGCCTCAACATTGCCTTGTAGTGGTGTGGTCCATCAACCATCCCCCGTCCTAAGTCTTTTAGCCTCTCTACCAACCTGTGATCTTCAGCGAATTCGAGAAAATTTTCTACAGTGCTCGTTGATCACAAAACTTGCCATTCAAAATTCATTTCTCTGAGTAAGTACTCTCATTCTGTTGCGCTCAGATGGGTTGATTAATAATGGTTATAGCTGTGATCGTAAAGCATGGTTGAGCTTGTTCTGGTAGGGACCACTTGATGAGCAACTCCTATGTGATCACACATACCTTTTATCATAAATAAGAATGCTTCCAGAAGTTTCCACTCAACACCTTAAAACTTAAACTCAACAAATAACACAAAATTACAGGGATTGCTTTTCTTGATCTCACTAAAACATGATGTGCACTGACAAGATGAAACAAATTGTTAGTATAAATAAAGTCAGTTTAAAGCTTTGTTTTCACTATATTCATAATGTTTGTTTCATTACACTTAAACAGACAAAAGAATAAGTGAAATTTAAACTTTTTTTATATACACTGCAGTGCTTAATACTAACTTGCCGTCATATTCTTTCTCATGCAACAGATTTAAAATGGCTGAAAAATTTGTTCATTACTAAAAAATGCATTTATCGTTAAAACAAATATGTGCTATAGACCTCTTTACTGTGGTTGGATTGTTTTCTCGCTTCAGAGCACTTGTGGTTCTCTTGAGATTAAGATTCTTCGTTTTAGTTGTATCCATATTCATCAGTCTTATCAACATGCACAACTGTTAAACAAAGAAATGGTAATCTAGAGAATGACACCTGGTCTGAATAAATTGACATGCCTGAGTAAAAAGATCTATTGGCTATTGCGGCATTAGTGTTGAGCACTGTTAGGTATTCATTTCATAAGATATTCACTGGGCATTAACTTTACTAGGTTATTGACCACTATCTAAAGCTAGCATGTACGATTGAATAAAAATTTGATCTAAGATTTGACGAACAAAAGACCATACTATAAGATAAATACCATTCACCCTTTTCCATACATCGGTTCACTGGTAAAAAACAAAGCATTCAATCAAGGCTGCAAGGTAGTTTGAAAGGATTATTCAAATTTGAACCTTAAGCTTTGAATGCTTTCTGTTTGACCAGTGAACCAATGTATGGAAAATGGTGAATGGCTAAAACTTTTTAAAATTCTAAAATTAATAAATTACAATAAAAAAAATTGGCATCTAGTTTTCATCAAAACTTTAAATTGATAAACAAAATGTACATATCCTAATCAAGATTGGTGACAAGAGATCCCATATCAATAGATATTTGTTGCAAGCCAGATCCTTGGATCCATCAATGAAGCTAAAAAATTCCTCATAAATTAATGAACTTGATTGATTGTGGAGTTCTAGTTCTTGCTTTTTGGTCTATAACAAGTCATTTTATAGCATTAGTTGTGATCTTTAACCTTTAAAGTTGTCTAAAACATATCTTTTTGTATTTTATATCTTAAAATTATAAACCCCTGCTAAAGAATTATTAAAACTAGATATTTAGTGTATTTTTATTTATTTTGGGGGTTTGAGAGTCTGCACAATAATATAATATTCATAATTATAAATTTGTTCTCTCTCTCCGTTAATGTAGGTCAAGGTCGCCTCGTCGTGGCAGAAGCAGGTCTAGAAGCAGGTCTCCAAGGTAAGAGTTAATCCACACTTTATTTCAAACTTGAAAAAGCTAGCATTAACCTGATCAAACTTTAATGATCTAGACGAAGAAGATCCAGATCACATTCCTATGAGAAGAGGTACAGTTCACGCTCAAGATCTCGCTCCAGAGAAAGAGAACACAGGTCTCCAAGTCCTTTCCGCGAACGCAGAAAAGATAGAAGCCAGTAAGAAAAATTTGTTTTCTTGATTTTAATCATCTAAGGAAAAAATTAAAGTATAAAAAATTCTCTTTTTGTTCTAGTTCTCCTGATGCATCTCCAAAACAAGAAAGGCTAAGCCCCAAAGAAGACAGAAACAATGGAGATACTCGCCAGTCCCACAGCAAGTCTCGCAGCCGTTCACCAGCCAGTGTGAAGAGTGAACCTGAAGATTAAAGCCCCATCTTTATCTGGCAATTTTGTCAGTTCAACCAGCCATCATCAGAATAGTCCACTTGGATAAAATGTTTTCCCATTTCAGAACGTCATCTACTTGATAACAAAATTCTTTGTTCAAGTATTTTCTTTCATTTTAAAATCTACACTGGTATTACTTATAAACAATGAAATACAATACTAAAGGGAATGACACTTGTTCTGAGATGGTTTAACAGTGGATTTGATGTATTCGCTGTGATTTTTAGCTATGTTATTTGTTTAAGTTTTTCTTTCTCTTTCGTTCTTTTTTTAGAAATTATATTATCAATATACAAATACATGTAACCTTCCAAATCGAACAAGCAGTAATCTGTTTTAATGCCAATATTTTTAATTCTAGGTAATTTTTCTGTAGTGTTACAATTTTTCTAGCACTAGTTTACTATCATATATCATTATTATATACATATACTATCACAATTATCATGATGAGACTGCATTTTGTAAAGTTTTCAAAACATTAAACTCACATGACCCTCTCAGCTTGTCATACTGTTATGTTTCAAAGAATTTAAAAAAAAACAGTTTTGTTCAAACATTTACTTTTTACAGTCTTTTTTGCTTTCTTGTTGAAAAAAGAGGAGAATAAAAGAATACAAAAGTAAACCTCTAGCTTTTCCCATAGAGGTGATCATCTCTCAGTGCTCTGACAGAAAACCCTGTGTGCAACAGTGCAGGATGTGAGGGTGAAAGCTTGGAAAATACAACAAAACTGAATTGTAACTGAGTTGTTGGTTGGTTCTCTCCTGTGCTTCAAGGGTTTTTCCTGTTCTATGTTTTTTCCTCCCTCCACAAAAATCAACTAAATTCCAATTGTAATGCAGTGAAAAAAGAGTGGAATCCACTGTTAATTCTCATTATTTATTCATTATTTATTCCTTCATAAATGCAAATGTAAGTACAAATTTCAATGCTCCTAACTCAATCTACAAAATGAACCTTTTTCTAAACTGACTCGTAGTCTACAAAACCCACTATTCCCTGTATTATGAATACAGAATGAAAATATGGTTCCTGTCTAAAAAGCTTTTGTACTCATTGCCTACAAAAACCTACTTTCCTTATAAATTACTAGTCCAAAAACCTACATCCATAGCCTACGAAACTTATTTTCTTACATGAGGTCAAATATTTTTTTTTTTAATAAGTTTGTATATTATTTTATTCCACACCATAGAAAATACAGCCAATCTGAAAGCATGGAAGCTATTGTAACTATATATTCGTTGGTATTTCACTCTTCCTTCCCATCATGCACTGCCCTTTGAATCTAGGCATTTGTATTTTCTATGGTGTGGGATAAAATGGTTTCTTGTGGCATACCATGGATGTCCTACTTGTGACTAGGATTTTCTTTCTATACACTCTCGCCTAAAGGCTAGTGTGTATACTAGAAACTACAATAATTGACACAGTGTACCACTTGAAACCATTGTATAACTAATATATAGCTACCGGAGTATTCTTAGCTACTAATATTCTGCATGATTGTATTCTAATGATTTTTTACAGATTAATGCATAAAGGCCCTGTTATACTGCAATTATTTCAGGAACTTGTCTTGTATTACCAGCAAATTATCTTGCAACATTGTTGCGAGAAGTTGCTAAGAAAATTACACAGTGAAACAGGACTTTACCAGTCACCTTGTGCTGATATCTATAACAAATGATGACAGCTCTCTTTCCCTTAGAAAAGTAATATCAGGTCAGTCATTTCTACAATATGGACTGCACAGCTCTCATAAAATTATTAATAGATGCAAAACACAACACATGCTGTATATAAAAACTACAAAAACTATGGTTATATAAATCTAAGTATCTGGTTTTGTGTATTGCTGATGATGTCTCTTATCGGCACCATCATTCATCCCAAGTTCCAAGACTTCATTTCTTCCTTAAGGTTGGAACGGCTCTTAGTGGTCTGAAAACAAAATATGCAACATTATAAACCCAAGATAATAAACCAGCTCCTGGTCCCGTCAGCCTGCCATGACAGATATAGGTATAGGTCCATGTGGTACTACTGGGTGCCAGACAAATAACGGCTGACAACGGATCCCAACATCAATAACCCACTTCCAAGATAATATTGCTATGCTTGTCATGCACAATGGTTTCACTGTGAGGCTTCGTACAAAAAGCTCAGTGATTTAGTGAAAGGAAAAAAAAAGAGTGTGCGTGACAAGTAATGCATATTTTGGAAATGGGCCATTGGTTCCCCCACTCTGTGTTTCCCATCCTACTATCCCTTTATTGCATCTATGAGATGTGACCTAAAAAATTAGACTTTAGAAAAATAGCCAAAATGGTTTTCTACTTGTTTAACAAAGGTCTGATTCTCCTATTCAGTTATTTTCTCTCCTCTGAATTTCCACTTGCAGACTTTGCAGTGAAAACTGAATGGGAATTCTAGACAACTAAAAAGTTAAAAATCTTGACCAGGCCTACTAAAAGGACAAAATATTATTTTACCTTAATTTTTACTGCTGTTCAACTCAGTTGGTACTTGATTTCTTCTCTTGAATCCCATCCATGCTTCTTGACACAATTGAAAACTTCCATGACAAGATTGGGAAAATATTCCAGAAACACAAAGTCTTGAAGCACAAATTCTTTTACTTGAGTTGGTCGCATGTCTTGAGAGATGTGTGCGAGAGTATTTCGTATGAACCTCACCAGCTCCACTACAGAGGAAGTATCATATGGCTTATGCTTTTTCGTCATTTCTGTGTAAATAGTAGGCATGTGTACATAATTTGGATCATTCCAAGTAGGGTGTGCCATTATCATGCTTTTCAATTTACCATCTAGCTCTTTCTCCACAATGCTCAAAGGCAGTGCTCTTTTATGTAAGTAAGCACGAGGGCATTCAAATTCTGGCTGATTTCCAACAGCAGATAAAAAATCCATTTTTTTCTTCTCAGGCCAGAAGAATGGATGTGTCAGTGCCATAGCGGCTGTGGGTCGATTAGCTGGGTCGCTATCCAGCATGTTATGCATGAGGTCATTAGCTTCAGGACAGAGAGTACTGCACCTGAAACTCTCCATCTTATCATATAATTCTATTATATTGGCTTCTGTTTTATTGTTGATCTCTAGTTCGCCTTTATTTTCACAGTCAGCTGGGGTAAATGGATGTTTTTTCCCTGACAGAATATAATAAATGACAAGTCCAGCTGAAAACACATCACAGGCCATTTGATGTTTAGTTTTCTTACTTGAACACTTGAGCACCTCTGGAGCAATCCAACATCTTGTGCCAACAACAGAACCACTGGATGTTGTGTAAGTGCCAAGGGGATCAATATGACGGCTCAGACCGAAATCAGCAATTTTCAAACACAATTTAGGATAGGTTTTGAACAGAATATTACTTGGCTTGAGGTCACGATGGAGGATCTTTTGTTGGTGCAGATATTTCAGGCCATTTAACATATCATCACAGAGTTGAACACTTTTTGTATCAGCAAAAGCAGCACCATCAAGGTAATCATTAAGGTTTCCCTCCATCAGCTCCAAAATCACATAACAAAAATGTTCATCTTCAGTAAAGGACAAATATCGAACCACCTGTTCGCAGTCTGCAAGGGCAGTAAGAGTTTTAATTTCTTTCTTATTTGCTTCTAATTGTTGGTTGCGCAACTTTTCAATGCGTTTGATAGCTACTTCCCTGCCATCCTTCTCGTTCATCCCAGCAAAAACAAGACCAAATGAACCCTTTTGTATATTGATTTCATAATACCAATATAGGTCTAGCTGTTTGCACTTTTGTCTTCTAGCAACTTTTGACAGTATGGGCTTGTACTTTGTTGAAATGGATGTCCATGGGAATGCCAATGGAACTTCATCAATGTCTAATGGTTTCAACAGGAAACTTTTAAGTGCTGGGCACTTGTTAGCTATGTCCAAACAAGACTTGTCAGATGCATCAAGAGCATTACAATCCATTCCATATGTAAGAAGCTGTTTTGCAATTGTCCAATGAACAGAAGTATCTTCATCTTCCTCATAATGAAAGTTCATCTCATTCACAATGTTTCTACAGCAGAGATGAAGGGCAGTATCTTCCTTGCTTTTATAACTGATAGGTTTAGTCTTCCTTGACTCTAAAATCATCTCAACAAGGATGCTCTTCCATTGCTTGCGTGTAGAGCTGTCTTGGCAAACAGCATTCAAGAGTGAAATTGCTATGGCATCAGATTGAATGTAGTCTTCCTCACAAGCAACTTCCACCAATGCTTTGGCCAAATCAAAGGCTCCTACTTGAATGAGAATGCTTAAAACAGTTGTGCCATGTTTGTCTACAGCCCATGGATCAAGATTGTTGTCAAGGACAGTTTTCCAAAAAGCTTTTGGTTCTTGTGACACATCTTGGTAAAGATAATCTTTATCTTTAAGGGAAAGTTTCTTTGATGCAACCAGGAGAGGTGAACACCCTTTCACATCCAAATCTTTAGGGTTTGCTCCAGCATCTATTAAAAGTTTGACAGCAGTCCAGGATCTGCACAGATGCACAGGGGTTTCCTCATTCTTATTTCTGTCATTTAATTGTACTCCACAAGCTACAAGATAATTAAGAACTGTGCCTAAAAGGTTCTTCTTCGAGGTAATGTGTTCATCATCAGTACTGTCATTTTCTGAGCACAAATACAATTCCAGCATTGCCCAAAGATGAAGTGGAGAGTTGAGATTGGCATCTCTTTTGTTCACAGTCATTTCAGTAAGTGGCTTTGAACATGGAAACAACTCCAGTATTTTCATTGTTTCAGCTAGAACTTCTTTTCCTATTCTCTCATCATTCAAATGAAGACCTTCTTGAAAGAGTTCCAGCATCAAATGAAAAACTGACTTTCCACTTCTTGTTGTCTCTTCTACACTTGATCCATGTTCTAATAAGTATTTACAGATGACAACCAAGGTTTTGACTTTGGAACTGCTTTGACTGGATTTTATCCACTCTTTCTTGGACAAACAAAACAAAAGAGGAGTTTCACACTGGTGATTTTTTGCATTGAATGATACTCCTAGATCTTCCAGTTTCTGACACATTGTCATAGCAACCATAGTTTCATGTGGCATAACTAGAGGCAGGCAGGTAGTATAGTGAAGTGCTGTATTTCCATCTGCATCAGCATAATTGGGGTTGGCACCCAATTCAACAAGAACGTCAGCAATTTTCTGAAGATTTTTATACAAATACCTGTCTTCTTTCATCATTTGTGTGACTTTTTCAATTTTTCTCTCTACAGCAACTTGTTCTGCAATGTACATTTTAGCTGAATCCATGGCCTCAATAATGTTCCTTACATCAAAGCTATGCACCACATTTGTGCTGCTTCTTAGATCAAAGGCTTCTGCTGCTGCTTTTCTTTTTCTGCTTTCTCTTGTTTGCAACTGTGCTTTACATTGAAAGATCTTGCAAAAAACTGCATTAATAATTGCCTCAAATATTGTATTAGGTTGTATCCTTTCTTTGACCACTGTATTAAGCTTTTGGAAGTGAACTGAAAAACCATCTTCCCTGCCCATTAAGTTTTCAATCCAAAAGGAAATGATGCTCATAGTGCAGTTGTCTTTCACATTCAGATTACCTCCTTTCTCAAGAAGATAGCAAGTTGAATCCAGAGACTCATTGAAGCTATAAAACAGCACAGACCTGCCATACTTATCTTTCTTGTTCACAGCAGCATGTCCATCCTCAACCAATGCACGGATGATATCTTTTTGAGATAAACAATAGAACAGGGCTGTGTGACCTTCATGGTCACTTAGATTCACATCAGCACCAGCCCTTATCAACTTACATGTTATTCTTTCAGAGGCATCAACTTTGTAATATCTACTTTTAATAGAATAACTCAAAGCAGATTTCCCTTCTTTATCAATTATATTGACATCCCCACCAGCATCAATCAGTGAACAGGCTAAATGCTCACAGTTATTTTCCACAGCACGTAATAAAGCTGTTTTCCTCTTGTTATCAGTTATATTAACATCAGCACCAGCTTCAATCAACATATTAGCGATTTGGTCCCAATCACTCTCTTTGGTAATCCTACAAAAATAATCTAAAAATTCCTTGAACCGCTTTGTTAATGATTTTTCACCCTTCTGAGCACAATAGATCAGTGCAGTTTTTCCTTTGTTGTCAGTCACATTTACATCCACACCAGCCTTAATTAATTCAACAACTACTGGTACTTTATGTCTACCATACAAAACAGCACATATAAGGGCAGTCTTACCCTGATTATCAGTGATGTTCAGGTCTGCACCAGCTTTGATCAATCTCTGGATCACACTTTCATTACCACTGATTGCAGCAAAGAACAATGCAGATTGGCCATCTTTATCAATGACACTATGATCAGCACCAGCATCAATTAATCCACAAGCAATACTTTCCTTGTTATATTGGATGGCAAACATCAAAGCAGTCTTACCCTGATTATCAGTGATGTTCAGGTCCGCACCAGCTTTGATCAATCTCTGGATCACACTTTCATTACCACTGATTGCAGCAAAGAACAATGCAGATTTGCCATCTTTATCAATGACACTATGATCAGCACCAGCATCAATTAATCCACAAGCAATACTTTCCTTGTTATGTTGGGTGGCAAACATCAAAGCAGTCTTACCCTGATCATCCTTGACATTAATATCAATACCAGCTTTGATCATTTCTTTAACAACTTTTTGATAGCCAATTCTCGAGGAACACAATAACAGTGCAGTTTTGGCATGTCTGTCAATAACACTTACATCAGCACCAGCATCAATCAATGCACATGCAAAATGTTTGTTGTCATATTCAATAGAATAGTTCAAAGCAGTCTTGCCCTTAATATCAGTTACACTGATATCAGCACCAGCGTCAATCAAAGTTTTTAGTAACATCTCAACCCTAGCAATCTCTTTCTCATCATCGCAATAATCCATTCTATGTTTATTGCCCTGAGCAGCATACATCAAAGGAGTTCTGCCTTCATTATCAGTTTTACTGACATCAGCACCTCCCTCTAATAATACAGTAACTAAATCAGGTTTTTTATGTAGAGCAGCATACATCAAAGCAGTTCTGCCTTCATTATCAGTTTTACTGACATCAGCACCACCCTCTAATAATACAGTAACTAAATCAGGTTTTTTATGTAGGACAGCATACATCAAAGCAGTTTTCCCCTCTTTATCAATTATGTTCACATTTGCATTTTTCTCTATTAATATAGAAACTATTTTGTGATAAAGCAATTCGTTTCCAAATTCATTTTCACAATACATTAAAGCAGTCTTGCCTGCATCATCAGTTGCATTGACATCAGCGCCAGCATCGAGTAAAACAGAAATGATATGGCTTCGTTTTGATATGGCACGGAGTAATAAGGGCTTTCCATCATCAAAAGTGAAGTTAACATCGGCTCCTTTCTTAATTAATCTAAGGGCTCTTTGTTCGTTGTTTTGCCATAAAGCATCTAGCAAGGTATTAGCTAGTTCAGCCCTGGGATTTGTCGGATTTGGCTCGGGATTTCCCTCTTTCTCTTGTTGGCAAGCCATGCTAACAAGGTAAGTATTGAACCATTCGACCAAAATCTACTGGCATGTCGAATAAATTCTTACTTTAGTGTTTTCACATTCGTGTTTCTTGGTTTTGTTTGGTGCCTTCTTGGGCTTCTTCCTCGACTTGAATGACGCCATTGAGCTTTCTTCCGCCATCACTCTCCAACCAATTTAACCCATTTTTTTCAGCTCCGCAAGCTGAATGAATAATTTCTACTGATATTCAGGACATATTTACATCATGTTTTAAGCTCCTACACGATAAAAAGATGATGAAAACTGCTAAAAAAATATTGGTATTAAAAGTTTTCTAGGAGCAGTAGGAGGCCGCGGAACAACGCCCTGTCCTGTACAAACAAATTAATTCATTATGGGTATACCACAGGGAGCCCACTTTATGAAAACTCAAATCAATTGGCAAAAAAAAAAAAAAAAAAGAGATCCGGGGGTGGGACTCCGGGGGTAAAGTATCGGGTATGCCGGTCGGAAATTTCCAAAAATACCCCTAAAAGATACCGGAAGCTTTTTCAAAAGGGCGTGGCTTGGTAAATTTTAACCCCTAAGAGATACCACAAAAATAATACTATTAAAAAATAAAGGCTTTTGAAATTTTTTTTCTTGGGTAATATTCTGAGTTTACACAGGCATACATATTGCAATATTATGCGATGGGCTAGTTCCTTTTTCAACACCCTAAGAGATACCAGAAAGTGCTAATTTGCTAAACCTCAGATTTAAGACCATAAAAGATACCAAATCGTTGATTTTTACCTCTAAGAGATGCGACGAGCATACCCGATACTTAACCCCCCAGGGCTTGAGATGATCCAACAACTGTGAAGAAAACGTTTTGTAAGGGAGTATCAATTTTTAGAAGAGAGGGATCATGATCACATGATTATCATGCTGATGACAGACTACATTTTGTAAAGTTTTCAAAACATTAAACTCACATGACCCTCTCCACTTGTCATACTGTTGTTTCAAAGAGTTTTAAAGTAAACAGCTTAATTCAAGCATTAATGGTTGCACAATTTTTTATTTGCATTCTTGTTGGAAGAAGAAGAGAATAAAAGAATGAGAGAGTCAGGGCCAAAGCCACCATTTAGACAGTGGTCCAGCTTTAAAAAAAGGTGTTCTGGATTTCTCAGGTAATAAATATTTTTTTCAAGGGGGAAAATGGTTCTGGCATTAAAAAGTGGTCCAGTTTAACTGGACCAACCATACTGGTGGCTATGGCCCTGCCCTTAGAGAAGTGAGTCTCTCTACTCTGATGGAAAATCCTGTGTGCAACAGTCCAGGATGTGATCATGAGGGTGAATGCTTAGAAAATACAAAAAAAAAAAAAAACTGAATTGTAAATGCTTTTAATTAAGTACAAATTTCCATGCTCATAACTTGGTCTACAAAATGTACCTTTTTCTAAACTAACTTGTAGTCTACAAAAACCACTGTTCCCTGTAGATTATGAGTATAGAATGCTATTATATAAACTGTTTAAAAAACTATCAATATTCATAGTCTACAATATCTACAAAACTTATTTTCTTATTTGTTCATAGTCTACAAAAATTATGTTTGATTATCCGATACAAATGAGGTGGCAACAACCCTAAAAGATTGCGGCACCTACTACAATTTTGGACAAAACTGTTGGGACTTTTTTTAATTTTTTTCTGAAATTTCAAAATGTAATACCATGCAACACCCATGCAATGTTGTTTCTGGTTGCTGAACACTAAGTGAAGTTATTGAACAACATGCATTGATATTAGAGGGGGGTGTTGTGAAATATATTATTTTGAATGACAAGTCTGATTAATTATTAATAGCTTACCTACAATTATTATTATTATTCTGCATGATTAATAGCTGGCCCTTTGAATCTGACAGTCACCTTGAATTGTGCTGATATGTCTAAAAAAAAGCTGACAGCTCATTTTCCCTTGAGGCCGGGTCACACTAGCTAGGCTTTAAGTCACTGCAACACAACCCAAAGACACACCACTGTGCCAATTCCCCTTGTGTGTACTGTGGAATTTATGGGGGAAAATCTTGTCCCCGCAACAGAATTTTGTCCCTGCAACATATTGCACCAATTTCAGACTGGTTACAGCAACAAAATGAGTGAAAGTGGCATTGTCGCATTGTGTGTACACAAGAGGGGAATTGTCGCAGCGACATGTCCCCGCATCGTATTGCAGCAACTTGACATCTTGCGTGTGCCACCGGCCTTTAGAGAAGGTGCTACTGTAAAAATGCTCCTTCTACTGAGAATATTATATGGGAATCAAAAAAGGATGTTTCTAAATGTGTTGGCCATAATATTACTAATCTAACATAATTTCTTTAAATAAGTGAAAATTTAAATAAAATTTTGTCAGTCAAAAACAGTCTAATGATTATGTCCTTGCAGTATGTACATTTTAACTATACATAATTTTCATTCTGCCATCACTTTGGACAGGGATTCAACAGTTCCAACAGATCAATAGCTATTACAGTTGAACCAACAATAAGATAAATCAAATAGTTGTTTGTGGGTTGTGTTGATATTCATAATCCAATATAATTGATACTTCAACCCTAGTTTTTTAATGTTTTTTCTTAACCAAGCTTTCTACCATTATGCTACCACAAATTTATGTAACATTTGCTATTGTCATATTGCGCGCGCTATGTTGTAACTTCCTCGCGCTTTTTCAAATTGTGTTAGCGTATGTTTTCTTCGCGAGTTTATTCAACTGTAACCCTGAAGATGACCGTAAAGGTCGAAAGCTTGGTTAAGAAAAAACATTAAAAAACTAGGGTTGAAGTATCAATTATATTGGATTATCAACAATAAGATATTCTTTTGTTTTAAGAATCATACAAGTGAGGCTATCAGGTCGATACAAAGCTTGTTGTCTCATTTGCATCTCATTTGCATGCATCCAAAATATCTGCTATTGATTATTAATGAATATTTCAACTGCATCATAAATCTATAATAATTATAGAGTGGTTATACTTAACCAGTAAATTAGTAAACAAACAAACAGAGATTACGGTAGTAGATTGTAGTTCCACTGTTTTCTTTTGTGTCTATTTGACTATACATATATATTGCACATTAACAATTAATTTTTGTTTCACTGGTTGAGTAAAATCACTCTATATATATATGTGTATTTTTGACAGTTATTGGAAAAAATGTAGCCTATTGGGTCAGTAATTTGTAGACTGAACAGCTCTCAAATGCAATACACAATACATGCCATATATAAAATACTACAAAAACTACATGTATGGTTATATAAATCTCTGACTTTTTCATCAGCAACATCATATTCATTCCTTATTCCAAGACTTCATTTCTTGCTTATGGTTGAAATGGTTCTTAAGTGGTCTGAAAAGAAAATATACAACATTTTAAACTCAAGATATTTAACCAGCTCCAGGTCTCGTAAGCCACTCAGTAAAAGGGTAAAAGTGTAGAAGGTAATAGCTAGTAAACTATATGACCCCCATCAGTGTTGGTAGGATATCAGTAGGGTGATGGTAGGATGTTGGTAGGCTAACAGTAGCCTAAGAGTGTGGTGTTGGCCGATACCCTACTGACACCAATTTGGGGGTCGTATAGTTTACTATTACCAGTGTAGAATAATCCCTCCTTTTGACCTGTAGCCCAACGGTTGGTCCATCGGTCTAAAGATTGTGGCTAAAATATTAAACATTTATTCAGAAAAATAGCAAAAATGTTTTTTTACTGGTTTAACCAAGATGCTCCCATCCAGTTATTTTCTCTCCTCTGAATTTCCACTCACAGACTTGGCAGTGAAAACTAAAACTGAATGGGAATTCTTAAGACAGTAATTATTAAATAATTCAAAATTTTGATGATGCCTTACTAAAGAACAAAATAATTAATAATAAATAATATTACCTTAATTTTTACTGCTGTTCAACTCAGTTGGTACTTGATTTCTTCTCTTGAATCCCATCCATGCATTTTAACACATTTGAAGACTTCCATGACAAGATTGGGAAAATATTCCACAAACACAAAGTCTTGAAGTACAAGTTCTTGTACTAGAGTTGGTCGCATGTCTTCAGAGATGTGTGCAATAGTATTGCGTATGAACCTCACCAGCTCCACTACAGAGGAAGTATCATATGGCTTTCGCTTTTTCGTCATTTCTGTGTAAATAGTAGGCATGTGTACATACTTTGCATCATCCCAAGGGTGTGCCATTATCATGCTCTTCAATTTACCATCTAGTTCTATCTCAACATTGGTCAAAGGTGGTTTTCTTATTGTGCGAGGGCATTTAAATTCTGGTTGATTTCCAACAGCAGATAAAAAGTCCATCTTTTTCTTCTCAGGCCAGAAGAATGGATGTGTCAGTGTCATAGCTGCTGTGGGTCGTTTAGTTGGGTCACTGTCCAGCATGTTATGCACCAGGTCAGTAGCTTCAGGACAGAGAATACTGCACCTGAAACTCTCCATTCTATCATGTATTATATTGGCTTCTGTTTCATTGCTGATCTGCAGGTCGCTTTTATTTTCACAGTCAGCTGGGGTAAACGGATGTTTTTTCCCTGACAGAATATAATAAATGACAAGTCCAGCTGAAAACACATCACAGGCCATTTGATGTTTGGTTTTCTTACTTGAACACTTGAGCACCTCTGGAGCAATCCAACATCTTGTGCCAACAACAGAACCACTGGATGTTGTGTAAGTGCCAAGGGTATCAATACGACGGCTCAGACCGAAATCAGCAATCTTTAAACATAATTTAGGATAGGTTTTGAACAGAATATTACTTGGCTTGAGGTCACGATGGAGGATATTTTGTTGGTGCAGATATTTCAGGCCATTGAACATATCATCACAGAGTTGAACACTTTTTGTATCATCAAAAGCAGCACCATCAAGGTAATCATTAAGGTTTCCTTCCATCAGTTCCAAAACCACATAACAAAAATGTTCATCTTCAGTAAAGGACAAATATCGAACCACCTGTTCGCAGTCTGCAAGGGCAGTAAGAGTTTTAATTTCCTTCTTATCTGCTTCTAATTGTTGGTTGCGCAACTTTTCAATGCGCTTGATAGCTACTTCCCTGCCATCCTTCTCATTCATCCCAGCAAAAACAAGACCAAATGAACCCTTTTGTATATTGATTTCATAATACCAATATAGGTCTAGCTGTTTGCACTTTTGTCTTCTAGCAACTTTTGACAGTATGGGCTTGTACTTTGTTGAAATGGATGTCCATGGGAATGCCAATGGAACTTCATCAATGTCTAATGGTTTCAACAGGAGACTTTTAAGTGCTGGGCACTTCTTAGCTATGTCCAAACACGACTGACCAGATGCATCAAGAGCATTACAATCCATTCCATATGTAAGAAGCTGTTTTGCAATTGTCCAATGAACAGATGTTTTAGCACTATTCATAGAAGTATCTTCATGGTAATGGAACATCTCCTTATCAAAAAGGTTAAGGGACTCTTCTGAAGGTTTTACAATGTTTCTACAGCAAAGATGAAGAGCAGTATCTTCATTGCTGATATAACTGATAGGTTTAGCTTTCCTTGACTTTAAAATCATCTCAACAAGGATGCTCTTCCATTGTTTGCGTGTAGAGCTGTCTTGGCAAACAGCATTTAAGAGTGAACTTGCTATGGCATCAGATTGAATGTAGTCTTCCTCACAAGCAACTTCCACCAACGCTTTGGAAAAATCAAAGGCTCCTACTTGAATGAGAATGCTTGAAACAGATGCACCATGATTGTCTACAGCCCAAGGGTCAAGATCGTTGTTAAGGACAGTTTTCCAAAAAGCCTTTGGTTCTTGTGAAACATCTTCATAAAGAGGATTGTTATGCTCAAATGTGTCAAGTAGAAATCTGTAAAAAAATCGTGAATGAAAACCTTGAAGGTGATTTTTCTTTGATGCAACCAAGAGAGGGGAACAGACTTCTGAATTAAAGATTTTAGGGTTTGCTCCAGCATCTATTAAGAGTTTGACAGCAGTCCAAGATCGGCACAGATGCATAGGTGTTTCCTCATTCTTATTTCTTCCATTTAATCTTACTCCACAAGAAACTAGATGCTTAAAAATTGTGCCTAAAAGGCTCTTCTTCAAGGTATTGTGTTCAACATCACTACTGTCATTTTCTGAGCTCAAATGTAGTTCCAGCATTGCCCAAAGATGAAGTGGAGAGTTGAGATTGGCATCCCTTTTGTTGACAGTCATTTCAGTAAGTGGCCTTGAACATGGAAACAACTCCAGTATTTTCATTGTTTCAGCTAGAACTTCTTTTCCTATTCTCTCATTATTCAAGTGAAGACCTTCTTGAAAGAGTTCCAACATCAAATGAAAAACTGACTTTCCACTTCTTGTTGTCTCCTCTACACTTGATCCATGTTCTAATAAGTATTTACAGATGTCAACCAAGGTTTTGACTTTGGAACTGCTTTGACTGATGTTCATCCACTCTTTCTTGGACAAACAAAACAAAAGAGGAGTTTCATTTTTGTGGTTTTTTGCATTGAATGATACTCCTAGATCTTCCAGTTTCTGGCACATTGTCATGACAACAGTAGTTTCATGTGGTTCAACTAGAGGCAGGCAGGTAGCATAGTGAAGTGCTGTATTTCCATCTGCATCAGCATAAGTGGGGTTGGCACCCAATTCATCAAGAAGGTCAGCAACTTTCTCAAGATTTGTATACAAATGCTTGTCTTCTTTCATCTTCTCTATGACTTTTTCAATTTTCTCTTTTTTTGTAGCAACTTGTTCTGCAATGTACATTTTAGCTGAATGCATGGCCTCAATAATGTTCCTTACATCAAAGCTATGCACCACATTTGTGCTGCTTCTTAGATCAAAGGCTTCTGCTGCTTTTGTTTTTCTTCTTTCTCGTGTTTGCAATAATGCTTCCAAATGAAAGATCTTGCAAAAAACTGCATTAATAATTGCCTCAAATATTGTATTAGGTTGTATTCTTTTTTCAACCAAGGTATTAAGCTTTTCTAAGTGAACTGAAAAACCATCTTCCCTGCCCATTAAGTTTTCAATCCAAAAGGAAATGATGCTCATACTGCAGTTGTCTTTCACATTCAGATTACCTCCTTTCTCAAGAAGATAATGTGTTATAGTTAGACTCTTAGTTATGCTATAGAACAGCACAGACCTGCCATAGCAATCTTTCTTGTTTATAGCTGCATAACCATCCTCAATCAATGCATGGATGACATCTTCATCGGCTAGACCATAGAACAGGGCTGTGCTACCATTATGATCACTTATATTCACATCAGCACCAGCCTTTATAAGAGCCAAACTTTTCTGCTTGTTATGTTGGCTTTGAAGAGAATGCATCAAAGCAGTTTTACCATCACTATCAATGACACTATGATCAGCACCAGCATCAAGTAATGCATAAGCAGTAGTTCCCCTGTTTATTTGGATGGCATAAATCAAAGCAGTTTTACCTTCATTGTTGGTTGCATTCAGATCAGTGTTAACCTCAATCAGCTTGGAAATGATTTTTTTGTCTCTGATATCATTATTCTCAGGAACATCATAATTTCCCTTCACGCGGAGGAAAATCATTTCTGGAAGTGAAATCCCATTCTTGTCACTATAAATAGCCCAGTGTATCAGAGCAGTATTTCCTTCATTATCAGCTATGTTGGTATCAGCACCAGAATCTATTAATTCAATAGCTACATTTACTCTACCATTTTGCATAGCATACATCAAAGCAGTATTACCTTGCTTATCAGTGATGTTCAGGTCAGCACCAGCTTTAATCAATCTCTGGACCACACTTTCATTACCAATGATTGCAGCAAAGAACAATGCAGATTTGCCATCACTATCAATGACACTATGATCCGCACCAGCATCAAGTAATACATGAGCAATATTTTCCTTGCTATGTTGAATGGCATACATCAAAGCAGTCTTGCCCTTATTATCAGTTGCACTGACATCAC
The DNA here is from genome assembly GCA_023349425.1 of Anthopleura sola. Classification (NCBI taxonomy): domain Eukaryota; kingdom Metazoa; phylum Cnidaria; class Anthozoa; order Actiniaria; family Actiniidae; genus Anthopleura; species Anthopleura sola. The sequence continues at coordinate 9,809,251 of JALHLI010000007.1, read as the reverse complement.
CACCAACATCAATCAAAATTTTGAGTACAATCTCATCCTGATCATCCCAATAATATGCTGGTCGAGCAGCATACATCAAAGCAGTTCTTCCTTCATTGTCAGTTTTACTGACATCAGCACCAGCCTCTAGTAATTCAGTAACTAACTCAGCAGAAGTTTCCCCTCTCTTATTCATTATATTCACATTTGCTTCTTCCTGTATTAATGTTTTATCATCATCACGCATCCATCTGTACATTTGAATTCGTGCATTTTCAGCACAATGCATTAAAGCAGTCTTACCTGCATCATCAGTTGCATTGACATCAGCACCAGCATCGAGTAAAACAGAAACGATACGGCTGTTGTAGAATATGGCATGGAGTAATAAGGTCTTTCCATCATCAAAAGTGAAGTTGACATCAGCTCCTTTCTTAATTAAATCCAGGGCTCTTTGTTCGTTGTTGTTTCTTAAAGCATTTAGCAAGGTATTAGATAGTTCAGCCCTGGGATTTGGCTCGGGTTGTTGGTAAGCCATGCTAACAAGATAAGTATTAAACCATTGGACCAAAATCTAACCGCATGTCGAATAACTTCATACTTTACTTTCTTCACATTTGTTTTCCTTGGTTTTGTTTGGTGCTTTCTTCCTCGACTTGAACGACGCCATTACTAGCTAGCAAGCTTACTTCCGCCTTCACTCTCCAACCAATTTAACCCATTTTCTTCTGCTCTTGTTTTCCTGCAAGCTGGACGAATAATTTCACTATGCACGTCTTAAAAAATGATTTTTCTAGGACGGACGGAATCCTCAAAAAATGCATTATGGGTATACCACAGGGAGCCCACTTTAGATAAAAGTGAAAACTGAAAAAAATGCAAAACAATATTTTTGTATTATTTGTATTTTACGGCGAAGATATTTTCCTCCATACAAGCGAACGGAGATATTAACCAAACCATCCACTTGAGATGATGCAACAACTTAACTACAAAGAAAACGTTTTCATAAGGATTCTTTCAATTTTTAGAAGAGAGGGAGGGGAGGGTCATCAAGTTTTTACACAGCCAAAAGGGTGGATCATCAGTATATTTTCATTCACTCCATCTAGTTCTGCCAGAAAAAGGATGAAAAAACAATGGTTAGAATCATGAAAGTAATTCCTTGAGAGAAGGATGGTTGTGGATTTTTCTATGATAGTCCATATAGATTTCTCCAGCCCTCTATAAAAAATGGATAGGAGCCAAGTTACTTTTAAAGTATAAAAAGAATACTTTACACCGGGGTTGTAAATGCTTTAATAAGTACAAATTTCCATGCTCATAACTCAGTCTACAAAATGTACCTTTTTCTAAACTAACTCCTAGTCTACAAAACCCACTATTCCCTGTAGATTATGAGTATAGAATGCTATTAACCTGTTTAAAAAACTATAAATATTCATAGTCTACAATATCTACAAAACTTATTTTCTTATTTGTTCAAAGTCTACAAAAATTATGTTTGATTATACGATACAAATGAGGTGGCAACAACCCTAAAAGATTGTACGTGGCACCTACTACAATTTTGGAAAAAACTGTTGGGACTTTTTATGATTATGCATTAATTTCAAGTTCATGCAACACCATGCAACACCCATGCAAAGTTGTTGCTGGTTGCTGAACACTAAGTGAAGTCATTGAACAACATGCATTGATATTAGAGGGGGGTGTGGTGAAATATATTGTTTTGAATGACAAGTCTGTATAATTATTAGTAGCTCACCTGCAATAATTATTATTATTCTGCATGATTAATAGCTGGCCCTTTGAATCTGACAGTCACCTTGAATGGTGCTGATATGTCTAAAAAAAGATGACAGCTCACTTTCCCTTGAGGCCGGGTCACACTAGCTAGGCTTTAAGTCACTGCAACACGACCCAAGGACACACCACTGTGCCAATTCCCCTTGTGTGTACTGTGGAATTTATGAAATTTTTTTTGTCCCTGCAACAGAATTTTGTCCCTGCAACATATTGCACCAATTCAAACTGGTTACAGCAACAAAATGAGTGAAAGTGGGATCGTGTGTACACAGAAGGGGAATTGTCGCAGCGACATGTCCCCGCATCATATTGCAGCAACGTGACATCTTGTGTGTACCACCAGCCTTTAGAGAAGGCTCTACTGTAAAAAGGCTCCTTCTACTGAGAATATTATATGGGAATCAAAAGGGATGTTTCTAAATGTGTTGGCCATAATATAACTAATCTAACATAATTTCTTTAAACAAGTGAAAATTTAAATAAAATTTTGTCAGTCAAAAACAGTCACATGATTATGTCCTTGCAGTGTGTACATTTTAACTATACATAATTTTCATTCTGCCATCACTTTGGACAGGGATTCAACAGTTCCAACAGATCAATAGCTATTACAGTTGAGCCAACAATAAGATATTCTTTTGTTTTAAGAATCATACAAGTGAGGCTAATGGGTCGATACAATGCTTGTTGTCTCATTTGCATCTCATTTGCATGCATCCAAAATATCTGCTATTGATTATTAATGAATATTTCAACTGCATCATAAATCTATAATAATTATAGAGTGGTTATACTTAACCAGTAAATTAGTAAACAAACAAACAGAGATTACGATTTTAGTAGATTGTAGTTCCACTGTTTTCTTTTGTGTCTATTTGACTATATATTGCACATTAACAATTAATTTTTGTTTCACTGGTTAAGTAAGATCACTCTATATATGGTTATTTTTGACAGTTATTGAAAAAATGTAGCCTATTAGGTCAGTAATCTAGACTGAACAGCTCTCAAATGCAATACACAATACATGCCATATATAAAATACTACAAAAACTACATGTATGGTTATATAAATCTCTGACTTTTTCATCAGCAACATCATATTCATTCCTCGTTCCAAGACTTCATTTCTTGCTTATGGTTGAAATGGCTCTTAAGTGGTCTGAAAAGAAAATATACAACATTTTAAACTCAAGATATTTAACCAGCTCCAGGTCTCATAAGCCACTCAGTAAAAGGGTAAAAGTGTAGAAGGTAATAGCTGAGTGAAAACTAAAACTGAATGGGAATTCTTAAGACAGTAATTAAACAGTTAAAAATTTTGATGATGCCTTACTAAAGAACAAAATAATAAATAATATTACCTTAATTTTTACTACTGTTCAACTCAGTTGGTACTTGATTTCTTCTCTTGAATCCCATCCATGCATTTTAACACATTTGAAGACTTCCATGACAAGATTGGGAAAATATTTCAGAAACACAAAGCTTTCAAGCACAAGTTTTTTTACTAGTGTTGGTCGCTTATCTTCAGAGACATGTGCGAGAGTATTTCGTATGAACCTCACCAGCTCCACTACAGAGGAAGTATCATATGGCTTTCGCTTTTTTGTCATCTCTGTGTAAATAGTAGGCATGTGTATGTGCTTTGCATCATTCCACGTAGGGTGTGCCATTATCATGCTCTTCAATTTACCATCTAGTTCTATCTCAACAATGCTCAAAGGTGGTTTTCTTTTTGTGCGAGGAAATTTAAATTCTGGTTGATTTCCAACAGAAGACAAAAAGGGCATCTTTTTCTTCTCAGGCCAGAAGAATGGATGTGTCAGTGCAATAGCTGCTGTGGGTCGTTTAGTTGGGTCACTGTCCAGCATGTTATGTATGAGGTCAGTAGCTTCAGGACAGAGAGTACTGTCATTGAAACTCTCCATCCTATCATGTATTATATTGGCTTCTGTTTCATTGCTGATCTGCAGTTCACTTTTATTTTCACAGTCAGCTGGGGTAAATGGATGTTTTTTCCCTGACAGAATATAATAAATGACAAGTCCAGCTGAAAACACATCACAGTCCCTTTGATGTTTCCTTTTTTTACTGGAACACTTGAGCACCTCAGGAGCAATCCAACATCTTGTGCCAACAACAGAACCACTGGATGTTGTGGAAGTACCAAGGGTGTCAATACGACGGCTCAGACCAAAGTCAGCAATTTTCAAACACAATTTAGGGTAAGATTTGAACAGAATATTACTTGGCTTGAGGTCACGATGGAGGATCTTTTGTTGATGCAGATATTTCAGTCCATTTAACACATCACCACAGAGTTGAACACTTTTTGTATCATCAAAAGCAGCACCATCAAGGTAATCATTAAGGTTTCCCTCCATCAGCTCCAAAATCACATAACAAAAGTCTTCATCTTCAGCATAGAACAAATATCGAACCACCTGTTCGCAGTCTGCAAGGACAATAAGAGTCTTAATTTCCTTCTTATCCGCTTCTAATTCTTGGTTACGCAACTTTTCAATGCGTTTGATAGCTACTTCCCTGCCATCCTTCCCATTCATCCCAGCAAAAACAAGACCAAATGAACCCTTTTGTATATTGATTTTTTGATACCAATATGAGTCTATCTGTTTGCATTCTTGTCGCCTAGCAACTTTGGACAGTATGGGCTTGTACTTTGTTGAAATGGATGTCCATGGGAATGCCAATGGAACCTCATCAATATCTAATGGTTTCAACAGGAGACTTTTTAATGCTGGGAATTTCTTAGCTATGTCCAGACAAGACTGGCCTGATGCATCAAGAGCATTACAATCCATTCCATATGTAAGAAGCTGTTTTGCAATTGTCCAATGAACAGATGTTTTTGCAGCATTCACAGAAGTAACTTCGTTTTCATTGTAATGGAATATCTCCTCATAAACAGACTCTTCTGAAGGTTTTACAATGTTTCTACAGCAGAGATGAAGTGCTGTATCTTCATTGCTTTTATATTTGACAGGTTTAGTCTTCCTTGATTTTAAAATCATCTCAACAAGGATACTTTTCCATTGCATGTGTATGGAGCAGTCTTGGCAAACAGTATTCAAGAGTGAAACTGCTATTGTATCAATTTGCATGTAGTTCTCCTCACAAGCAACTTCCACCAATGCTTTGGACAAATCAAAGACTTCTTCTTGAATGAGAATGTTTAAAACAGATGTGCCATGACTGTCTACCACCCATGGATCAAGATTGTGGTCTAGGACAGTTTTCCAAAAAACCTTTGGTTCTTGTGAAACATCTTGGTAAAGATGATCATTATCTTCAAGGGATAGTTTCTTTGATGCAACCAGGAGAGGGGTATTGCCTTCTGAATCCAAGTCTTTAGGGTTTGCTCCAGCATCTATTAAGAGTTTGACAGCAGTCCAGGATCTGCACAGATGCATAGGTGTTTCATCATTCTTATTTCTACCATTTAGTTTTACTCCACAAGCTTTAAGATACTTAAAAATGGAGCCTAAAAGGTTCTTCTTCAATGTATTGTGTTCAACATCACTACTGTCATTTGCTGAGCTTAAATGTAGTTCCAGCATTGCCCAAAGATGAAGTGGAGAGTTGAGATTGGTATCACTTTTGTTGACAGTCATTTTAGTACTTGGCCTTGAACATGGAAACAGCTCTAGTAGTTTCAATGTTTCAGCTAAAACTTCTTTTCCTATTCTCTTGTCATTTAAGCAAAGACCTTCTTGAAACAGCTCTAGCATCAAATGAAAAACTGTCTTCAAGCTTCTTGTTGTCTCCTCTAAACTTGATCCATGTTCCAGTAAATATCTACAAACTTTAAATAAGGTTTTAACTTTGGAACTGCTTTTACTGGTTGATATCCAATCTCTCTTGGACAAACAAAACAAAAGAGGAGTTTCATTTTTGTGGTTTTTTGCATTAAATGATTCAACTCCTAGATCTTCCAGTTTGTGGCACATTTCCATGACAACAGTAGTTCCATATGGGCCAAATAGAGGCATGCAGGTAGCATAGTGAAGTGCTGTATTTCCATCTGCATCAGCATAATTTGGGTTGGCATCTAGTTGAATGAGTAATTCAATAACTCTTGAAAGATTTCCTCCCTGAATCCGTGTCAAAACTTCCTCGATGATCTTCCTCTTTTGATCAGACTTCTCTCCAATGTACTGGTCAGCTAAAGCCAAGGCCTGCATTAGACTTCGAATATCTGAGTATTGTCCCATGCAGTGAAACATTTTGCAAAACACTGAATTAACAATTGCCTCAAATATTGTCTTTGATTGTATTATTTTTTGGGGATTTAGTTTACTCATAAAGGAACCCAATGAACTAATTGTTCCTTTACTCATCAAATGTTCAATAAAAAAAGAAATGATACTCATACTGCAGTTATCTTTCAAATTCAGATTTCCTCCTTTTTCAAGGAGATAATTTGTTATAGTCAGAGACGTAGTAAAGCTGTAAAACAGCACAGACCTGCCATAGCAATCTTTCTCATTTACAGTAGCACGTCCATCCTCAATTAATCTATGGATGACATCTTCATGGGCTAGACTATGGAACAGTGCTGTCTGACCTTCATGGTCACTTATATTCACATCAGCATCAGCCTTGATGAAAATAAGAGCCAAACTTTCCTGATGCCTTTGAAGAGAATGAACCAAAGCAGTTCTGCCTTTAATATCAGTTACATTGACATCAGCACCAGCTTCAATCAGTACATTAACCAAACTCTCACTGTTGTATTGAATGGCATACATCAAAGGAGTCTTCCCTTCATCACCAATAAGGTTCACATCAGCACCAGCATTGATCAACTTACATGCAATACTATCAGAAGCATTAACTCTATCAACAACATTTTCAGTTTGAATAAAATAACTCAAAGTTGAATTGCCTTCTTTATCAATCATATTGACATTCCCACCAGCATCAATTAGTGCATGGGCTAAATGCTCACAGTTATTTTCCACAGCATACATTAAAGCAGTTTTCCCCTTGTCATCAGTTATATCAACATCAGCACCAGCTTCAATCAACATATTAACAATTTGATCCCAGTCACTCTCTTTGGTATTCATATCAATTTCATCATGATAATCATAATATCTTGTTAATGTTAATGATTTTCCACTATTCTGAGTACAATAGATCAGTGCAGTTTTGCCTTTGTTATCAGTTGTATTGACATTCACACCAGCCTTAATTAATTCAGCAGCTACTGGTATTTTATCTCTACCATACAATACAGCACAGGTAAGGGCAGTCTTACCCTGATTATCAGTGATGTTCAGGTCAGCACCAGCTTTGATCAAGCTCTGGACCACACTTTCATTACCACTGATTGCAGCAAAGAACAATGCAGATTTGCCATCATTATCAATGACACTATGATCAGCACCAGCATCAAGTAATGCACAAACAATACTTTTATTTTTATTTTGGATGGCACACATTAAAGCAGTTTTACCTTGACTGTTGGTTGCATTCAGGTCAGTGTTGGCATCAATCAACATGGAAATTATTTCTTTATCTCTTTTTTTCTTCTCAGGACCATAATAATTTCTTTGTTGGGTGAGGGCAGCTTTCTTGCCAATATCAGCAAAGTGTATCAGAGCAGTATTTCCTTCATTATCAGTTATGCTGACATCAGCACCAGCATCTAGTAGTGTAGCAACTACCCTTGTCCCACAAGTTTGAGCAGCATACATGAGAGCAGTCTTACCCTGATTATCAGTGACTTTGAGGTCAGCTCCAGCTTTGATTAATTCAACAGCCACAATTTCATTGTTGTCAGGTACATTTTCAGCACAATGCATTAAAGCAGTCTTACCTGCATCATCAGTTGCATTGACATCAGCACCAGCATCGAGTAAAACAGAAATGATACGGCTGTTGTAGGAAATGGCAGAAAGCAATAGGGTCTTTCCATTACTAAAAGTGAAGTTGACATCAGCTCCTTTATCAATTATTTCGAGGGCTCTTTGTTCGTTGTCGTGTCTTACAGCATTTAGCAAGTCATTAGCTAGTCCAGCCCTGTGATTTGGCTTCCAAGGTTTTCCTCTTTTCCTTCGATTTCGTCGGCTAGCCATGCTAACAAGGTAAGTCTTGAATCATACGATCAAAGTCTAATCGCATAAATAATCGAATAAGTCTCTTCACATTCGTGTTTCTTGGTTTTGTTTGGTACCTTCTTCCTCGACTCGAATGACGCCATTAGCTTTCTTCCGCCTTCACTCTACAACCAATTTAACCCATTTTTTCCTGCTCTTGTCCAAAGAAACGAAAATTTCTGCAAGCTGAATGAATAATTTCACTATTCAGGACATATTTACGTCATGTTTTAAGCGCCTACGTGATAAAAAGATGATGAAAACAGCTAAAAAGAAAATGTTTTCCAAAGTGAAAGTAGCTGGACCACCCTGTTGATGCATCATGGGTATAACACAGCGATCCCATTTTAGTAAAACTGAAAACTGAAAAAAAGTTATTTTAAAAAAACACCCTTTCTAAAAATATAATATTTTCTATCTTTACCATATATACACTACCTTCCACTCTTATTCTCTCTTTTACTCCGACGAAGGACTAGCAACCGAAACGTCAGTAAGTGATCTTTCTTATTTTTTACGGTGTAAAACTTATCTTTTTATCACACCACTGATGAGTTCACGGACAATTGGTCGGTTGTCAAGCAAAGACGGTACGTAACTATGGAGGGATTTCGTTCTTTTCCGGATGAAATCATGGAAAATGGATACCAAACAACGATATCAAAACAAAAAGAAGTTGTTTGGCTGTTTGGTACAATTTTGAAACGATTTAAGCGAATTCTCAAAATCACCCTAAAAAATACGAAAAAGTCACTTTTCACCGTTTTCATTATAACCCCTTCAATATATTCTACGTAGATTTTCTTATTATCCTTAGCAGGCGGTTTTAGTTTCTGTGTAGTGATACAATTTTTCTAGTAGTTTCATACACATACTATCATGATTATCATGCTGATGACAGGCTGCATTTTGTAAGGTTTCCAAAACATTAAACTCATGACCCTTATTTTTCAAAGAATATCAAAATTAACAGCTTTATTCAAGCATTTATGGATTCAGTCTTTTTACTTGCATTCTTGTTAGAACAAGAAGACAATAAAAGAATGTGAAAGTAAACCTCTAGCTTGTCCCTTCAGGGGCAGCGGAATGAACTCAAAAGTGGGGGGCCAAAAAATCCCCAAAATTGCTGTAGACCATTTCCGAGATGCACGAGTGCTTTCAAAAATATCGCAGGCACATACATGATCTTAAGACATTTTCGGGCAGAGTCAATAGCGAGCGTGATCTTGCCCGAAAATGCCTCTTTTCCATGTCTGCGGCTGCGATATTTTTGAAAGCGCTCGCGTATCTCAAAAATTGACATTTCCCTAAAAAGTGTGAGTGTTCTGGGAGGGGAAGCTAGCTATAAATTTGCTTAAAATGGGGGGGGGGGGGGGGGGTCTAGCTAGAAATTTGCTTAAAAAGTGGTGGACATAGCCCACTTGCCAACTCATGTACGCCACTTGTGCACTCTGTCTGTCTGTCCGCCCAGTAACCAAAGGATTTTGTGGGAGGACCAGGCTCCCACACAAAAATTATTGGGGTACCGGTGCCCCCCTGGCCCCCACTTCCACCGCCCCTGCCCATAGAGAAGTGAGCCTTTCTACTCTGACGGAAAACCCTGTGTGCATGCAACAGTCCAGGATGTGAGTGTGAATTTAGCTTGGAAAATACGACAAAACTGAATCATAAATGCTTTTAATAAGGTACAAATTTCCATGCTCCTATAATTCAGTCTACAAAACATGCTTTTCCCAAAAATATGTTTTACGAGTATAAGTATGCAATTCAATTTTTTTCTTAAACTCTAAAACAAGTTTTATAGTCATGGTCACAAAAAAACTACTCTTCCTTATGGATTATTAGTCAAAAAGTCTATATTTCCATAGTCTACAAAATCTACAATAGGTATTTTCTGGATGTATGGTTTGCAAAAATATTTTTGATTATCTATCCTTAGGGAATAGACAAATACTTAACAATTTTAATTTGGACAAAACTGTTGGGACTTCTTGTTTTTAATATGCATATATTTGAAGTTCTTGCAACATCTCTGCAGCCCCTCTGCTGAACACTAAATGAAAAGAACTCATTGGAACCACATTAATAGAGTGTGCACCATATATCCCTGAAACCAAAACCAAAGATGTATTGCCTATAAATTGCACTATTTTGTATAAAATTATAGTGGACATCACTGGAGTAGAAAATTGGCAACAAAAGCAAAATAATACCTCAGGCTCTACACATCTTCGTTTGGTTTGTGCCTGAGTGAATTAATAGTTAGTTAACAACTAAATAATTTGTTATGTACAAAATTAGTAATTTATTGTTTCAGATGCACTCACTAAATTCACACACTGGCATGCACTCTTTGAGAGGGGGGTTGGTTATTTTCTTCCCTCAGAATTTCCACTCACAGACTTGGCAGTGAAAACTGATTTGAAATTCTAGAAAAGTAAAAATCTTGACTACTAAAGGCCTACTAAAGGACAAAAATTATATAAAATGATATTTTACATTAATTTTTACTGCTGTTCAACTCAGTTGGTACTTGATTTCTTCTCTTGAATCCCATCCATGCATTTTAACACATTTGAAAACTTCTATGACAAGATTGGGAAAATATTCCAGAAACACAAAGCTTTCAAGCACAAGTTCTTTTACTAGTGTTGGTCGCTTATCTTCAGAAACGTGTGCGAGAGTATTTCGTATGAACCTCACCAGCTCCACTACAGAGGAAGTATCATATGGCTTTCGCTTTTTCGTCATTTCTGTGTAAATAATAGGCATGTGTACATACTTTGTATCATTCCACGTAGGGTGTGCCATTATCATGCTTTTCAATTTACCATCTAGCTCACTCTCCACAATGCTCAAAGGCAGTGCTCTTTTATGTAAGTAAGCACGAGGGCATTCAAATTCTGGCTGATTTCCAATAGCAGATAAAAAGTCCATCTTTTTCTTCTCAGGCCAGAAGAATGGATGTGTCAGTGTCATAGCTGCTGTGGGTCGTTTAGTTGGGTCACTGTCCAGCATGTTATGCATGAGGTCAGTAGCTTCAGGACAGAGAGTACTGTCATTGAAACTCTCCATTCTACCATGTATTACATTGGCTTCTGTTTCATTGCTGATCTGCAGGTCACTTTTATTTTCACAGTCAGCTGGGGTAAAGGGATGTTTTTTCCCTGACAGAATATAATAAATGACAAGTCCAGCTGAAAACACATCACAGGCCATTTGATGTTTAGTTTTCTTACTTGAACACTTGAGCACCTCTGGAGCAATCCAACATCTTGTGCCAACAACAGAACCACTGGATGTTGTGGAAGTACCAAGGGTATCAATACGACGGCTCAGACCAAAGTCAGCAATTTTCAAACCCAATTTAGGATAGGTTTTGAACAGAATATTGCTTGGCTTGAGGTCACGATGGAGGATATTTTGTTGATGCAGATATTTCAGGCCATTTAACACATCGCCACAGAGTTGAACACTTTTTGTATCATCAAAAGCAGCACCATCAAGGTAATCATTAAGGTTTCCCTCCATCAGCTCCAAAATCACATAACAAAAGTGTTCATCTTCAGCATAGAACAAATATCGAACCACCTATTCGCAGTCTGCAAGGGCAGTAAGATTTTTAATTTCTTTCTTGTCCACTTCTAATTGTTGGTTGCGCAATTTTTCAATGCGTTTGATAGCTACTTCCCTGCCATCCTTCTCATTCATCCCAGCAAAAACAAGACCAAATGAACCCTTTTGTATATTGGTTTCATGATACCAATAGGGGTCTATCCATTTGCACTCTTGTCGTCTAGCAACTTTGGACAGTATGGGCTTGTACTTTGTTGAAATGGATGTCCATGGAAATGCCAATGGAACTTCATCAATGTCTAATGGTTTCAACAGGAAACGTTTAAGTGCTGGGCACTTGTTAGCTATGTCCAAACACGACTGGCCAGATGCATCAAGAGCATTACAATCCATTCCATATGTAAGAAGCTGTTTTGCAATTGTCCAATGGACAGAAGTATCTTCATCTTCCTCGTAATGAAAATTCATCTCATTCACAATGTTTCTACAACAAAGATGTAGGGCAGTATCTTCATTGCTTTTAGAACTGATAGGTTTAGCCTTCCTTGACACTAAAATCATTTCGACAAGAATGCTCTTCCATTGTTTGTGTGTGGAACTGTCTTGGCAAACAGCATTTAGGAGTGAAATTGCTATGGTATCGGATTGAATGTAGTCTTCCTCACAAGCAATTTCCACCAATGCTCTCGACAGATCAAAGGATTCTTCTTGAATGAGAATGCTTAAAACAGATGTACCATGATTGTCTACAGCCCATGGATCAAGATTATGTTCAAGGACAGTTTTCCAAAAAGCCTTTGGTTCTTGTGAAACATCTTGATAAAGAGGATGAACATGCTTTAGCATGTCAAATAGAAATCTGCATTCAAGTTCTGAAAGACCTTGAAGAGGAATTTTCCTTGATGCAACCAGGAGAGGTGAACATCCTTCTGAATCCAAGACTTTAGGGTTTGCTCCAGCATCTATTAAGAGTTTGACAGCAGTCCAGGATCTGCACAGATGGATAGGCATTTCATCATTCTTATTTCTGTCATTTAATTTTACTCCGCAAGCTACAAGATGATTAAAAATTGTGCCTAAAACTTTTTTCTTCAAGGTATTGTGTTCAACATCGCTACTGTCATTTTCTGGCCTCAAATACAATTCTAGCATTGCCCAAAGATGAAGTGGAGAATTGAGATTGGCATCCCTTTTGTTGACAGTCATTTCAGCTAGTGGCCTTGAACATGGAAACAACTCCAGTATTTTCATTGTTTCAGCTAGAACTTCTTTTCCTATTCTGTCATCATTCAAATGAAGACCTTCTTGAAAGAGTTCCAACATCAAATGAAAAACTGACTTTCCACTTCTTGTTGTCTCCTCTACACTTGATCCATGTTCTAATAAGTATTTACAGACTTCAACCAATGTTTTAACTTTGGAACTGCTTTGACTGGATTTTATCCACTCTTTCTTGGACAAACAAAACAAAAGAGGAGTTTCACACTGGTGATTTTTTGCATTGAATGATACTCCTAGATCTTCCAGTTTCTGACACATTGTCATAGCAACCATAGTTTCATGTGGCATAACTAGAGGCAGGCAGGTAGTATAGTGAAGTGCTGTATTTCCATCTGCATCGGCATAATTGGGGTTGACACCCAATTCAACAAAAAGGTCAGCAATTTTCTCAAGATTTGTTACGGAAAAATGCCTGCCTTCTTTCATCATCTCTATTACTTTTTCAATTTTCTCTCTGTGTGTAGCAGCTTGTTCTGCAATGTACATTTTAGCAGAATGCATTGCCTCAATAATGTTTCTTAGATGAAGTGTATTTTGCATTAGTGTTTCACAATGAAAGATCTTGCAAAAAACTGCATTAATAATTGCCTCAAATATTGTATTAGGTTGTATCCTTTTTCCAACCAAGGTTTTAAGCTTTTGGAAGTGAGCTGAAAAGCCTTCTTTTCTGCCCATTAAGTTTTCAATGCAAAAGGAAATGATGCTCATAGTGCAGTTGTCTTTTACATTCAGATTACCTCCTTTCTCAAGAAGATAACGAGTTGTATCCAGAGAGATAGTAAAGCTATAAAACAGCACAGATCTGCCATACCTATCTCTCTTGTTCACAGTTGCATGTCCATCTTCAATCAATGCACGGATGACATCTTCATCAGCTAGACAATAGAACAGAGCTGTGTGACCTTCATGGTCACTTATGTTAACATCAGCACCAGCTTTTATAAGAGCCAAACTTTCCTGCTTATGTTGGCTTTGAAGAGAATGCATCAAAGCAGTTTTACCATTATTATCGGATACATTGACATCAGCTCTGGCTTCAATTAATGCATTTGTTAAGTTTTTCTTGTTGTATTTAACAGCATACATCAAATACGTTTTTCCCTCATCATCAGTAATGTCCACATCAGCACCAGCCTTGACCAACTTACATGCAATACTTTCAGAGGCATCAACTATATCAGGATCAACAATAAAGCCATGAGTACAAATTTCAGAATGAACAGAATAACTCAAAGCAGATTTGCCTTGTTTATCAGTTGTATTGACATTCCCACCAGCATCAATTAGTGTACAGGCTAAATTTTCACAGTTATTTTCCACAGCATACATTAAAGCAGTTTTCCCCTTGTTATCAGTTGCATTAACATCAGCGCCAGCTTCAATCAACATAATTGTGATTTTGTCTCCATCACTCTCTTTGTGATTGCAATCATGGTAATTCTTGAATCTTAATGCTTTTTCACTATTCTGAGCCCAATAGATCAGTGCAGTTTTGCCTTTGTTGTCAATTGTATTGACATCCACACCAGCCTTAATTAATTCAGCAACTACTGGTACTTTATCTCTACCATACAATACAGCACACATAAGGGCAGTCTTACCCTGATTATCAGTGATGTTCAGGTCAGCACCAGCCTTGATCAATCTCTGGACCACACTTTTATTACCCCAGTTTGCAGCAAAGGACAATGCAGATTTGCCATCATTATCAATGACACTATGATCAGCACCAGCTTCAAGTAATGCAAAAGCAATACTTACTTTGTGATATTGGATGGCATACATCAAAGCAGACATACCCTGATTATCAATGAGGTTCAGGTCAGCACCAGCTTTGATCAATCTCTGGACCACACTTTGATTACCACTGATTGCAGCAAACAACAATGCTGATTTGCCATCATTATCAATGACACTATGATCAGCACCAGCATTAAGTAATGCACAAGCAATACTTACTTTGTGATGTTGGATGGCATACATTAAAGCAGTCATACCCTGATTATCAGTGATGTTCAGGTGTGCACCAGCTTTGATCAATCTCTGGACCACACTTTTATGACCAAAAATTGCAGCAAGGATCAATGCAAATTCACCATCAGCACCAGCATCAAGTAATGCACAAGCAATACTTTCTTTTTCCTGTTGGATGGCATACATCAAAGCAGACATACCCTGTTTATCAGTGATGTTTAGGTCAGCACCAGCTTTGATCAATCTCTGGACCACACTTTCATTACCCCTGAATGCAGCAAAGAACAATGCAGATTTACCATTATTATTTATGACACTATGATCAGCACCAGCATCAAGTAATGTACAAGTAATACTGTCATTGTTACGTTGGATGGCATACATCAAAAAAGTCCAACCATGATTAGTCTTGACATTAATATCAATACCAGTTTTGATTATTTCTTGTACAACACTTTGATTGCCAAATCTTGAGGAATACAATAACAGTGCAGTTTTGGCCTGTCTGTCAATAACACTTACATCAGCACCAGTATCAATCAATGCACATGCTAAATGTTCATTTTTATATGCAAGAGAATATTCCAAAGCAGTCTTGTCATTATTATCAGTTACACTGACATCAGCACCAGCGTCAATCAACATTTTAAGTACTATATCGCCACTAGCAATCCGGTCATGATCACTTTCACCAATCAATACTTGTAAATACCTCTGTTTAAAGCATTCAGCAGCATACATCAAAGCAGTTCTGCCTTCATTGTCAGTTTTATTGATATCAGCACCTGCCTTAACTAATTCTTCAACTAAACTGGGCCTGTTATTTCGTACAGCAAACATCAGAGCAGTCATACCCTGGACATCAGCAATGTTCACATCACCACCTGCCTTAATCAACAAGGTAAGTATAGTCTTGCTATCAACATTATTTTCATGATAACTCCATGGTTGTAAACTTTGTTTGTCTTGTTGAGCAGCATGCATCAAAGCTGTTCTGCCTTCCTTGTCAGTTGTATTGACATCAGCGCCAGCATCGATTAAAACAGAAATGATATGGCTTTGGTATGATATGGCATGGAGTAATACGGTCTTTCCATCATCAAAAGTGAAGTTGACATCAGCTCCTTTTTCAATTAACTCCAGGGCTCTTCGTTTGTTATTACGTCTTACAGCATCTAGCAAGGTATTAGATAGTTCAGCCCTGGAATTTGCATTCGGTTTTCCTTCTTTCTCTTGTTGGTAAGCCATGTTAACAAGGTAAGTCTTGTACCATTCGACCAAAATCTACTGAAATATCGCATAACTTCATGCTTTATTCTCTTCACATTCGTGTTTTTTGGTTTTGTTTGGTGTCTTCTTCCTCAACTTGAATGACGCCATTAGCTTACTTCCGCCTTCACTCTTCAACCAATTTAACCCATTTTTTGCTGCTCTTGCTCTTGATGATAATTCCTGTAAGCTGAATGAATAATTTCACTATTCAGGAAATATTCATGTCATATCTTAAGCTACTATATGATAAAAAGATGATAAAAAACCGTAAAGAGACGTTTTGTAAAGTCGCTTTGGAAAGTTTTCTAAACTGAAAGTCACTGGACCGCGTAGACTCTTCCGCAGTCCCCGCTCGGCCGCTGCACTTCCGGCCGTGATCTTAGTGGAGAGGGCCCGGGAGGATCTGGGACCGAAACTAATGACGGCTGCGAAGGAGGAAGGAGCAGGCTAAGGGGTTGTGGTGGGGGGGGGGGGGGGGATTTATTTTAAAACCTTTTTTTAATTCTTTGTATTTGGTAATTTAAGGCAAGGATATTTTCCTCCATAGTACGAGCGAACGGAGACATCAACCAAACTTGCCACTCAAGATAATCCAACAACCAGTAGCGTAGCGAGGGGGGGGGAGGGGGGAGCACGGCGTACGTGCCCCCCCCCCCCCCCCATTTTTTTGGGATTAATTGTCCGGCAAAGTGTAATTAATGTTTAAATATATAAAAACGTTTGGTTTCTATTTTTTGGTTTGCTTTTTTATACTGGGTGCCTGGGTGAACCCCCCCACACACACACTTTCACTCTATAAAACATGGAAAAGAGCCAAGTTACTTTTAAAGTATAAAAAGAATACTTTACACTTTAGTACATCAGTTGGGATATATATTTTTAAAATTAAAATTTGGAACATTATTCTTTGCCAGATATTTCTTTTTATATTCTATGTAGTTTAATTTCTGTAGTGATACAATTTTTCTAGCACTAGTTTCATACGTCATATACTATCATCTCGGGCAGATCAGGGATGTTGAGTAGTGGGGTCACAAAATTTAGGAGATGCACCTTTTTCTATACCAACCAATTCCAAGCTAGAAAGGAGGGGGGTCACAGGCAGCCGGTGACCCCCCATGGATCTGTCACAGATCATGATTATCAAGCATGCTGATGACAAGACTGCATTTTGAAGTTTTCAAAACATTAAACTCACGACCCTCTCGACTTGTCACAGTTGTTTCCAAGAATTTCAAAATTAACAGCTTTGTTCAAGCATTTATGAATACAGTCTCTTTACTTGCATTCTTGTTAGAACAAGAAGAGAAAAAAAGAATGTGAAAGTAAACCACAAGATTTTCCCTTCAGGGCCGCAGCCACCATTTGGACAGTGTTTTAAAAAAGTGGTCTGGTTTTCTCGGGTAATACATTTTATTTACAAGGGGGGAAGATGCTTCTGGTGGTAAAATGTGGTCCAGTCATAACTGGATCAACCATTCTGGTGACTACGGCCCTGCCCTTAGAGAACTGCGCCTTTCTACTCTGACAGAAAACCCTGTGTGCAACAGTCCAGGATGAGTGTGAATGCTTGGAAAATACAACAAAGCTTAATCGTAAAAATGCTTTTAATAAGGTACAAATTTCCATGCTCCAAATTTAGTCTACAAAACCCACTTTCCCCCAATATATGTTTTACAAGTTTTAGAATGCAATGAATTTTTTTCATAAAACTCTAAAAAAAAGTTTTATGGTCATGGTCTACAAAAAAACTACTTTTCTTTATATATTATTAGTCAAAAAATCTATATTTCCATAGTCTACAAAATCTACAAAAGGTATTTTCTGAATAATATATGCTTAATGGTCTACAAAAAAACTACTTTTCCTTATATATTATTAGTCAAAAAATCTATATTTCCATAGTCTACAAAATCTACAAAAGGTATTTTTTGAATATATGCTTAATGGTTAACAAATATTATTGATTATCTATTCTTAGGGAATAGATAAATACTTAACAATTTTGGACAAAACTGTTGGCACTTTTTGCACCCAACTAAGATTTCATGGGTTTTCCTATACAAATTGATAAATCTAACCAAAAAATCATCACTTTCTGGCATTTTGAAAAAGAGCACATTAAAAAAAATTTCCATGATTTTCACCATTTTTTTCAAAAGAAAGTTAAAATCAAGCAAGTCCAAAACTGTTAAATTTTGGAAATATATGGACTGATTTCATAACGTTATGAATTCTGTGGGTTTCTAGACAGATTTCATAACTTTTTGAGTCTTTAGACTGGTTTTCATAACATTATGAACACTATGGTTCTCAGTGGATTTTCCAATGGTATGGATTAAAAACATCAATACTAGCTCTCTTTTTTGAGAGTGCAAAAATACAAAATCAGAGTGCGCCTTGTTCATAAATTATTTGAAGTTCATACAACATCTCTGCATTAATGAATATTTTAACTGCATCATGAATCTACATATTATACAGTACCAGTAATACTATGTGTTTTTTTGACAGTTATAAAAAACAAAGTAGCATTATTTGGGTCAGTCATCTCTACAGACTGCACAGCTCTCTTGCATACAATACAGAAAACATGCTATATTATTGATATAAAAACTATAAAAACTATGGTTATATAAATCTAAGTATCTGTGGTTAAGTATATTGCTGCTGTTTTTATTAGTAGCATCATATTCATCCCAAGTTACAAGCTTTTAAAAAAAAAGGCCTCTAAAATATGCAGCATTATAAATTCAATATACATGTATAAACCAGCGTCAAAGCCTGGTCAGCCCCTCTGTGACAGATAAGTGGGTATAGGTCCTTGTGGTATTGCTGGATGCCAGAGCATGTTCATTCCCAGTGACAGACCTCCACATCCATTGGTTCCCCAAACTTTGTTTCCCATCCTACAATCCCTTTACCACTTCTAAAAAAGTGTTACAAAAAAATTGACTTTAGTAAAAATACCAAAAAAAGTTTGTCTAGTGTTAGTCTTATTTACCAAGGTTTAATGCATATGATTATTGTACCCTTTCCTGCCTTAATTCCCACTCACAGAGGCACTTGACAGTGAGGCTAATCAGAAAGCAAGGACAAATTTTAGGGTTTTGTAAAAATAGTTTGGAAATCACATGGGTCACTGATATTTTCTTTGCTTGGACTTCAAAAAGATTTTGAAAGCTTCATGTTATAATTTTGTTTTAACAAGTCATTAAAGTGGAAAATAGTTCCCAAATAATAATTGACAAAAAGTGTGTAAAAGAAAATTATAACCTTATAACTTAAGAAATCCTATGGCCTTTTTTTTTTGTTCACAAAAGAAGATCTCTAGGCAAGTGTATTTGCTTGGCCGAAATGGAAATCCTACATGTAAATGGTATTAAATGAGAAAGATAGAAATCCTCAACGACAAGGGGGTTGGGGTTGAAACAGAAAAGTTGGGGTCCACTTTATAGGCTGTCTTTACTTGGTACTGGACGAATTTTTAACCATTCAAAAATTTGTATGTTTAGACTTCCGTTTACACAGAACTGTGCTATCTGGACTAAAATTCAAATGATTAGCCATGTAAATTTGGGTCCAGTTCCATATAAAGGGTAGTTCCAGAAAATATCCATACCCCTACCATGGGCGGCATTTTGGAAATCTGAAGGAGAGAGGAGTTCTTAGATTAGGAATTTCGAGGGAGAAGGTTTCTTAGAGAATTGATTTTGAAATATTTACATGAAAAGAGTGGATGAACCAGCTGATCTCCATTGTTTCATAGAGAGGGCAGTCTTTCGATCACTTCGTAGGTATGCTGCCTGTGGTATGGGTATGGATATTTTCTGGAACTACCCAAACAGAAAAGAGGGTTCTGTGTAAATGGTATGTACTTCTCAAACATTTGAATGGTTAAAAAATTTGTCCAGTACCGTGTAAGGCCAGCCTTACAGTAAGTAGTACAAAATGAGAAACATAATTTTATATTACCTTTGTTTTACTATTGCTCAATTCGGTACTTGATTTCTTCTCTTGAATCCCATCCGTGAATTTTGACACATTTGAAGACTTCCATGACAAGGTTGGGAAAATATTCCAGAAACACAAAGTCTTCAAGCACAAGTTTTTTTACTAGGGTTGGTCGCTTTTCTTCAGAGACATGTGCGAGAGTATTTCGTATGAACCTCACCAGCTCCACTACAGAGTTGGTGTTGTATGGCTTTCGTTTTTGCGTCATTTCTTTGTAGATATCAGGCATGTGTACAAACTTTGCATCATCCCAAGTAGGGTGTTCCATTATCATGACTTTTAATTTATCATCTAGCTCGTTCTCTACCATGCTCAAAGGCAGTGTTCTCTTGTGCAAGTTTGCACGAGAGCATTCAAATTCTGGCTGATTTCCAACAGCAAATAAAAAATCCATTTTTTTCTTCTCAGGCCAGAAGAATGGATGTGTCAGTGCCATAGCTGCTGTGGGTCGTTTAGTTGGGTCACTGTCCAGCATGTTATGCATGAGGTCAGTAGCTTCAGGACAGAGATTACTGTCATTGAAACTTTCCATCTTATCATGTATTACATTGGCTTCTGTTTCATGGTTGATTTGAAGATCGCCTTTATTTTCACAGTCAGCTGGTGAAAATGGATGTTTTTTCCCTGACAGAATGTAATAAAGGACAAGTCCAGCTGAAAACACATCTGAGGCCATTTGATGTTTATGTTTCTTACTTGAACACTTAAATACCTCTGGAGCAATCCAACATCTTGTGCCAACAACAGAACCACTGGATGTTGTGTAAGTGCCAAGGGTATCAATACGACGGCTCAGACCAAAGTCAGCAATTTTCAAACACAATTTAGGATAGGTTTTGAACAGAATATTGCTTGGCTTGAGGTCACGATGGAGGATATTTTGTTGGTGCAGATATTTCAGTCCATTTAACATATCATCACAGAGTTGAACACTTTTTGTATCATCAAAGGTGGCACCACCAAGGTAATCATTAAGGTTTCCTTCCATCAGCTCCAAAACCACATAACAAAAATGTTCATCTTCAGTAAAGGACCAATATCGAACCACCTGTTCGCAGTCTGCAAGGGCAGTAAGATTTTTAATTTCTTTCTTATCTGCTTCTAATTGTTGGTTGCGCAACTTTTCAATGCGTTTGATAGCTACTTCCCTGCCATCCTTCTCATTCATCCCAGCGAAAACAAGACCAAATGAACCCTTTTGTATATTGGTTTCATGATACCAATATGAGTCTATCTGTTTGCACTCTTGTCGTCTAGCAACTTTGGACAGTATGGGCTTGTACTTTGTTGAAATGGATGTCCATGGGAATGCCAATGGAACTTCATCAATGTCTAATGGTTTCAACAGGAGACTTTTTAGTGATGAACACTTCTTAGCTATGTCCAAACAAGACTGGCCTGATGCATCAAGAGCATTACAATCAGTTCCATATGTAAGAAGCTGTTTTGCAATTATCCAATGAACAGATGTTTTAGCACTATTCACAGAAGTATTGGCTTTATTGTAATAGAGAATCTTCTCTTCATCAGAAAATGCCTCTTCTGAAGGTTTCACAATGTTTCTACAGCAGAGGTGAAGAGCGGTATCTTCACTGCTTGCAAAACTGATCAGATTAGCCTTCCTTGAACTTAAAATCATCTCAACAAGGATGCTCTTCCATTGTTTGCGTGTGGAACTGTCTTGGCAAACAGCATTTAAGAGTGAAACTGCGATGGTATCAGATTCAATGTAGCCCTTCTCACAAGCTACTTCCACCAATGCTTTGGACAAATCAAAGGCTTTTTTTCTAATAAGAATGCTTAAAACAGATATGCCATGATTGTCTACAGACCATGGATCAAGATTGTTGTCAAGGACAGTTTTCCAGAACTCTTTTGGTTCTTGTGAAACATCTTGATAAAGATGATCATTAGACTTGTCAAGTAGCAGTTGTAGATGCCAGTGTGACAATCTTGGAGGAAGAGGATCACCATCTCTAAGGGAAATATGCTTTGAGGCAACTAGGAGAGGTGAATGCCCTTCTAAATCCAAGACTTTAGGGTTTGCTCCAGCATCTATTAAGAGTTTCACAGCAGTCCAGGATCTGCACAGATGTAGAGGTGTTTCATCACTCTTATTTCTTCCATTAAGATTTACTCCACAAGCCAAAAGGTGCTTAGAAATTGTGCCTAAAATGTTCTTCTTCAAGGTATTGTGGTCAACATCACTACTGTCATTTTCTGAGCTTAAATGTAGTTTCAGCATCGCCCAAAGATGAAGCGGAGAGTTGTGATTGGCATCTCTTTTGTTGACAGCTACTGAAGTGAGCGTCCTTGAGCATGGAAACAATTCCAATAGTTTCATTGTTTCTGCTAAAACTTCTTTTCCAATTCTCTCATCATTCAAGCAAAGACCTTCTTGAAACAGCTCCAGTACCAAATGAAAAACTGATTTTTCACTCTTTGTTGTTTCCTCTATATTTGATCCATTTTCCAGCAAAAACTCACAGACTTCCACCAAGGTGTTGATTTTGGAACTGCTTTGACTGGTTGATATCCACTCTTTCTTTGACAAACAAAACAAAAGAGGAGTTTCATTTTTGTGGTTTTTTGCATTAAATGATACTCCTAGATCTTCCAGTTTTTGGCACACTGTCATAACAACATTTTCTCCATGTGTACCAAATAGAGGCAGGCAGGTAGCATAGTGAAGTGCTGTATTTCCATCTGCATCAGCATAATTTGGGTTGGCATCTAGTTGAATGAGTAATTCAATAACTCTTGAAATATTTCCTCCTCTAATCTGTACCAAAACTTCTTCAATGATCTTCTTTTTAACAGACTGCCCTGCAATGTACTGGTTAGCTAAATCCAAGGCCTGGATAAGACTTTTAACATCTGAGTCTCGGTCTTGATCATGGTCTTGTACCATGCAGTGAAAGATTTTGCAAAACACTGAATTAACAATTGCCTCAAATATTGTCTGTGGATTTATCCTTTTTTTGTGCAAGGAATTTAGTTTACTCATAAAGGAATCAAATGAGCCCATCTTTCCTTTATTCATTAAATGTTCAACAAAAAAGGAAATGATGTTCATACCACAGTTGTCTTTCAAATTCAGGTTACCTCCTTTTTCAAGAAGATAATTTGTTACAGTCACACTGTTAGTAAAGCTATAAAACAGGACAGACCTGCCATAACGATCTTTCTTTTTTACAGATGCATGTCCATCCTCAATCAATGCATGGACAACCTTTTCATGAGCTAGACCATGGAACAGGGCTGTCTGACCTTCATGATCACTTGTGTTGACATCAGCACCAGCTTTGATTAAAATAAGAGCCAAACTTTCATGATGGTTTTGAAGAGAATGAACCAAAGCAGTTCTGCCTTTAACATCAGTTACATTGAGACTAGCACCAGCTTCAATCAGTGCATTAACCAAACTCTTATTGTTGTACTGAACAGCATACATCAAAGGAGTCTTTCCTTCATCACCAATATGGTTTACATCAGCACCAGCCTTAATCAACTTGCATGAAACACTGTCAGAGGTTTTTTCCATAAATTCGTAACGATCAAAAATATCATCTGTAAATGGATCAAAATCAACCAATGCAGAAGTCAAGAAGTCGCTTTGAAAACAATAACTCAAAGCAGATTTGCCTTGATTATCAAGTTTCCTGACATTTGCACCAGCATCAAGCAATTGATGTGCTAGAATTTCATTGCATTTCTGCAAAGCATACATCAAAGCAGTTTTCTCCTGATCATCTGAAATATTTATGTCAGCCCCAGCTTTAATCAATGCAAAAGCAATACTGTTGAGGGAATCAAGCTTATGATATCGATGCATGTACATCTGGTACATTATTGCAGGAAATCTTTTAGGATCATTTAGGGCAAAATGTATGAGAGCAGTTCTGCCTTTATCATCAGTCATGTTGACATTAACACCAGCATCTATTAATTCATCAACTACAATAGCTCTAAAGTTTCGAACAGCATGCATCAGAGCAGTCATACCCTGATTATCTGTGATGTCTATATCAGTACCAGCTTGAACCAATTTTTTGACCACACTTTCATTACCACCGATAACAGCATAGAGCAATGCAGATTTGCCATCATCATCAATGACACTATGATCAGCACCAACATCAAGTAATGTACAAGCCATGCTTTCATTGTTATTTAGAACAGCAAGCATCAAAGCAGTTTTACCCTGATCATCAGTCATATTCATATCAGCCTTGGATTGGGTCAGTTTAGTAATAATGCTTCTTTCGCTTCTTTCGGGGACATCAATTGTCTCATGATGTCCTAAATACCTCCTTTCATACAAGGAATGTTCTTTTCTCTTTTTGCCACTTTGAGCACAATTCATCAGAGCAGTCCTGCCTTCATGATCAGGTATATTGACATCAGCACCAGCATCTATTAATTCAGCAACTACATTTGCTCTGTTATTTTCTACAGCATGAATCAAAGATGTTTTGCCTTGACTGTCAGTTATATTTACATTAGCACCAGCCTTAATCAACTTAGAAGTGATTTTTTGGTCACTAGCAGCAGTCGCTTCAAAATCAACATGCCTCCTGAGCAATAGTTCATCCAAAATATAGAATTCTCTGTTATCTTTATTTTGAGCACAATATGTCAGAGCAGTTCCACCTTTATTATCAACTTTATTAACATCAGCACCAGCATTGAGTAATTCATCAACTACACTTGTTTTGGAATTTTGTACAGCATGCATCAGAGCAGTCATACCCTGATTATCTGTGCTATTTAGGTCAGCACCAGCTTTGACCAATCTCTGGACCACACTTTCATTACCACAGATTGCAGCAAAGAACAATGCAGACTGCCTATCATCATCAGTGACACTATGATCAGCACCAGCATCAAGTAATGCACAAGCAATACTTTCTTTTTCATGTTGGATGGCATGCATCAGAGCAGTCATACCCTGATTATCAGTGATATTCAGGTCAGTACCAGCTTTGATCAATCTCTGAACCACACTTTCATTACCAGCAATTACAGCAAAGAACAATGCAGATTTGCCTTCTTCATCAATGACATTATAATCAGCACCAGCATCAATCAATGCATGCGCCAAATTATTATCATCACTTTCCAAAGCATAAATCAATACACTTTTCCCATCAAAATCAGTTATGTTGACATCTGCACCTGCATCAATTATTTCTTGTGCTAAATGATAATTATCATTTTCCACAGCATAAATCAAAGCACTTTTTCTGTTTTCATCAGTGACATTGATATCAACACCAGTTTTAACTAACTGTTGAACCACCCCTTTATTGCCAATTCTTGAAGAATATAAGAACAATGAAGTTTTGGCATTACTATCAACAACATTAATATCAGCCCCAGCCTCAATTAATGCACATGCCAAATGCTTGTTATATTCAACAGAATAGTTCAATGCAGTTTTGCCTTGGTGATCAGTAGCATTAATATCAGCACCAGCTTTAATCAATATTAGAGCAACCTTGTCCTTAGTATCAAACTCTTCAAGATGGTAAATCCAATTCACTTTTTTCTTGGTGCCTTGTAAAGCATGATGCATTAGAGCAGTCTTGCCTTCATTATCAATTGCATTAACATCAGCACCAGCCTGTATCAATTCTTCAATTGCACTGTGTCTATATTGCACAGCATACATCAAAGCAGTCCTACCCTGATTATCAGTGATCCCCACATCAGCACCTGCCATAAGTAAGGAAGAAGTCACATTTTTTAAGTCAGTGTTGTCAGCTAACTTGTACCCACTGTGCCTTGACTTGTATTGCCTTGACTTCTGAAGTTCAGATTTGCTGATACTGTATATCAGCACAGTTTTGCCTTCATTATCAGTTATGTTGACATCAGCACCAGCTTCTACTAGTTTATCAACCACCCTTGCTCCACAAGTCTGAGCAGCATACATGAGAGCAGTCATACTCAGATTATCAGTGACTTTGAGGTCAGCTCCAGCTTTGATTAATTCAACAGCCACAATTTCATTGTTGTTTTGAAGAGCATATATCAAAGCAGTTTTGCCATTCTTGTCTTTTGTGTTCACATCTGCTCTTTTCTGTATTAATTTAGAAACCAATTTCTGACAATTAGAACTACTAAAATGCATTGCACGCATCCTTTTATTGTCAGGTACATTTTCAGCACAATACATTAAAGCAGTCTTGCCAGCATCATCAGTTCCATTGACATCAGCACCAGCATCGAGTAAAACAGAAACGATACGGCTGTTGTAGAATAAGGCACAAAGCAATAGGGTCTTTCCATTATTAAAAGTGAAGTTGACATCAGCTCCTTTCTTAATTAATTCACGGGCTCTTTGTTCGTTGTTTTGCCTTACAAAATTTAGCAAGGTATTAGCTAAGTCAGCCCGGAGATATTTTGGCTCGAGTTTTTCTTTTTTCTTTTGTCGGTAGGCCATGTTAACAAGATAAGTCTTGAACCATGGGACCAAAATCTAGTCGCATGTCGAAGAAATTCCTACTTTATTCTCTTTACATTCGTGTTTCTTGGTTTTGTTTGGTGCCTTCTTCCTCGACTTGAATGACGCCATTAGCTCAAGTTCCGCCTTCAATCTCCAACCGATTTAACATTGATTTAACCCATTTTTTTCTGCTGTTGTCCAAAGAGACGATAATTGCGTCAAGCTAAATGAATAAGTCCCATATTCAGGACATAATTACGACATATTTTAAGCGCCTACATGATGAAAATAAGATGAAAACGGCTGAAAAGAAAAAGTTTTGTGAAGACGCTTCCGGAACCCTCTGAAGTGAAACCACCCTGTTGAAACCCAAAAGCATTATGGGTATAACACAGGAATCCTACCTTAATTAGCTAAAAATAAAACCTGGAAAAGATGGGGGGAAAAATTACAAAAATTTAACACCTGTTTTTGAATTATTTTGATATTTTCTTCCAATGTACAAGCGAACGAGAACATACCACAATAACTATGAGGAAAACGTTTGGTTAACAAGAAATAAAAAAGAATCAGGCAACTGAACAGCAACTGAATTGTTGCTGAAAAAAACACATTTAGCTGCGACATCAGAAATAATATTTTCAAATCAAAATTTGGAAAAATAAACAGAAATAAAGACTAACCGAGTTGAATACAATTAGTCTATGATACTTTGCATGGGCTTCCTGTGTCGTTCCTTTCCGGTCCCAGTTACGAGCAACGCCTGACTGAATTCTTTCTTTTTATCCTCCATTAAAAATGGCTGCGAACTTTTGGCTCTCATCTCATAACAATGAATGGATTTTAGACCGCGAAGAAATATTAATGGAAAGACAGAATGATTTAAAAATTCTTACAGAGGCTGAATACCAACAATTTCATATATTTTATTCCAATTTTATCCAAGCCTTGGGAGAACATTTGAAACTTAGGCAACAAGTCATAGCGACAGCTACGGTTTTCTTCAAACGATTCTACGCCAAGAATTCTCTTAAATGCATCGATTCTCTGCTCGTAGCACCAACCTGTGTGTATCTGTCGTCTAAAGTGGAGGAGTGCGGAGTTATATCGAATAATAGATTGAGTACGGCCTGTACTGCTGTTTTGAAAACCAAGTTTTTTCATGCTTTTCAAATGGAACAGTTTCCTTACAGAATGAGTCAGGTAACAACAAAGGAAACAAAGGCCTATCTTTTAAGAATAGAAAAAGACATCTTTCCCTGCATACCTCTGTCTCTTAATCTCTTTCTGTGGCAAAGGAAGGGAGAGAACCATTCTTGAGAGAGCCAAGAGACAAAGACATGGCAGTCATGCTGGTGGACCTTAACAATAGATACTAAATTAGTATCTACTTCTAAGGTCCACCACCATGGCGTAATGTGGAAAAAAAATCATTCCTCTCCCAAGAGGAGGGATGTTAGACCTTCTCACTAAGTCTTTGTGAAGACAGAAATCATTTTCAAGAATAGGAATGTTATACCTTCTCACTAAGTCTTTGTGAAGACAGAAATCATTTCCAAGAATAGGAATGTTAGACCTTCTCACTAAGTCTTTGTGAAGACAGAAATCATTTCCAAGAATAGGAATGTTAGACCTTCTCACTAAGTCTTTGTGAAGACAGAAATCATTTTCAAGAATAGGAATGTTAGACCTTCTCACTAAGTCTTTGTGAAGACAGAAATAGAACACATTCTCCTCAGAGCCTATTGGTATTTATGCCTGAAAAATTCTAATTCCTTCTATTCTTTATTTGCAAGTCACTTTATCACCGCCATGTTGGTTATTTAATGAAAGATTTCTCATTAATCTCCTTTGTTAATACCACCAACATGGCTGCCATGCTTTTGTCTCCTAACTTTATTGAGAATGACTGCAATGATTAATATGGGGGAGGTATGACTGTTAACAAAAACTACACAATATACCAGTATGCATTTATCTGGTATAGGATCATAACAGAAACCTCATAAAATGATCAAAAAATACCTTTTTACTAAAGCTAGATGGAATTTACTACTTTTAATAGGTATTTTAGAAGAGAATTACAAGAGAATTCTTTTGTTTTTCCAGGTAGTAGAGTGTGAATTTTACCTCCTAGAGATGATGGATTGCTGCCTGATTGTATATCACCCTTACCGACCACTAACCCAGTATGTCTCAGATCTTGCCATGGAAGATTCCATTTTACCAATCGCTTGGAGGATCGTGAATGACAGCTTAAGAACCGATGTATGCTTACTATATCCTCCATACCTTATTGCCTTGGCTGCCATTCACATGGCTTGCGTTATTCAACAGAAAGACACCAAGCAGTGGTTTGCAGAGCTTTCTGTTGACATGGACAAAATAGTACAAATCACTCAAGAAATCTTGAACTTGTATGAAGTTTGGAAAACTTTTGATGAAAAAAATGGAATACGGCAGGTTTTGAATAAGGCACCTAAACCAAAGGTTCGACCAACTTCCACAACACCATCTCACACACCTTCTCCAATCACTAATGAAAACTAACACTGAATTTTAATTCTTTTTTATACAATTATATAATGCATTTTTAAGTAATTTTCCAGTGGTTTTTTGGGGGGAGGGGAATTTTTTTTTTTTAAATGGGCTTATTTTTCACTATGATCAACTTGAATTTAACCAGCAAACAAATAAAGGTTAATATAGACACTGGTATACTATACTGGTATATTTCAGCAGGGAGGTATTCACCACTTTCCATACATCAGTTCACAAAACATCCAGTGAGACTGCAAATTTCAAATTTGAATAATCCTTTGAAACTACCTTGCAGCCTCAATTGAATGCTTTGTCTGTGAACAATGATCCAATGTATGGAAAATGGTGAATAAAAAAAAATGACAAAAATAATCTTTAGTAAAAAACCTGGCTAATCACCTTGAGAAATGGTACTACCATTACTGTTTTTGTCTAGAAACCTACTAAGCAGACTAAGAGTAAGAGACTAGACTGTTGCTTATTGTAATGGGTGGCAATATTATGCTGTTTCACTGCAATATTTGAGGGAAAGTGGTTTGGGGAATATTATACATCATTGTGGTTCAATAAATAAAATGTTGCTCCTTTTGTAGTGTGTTGTTGTTTGCAAAGTCGATGTCAAAGATATTTTTTAAATCATGATACTAGGAGTTGTTGCCGAGTCTTACCAGCCAAAGGCTGATTTGTAAGGATGTGGCACACTTCACACTCTAGTCTGCATAGCTGCACTTAGTTCCCCCCCCCCCCCCCCCCAACTCCCAAAAAGCACTGCTATGCACGCTATCCACACTCACTTCCACTACATTCACAATTCTTATCTTACATGTTGATTACATGTGTAGGGAGGAAAATTGGAAAAATCAAGGGAGAGACAACACATCAAATCTGTAAGAATCAAATACATTCACATATTTTGTTTATTAATCCACTCATTTTTTCATGAGTATTATAAAATTAAAACAAGTGAAAAACTGCATATGAATAAATGATAAACATAAACAAAATTCAAGACTGACAAAAATGATAAAAATTGATCTAACTATTTAACTATTTTCCTTGACATAGATATTATTTACAAGGCATGTGATGAATAGAACAATACTAAAATACATATTTTCAGGTTCATGACTGCACATGACTGTGGGTTTCTTGGCAATGTAAGCACATAAATTATGTTCCAGATCAGTATACCGAGTCAACATAGGTTCATAAAATGATCATAAGAATTTCAATGTTTGCTTCTAGCCAAGTAATGCTTCAACAAAACAACCTTGTATAGTTCATCTGCATTATTGCATTGTTACTATAACTACCAGAATCTGTTGCACATTTTTTTTGTTTGGTTACCTAATTGTCACCAATTATTGTCCTACTATAGACTATAGTACGTTGGAATGCAGCTCAATTTGGAGGACAAAACAATAGGTTCCAATTCTCTGGAGATTGAAATTCTTTTGTTTTGTCCTCCAAATAAAGCTCCTTTGACGTCATGAGAAAGGGGTCTATTCTCAAGAGAAAATACAAATTGAACAAGAAAGAAAATTCATGAAGCATTTGTGATAGTGGTAGTAAAATGATGCCATTGTGCAAAATCTTTCTTTAAATATCAACTAGACTGCTTGACTTCAATAATCTTAAGAAAGATCATACAATATGAATGAGCAATTTCTGGCAATTTAAAACATGTATGACGCAATTTTTTAGTTTGTGACAATAAGCTCATCAATGCCCCAGTCTTCATGGCTGCCATCTGGAAGATAACGTCGTATTATAATTGGGATCTTTCTTGCTCTGAAAAAAAATATGATAATTGCAGTAAGTTTAATGTTACTGTGTGACTTTAAAACAACTTCCAAGGCTGTTGACTTTAAGGAGACATCAGCCAAATACATATTATAATTAAGTTTTTCTGTTGTTTGACCAGTCATAGAAAGCTATTTTGATTGACAGCTTTCCCAACTTCTAATATATTTTTGTTTTGCCTAAAATTTGCATAACAATTATGACATTCTGTAAACAAAGAAAAGTTCAACTTACTTAAGTTCTTTTAATGCTATTTGTAAAGGATCTGTTTCTCCTTCAAGTTCCACCATAACTGGAGCTCCCATACTAAAAAATTAAGAAAAATTTAATTCTCTTAAAAAATTTGCTTGACAGTAGTTGACTAAATCCAAAAATTTTCAAAATGAATTCCAAGGGCCATAAGCTGCTTATGTTACCTTATTTGGAGTGCTCTAGTACCCAGTACCCTTGCTCTCTCATATTTGGTCATGTATGGTGTTGTTATTCTCTTTGCTGGTTCAACATTCTCATCTTAAAATAAGGTGCGATTGAACTTTGTTAATAATCTTCAAACAAGTGTTTTGTTTAAGAAAAGTATGACAGAAGTAAGCATTCTTCTGTCATAAAAACTTCTGGGCTGATATAAGTCACGGCATGCCTAACTCACAGATGAAATTGAAATTTTGTATTTTTTGGAGGTAGAAAAACTGGAGAACCCAGAGAAAAACCCTTGAATTAAGGGACAGGCCCAGTAGCAAACTATACTCACAGGTAATGCCGAGTCCTGTAATCATATTGCAGACCCCACACGGGTAATGCCGAGTCCTGTAATCATATCGCAGATCCCAACTACAGTGTCTAAGGCCATACCCTTGTTTCACCCAAAACCATTGAATTTCTTATAATTAGGATACTCCATGATATTCAACAACATTTGAAGGAAAAGTAGAGGATCCAATAGCTTATATATTTAGTTCAATAACTACGCATTTCTTCCACTACTATACCTTGTGCAGGAAGTATGTCTATATTCCCTGCCTCATCTGTTGGCTAAAAGGAAAAATATTTCATTTATTTAAAGGGAAAAGGGGTAAGATGAATACGATATTTACATATGAATGTAACTTGTTATAAATACCATAAGGAAAAAAATAATACTCAATGGAATGAGAAAGGTAAATTATATGATTCAATATGAAAAGATAGTTTAATGCAACAGAGGTTTCATGCCAATCATGTTGTAGGGCAAAAACGATGCAATTTTTTTGCATGCAAGAAATTTCATTCCCCAAAGGAGAAAATTTCCATTGTTTTCCCATATAACTTGGCTACCATGAAACCACTTTATTATTATGTTATCAACAAGCATAATTATATCATCTTATCTCACATCCTGTCTTTGTGAACAAGGTATGAAGACAGGACGTGGGATAAGACGATATAATGAAAATAAACCTATGCTTTCTGGATATAGTAATTAGAGAAATAACTCATAACTAATGAACTCATTTGTTTACATCCTGGTATTAATATCTATTAGAATCTTCTGAATTCGTAATAAAGAATACCTACCTCGAGTTCTTCTACATCTTCTAATGGTTCTTCTTCTTCTACTTCGTCCAAATCATCATCATAACTAATTTTGTTCAAAACGATTAAAAACTGTCAGAAAAGGAAGCCCACGTGCCCAGAATTATTATACCAAAAATCATCAAAGCAAATGCGAAATATCTTGATCTTTCACTTCTGATTTAAAGAATATTTATTCATCTAAACATAAGACAAATACTACTTAAATCAAAGGAGTGTAAACATAGAAAAACAAAAGTATATTTTCTCAACTTACTCTCCCATGTCGTCGTCCGCCATTTTGAAATCTTTATGAGTCCACGATATCCTTGTAACGCGGTACAAGAGCTATGAAGTGTGACGTCACTCATATGGAAACACGACTTCCGGCTCCAAAACGATAAGCAGTTTTTTAAAGATTTTTCTTTTTCTTTTTTATGAAAGGCTTTTTTGTCCAAAGTTCTAACTGTTTTAGGTGGATGTTAAATCATTGAGAGCATTTATCGCTTTGTTTTAGCGGTTTTTGTGAGCAAGTTCGACCCGGAAATACGTCACAGCCGTTAAAAGCTCTTATACACCACAGGAAGCCCAAAAGGAAAACGATTCCACGTGTTTTATTTTCAAGATGGCGGACACAACGTTAGTTTATGAAGGATGCAATTATTTTCGTCTAAGACTCGTTCTTGCTACTCTCGGTAGCAGGCCCGTGAGAATAAAGAATATTAGAACAGATGACGACAATCCTGGACTAAGAGGTAGGGATTTATTGTGCCTTATTCAAGCTTTTTGTAGTCATTTAAAGATTCAGTGTCTTGACTTCTTTTATTTTTCTACAGATTTTGAAGCTAATTTTATTCGTCTTATGGACAAGTTAACGAATGGTTCACATATAGAAGTGAATGAAACAGGTAGATGATGACTAGATTGTTAGGTTCAGTGCAGAATTTTTCTAATGAGGAGGGGGAGGGGAGGGTAGGGGATAACTACAAGGTATTTTTTACTACCAATGTTTTCAATCAAAATTTAAAGGGAGCTGTTAAATAAAAGGGTTTGTTTTACTCACATGTGATGCTGACTCTGGAAATCAAACCAGAGACCCCAGAGGTGAGGGGTGACTGGACATAACCGCTACACCACCCCTGATTGTAAATGACATTATCAAAAAGGTGTCCGCTCCCTATATATCCCTCTATTTCCATAAATTATGAAGAGTATCTTGTTAAGGTTTATTGAGTTTCACAGTTAAGAATGGCATTTCTGGATCCTGTCATTTATTTCAGGTACAAGCATCTATTACAAGCCAGGACTTTTAGCTGGCGGCACTATCGACCATGAATGTAATCCACAAAGAGCCATTGGCTATTACCTTGAGAGTGTGGTCATGTTGGCACCGTTTTGTAAGAAACCTTTACGACTGACCATGAGAGGAGTCACTAATGATACTTTTGATCCGTCAGTAAGTTTTATCAACTCGCTGTAATTATTAGTCCTGAGCATTATTATTCTTTAATATGTCTTGTTCTATTCAATCATTTGCAGGTGGATGTTATCAAAATGGTTACTATTCCTTTGCTTAAAAGATTTGTTGTGGATGACGAGGGTCTTGATATCAAAGTAAGAATTTTTTTTAGGTTTTTTTCAACAGATGATTAAGTGTTATATCAGGTCTGACCATCTGACCATTTTATTCAGTTGGGATACCTGTGGTTAATACAGTGAATAGTTTGATTGCAAGTTGTGATGATCAGCATCAAAAGTATTGCAGGCGGTCATGTGCTAGAGCAAGGCAATTTAGGCCCGGGGGGGGTACTCCGCTAGGATTTGGGTAGGGGTGTTCCGCTGGGATCCTAAAACGGTTACCCTGTTTATGACAGAAAAAAGCAAATTCTTATACCCTGTTTATGACAAGGGATAAAAATGGGACCCTGTTTATGACAGAAAAAAAAAAATTTCTTAAACCCTGTTTATGACAAGGGATAAAAATGTTTAAATATGTGGTATCAGTATATATGATGTATCTTTATTGATCGGAGCACGAAAAAAGCAAGGTTGAGTAAATACTGGACGGGTGGGACGACGGGTTTCGAAACTTATGTAATTACTTATCATTATCCTGAGAGCTATCGCGACAAGGCTTATACTAGCCCTCGCTAAACGTCACATTTCCGGTCTCATGCAGGGAGCTTACGTGATAAGATCTTATGCCGCGAAAACGAAAAGACGAAAGACCGCGCTGCTCATCATATTACCTAACTAATATATCAGCTTGCTTATCATTGATGCGAAAACCCATACCCTGAATATGACAAAAAAAATAAAACTAAGGAAATTGGGAAAAGGATACCCTGTTTATGACAGAAAACTCAAAAAACCATACCCTGTTTATGAAAGAAAGCTCGAAAAACCATACCCTGTTCAGCGGATCATCCCCGTATAGTAAATATATGGGAGTACCCCCCCCCCCCCCCCGGGAATTTAGGACAAAAATGAAAACAACAAAGGTTTTTTCTGAAATTGCTTCGTTCTAATGGCCACCCACAATACTTTTGACAGCATTCATCATATCTCAGAATCATACTATTGATTAAAGTTGGTCCCCACTTAAAAATCAGGTCTGTCGATTTAAACAGTTGGGATCCCTGTGGTTACAACTTCTGTATTTTGTTGTTGTTGGGATTCCTGTGTCTTTGATAATTTGGCTGAGTGGGAATGTAAGGGGAAAAAGTCAGCATCTTCCACAGGAAACCCAGACAATAAAGACAATGGGAAGAGAAGACATTGATACCTGTGGCGAAGGTCAATATCTTTTCTAGCTTTTCCAAACAAAATTTGATACGTCTCAGACCTTCCCTTCTTCTATCAAAACTTTTGCCCCTTGGGGGAGGAGGGTAAAGCAGTTAATGATATATATTTTGATTTACCAAACTCAACAGATAAGCAAGAGAGGTAGCCCTCCTGAGGGTGGTGGACAGATTTTCTTTTCATGTCCAGTTAGAAAAATGCTTAGACCCTTACAATTTACTGATCCTGGAAAAATAAAAAGAATAAGAGGCCTTGCGTATCCTTTGATTATCAATATTATTATATCAGCCTTGAAGCTTTGGGGTCATCCATGGCCATCCGCAGAACATTTGCTTGCATTGAATTGCAATGCTCTGCTTTACAAATTATTGGAAGGAATGGGCTGGCATTCCATCCAGAGGGAGTTGTCATACACCTAGTTTATGGAGAGTTTGGGGTGGGTATGTTTGTTTTGGAGGGGCCAAAGACAGCTGCTTTATGGACCTTTGTTGCACCGTTCCAAATTTTATTTCCACAAGAATAAAAACCTTTGCTTCAACCTGCATAACCTCATCCAGAAGCACTTCAATGTGATGCTATGAGGAATAAAATCTATTGTCAACATTGCTGCCACTTGAGGAAGGTCCAAAACAAGTTCTGACACCCTTCTGCTTCCCCACTTTTATTGAGCAATTACACCCTACCTTCACTCGCTTGATCACCTTAACACATATCAACAACAGCTATGCAACTAGAGTGTCTCCTTCCATGGTGAACAGAGTAGTTGATGCTACTAGAGGTGTCTTGAATCAGTTTGTATCAGATATATACATTTATACTGACCACTGCCGAGGGCAACAAGCAGGAAAGTATGTTATCTATATAGTGCTTATTTCAGCATTGTATTAGGAGGGTTGTCTAACTGGTCATATCTAACTTGTTGATAGTTTTTGTCTGCAAGACTATGATAAATGATAATGATGATGGTGTTGATGATGATGATGATGGTGGTGGTGAGTGTTAATGGTGTTGATGATGATGATGATGTTGATGGTATTGAAGATGATGATGATGGTGGTGATAGTGGTGGTGATGGTGATGGTACATTGATGATGGTGAAGATGATGATTTTGGTTTTGATGATGATGGTGGTGGGTGTTGGTGGTAATGGCAAAAGTGTATTTCATGAGTGTCCCTCCTGAAATTGACCCTTTATTCTTTCTTCTGTCTTATCCAATCACAACTCAGATATGCAGATATGCAAGGTTTTTGTTAACATGGTACACTATTTGGCTTTTAGATCGTCTGGTTTTGGATTATCACTAGTAGCAGAGACAACTAAAGGAGCTGTACTTGGTGCACAATGTTCGTCAAACCTACCAGGGCAAGGGGAACCAACAATACCAGAGGACTTAGGAAAAAAGACAGCACACATGCTCCTAGATGAAATATATAAGGTGACCATACAGCCTTATTCCTCATAGTCATTGTCAATCTATAAGTCCTTGTTGTTATGATAAAAAGGCACCATGATTTTTGGGATAAATTTGTTTGTCATGCTACAAGGATTGTTCTCCAGGTTCTCTGGTTTTCCCCCACAAAAATCAACATGAGTTGCAAGTTGCATGCAGGAATGTAGTGGTATTGCATGCAAGTGAAAGTGCAAACTGAAAATTAGTATTTATACTGAATTTTATCACACACTTAAAAAACAATGTTGCTAATGTATTGCTTACACTTCTATATCCAGGGTGGATGTGTTGACTCTAGACACCAAAGTCTTGTATTACTCTTTATGGCCATGGGACAACAAGATGTTTCTAAGGTTCTTACAGGGCCGCTAACACCATACACGTAAGCATTAATTTTAGCATTAAAAACATGTTTAAATCAAATTTTTTCAGACATCGTTTTCATAAATCTTGGATCTAAATGTTTCGCAGGTTCATTTATTTCCACACACACAGTAGTAAAACTATATAGAACAAAAATAATAAAATGTTTAAACCTATTTTCATTGGTAGAGTGAAATCACTGAACCGGTGAAATAGATATTAGAATATTATTATCATCGTTGAGTCAGTTTCTTTTGTGCACTGGCAGTCTTTACCCTTCATA
The DNA here is from genome assembly GCA_023349425.1 of Anthopleura sola. Classification (NCBI taxonomy): domain Eukaryota; kingdom Metazoa; phylum Cnidaria; class Anthozoa; order Actiniaria; family Actiniidae; genus Anthopleura; species Anthopleura sola. The sequence goes on along the minus strand of JALHLI010000007.1, from coordinate 9,771,979 downwards.
TTCACCCAACAGCGGCTTACCATGTTTATATCTAGTTATCAACCCCGTGATTAAGAAACTTCCCCAATGATGATATAAGGCGGTTATATACTTTATACCTCCGTGGATATTAAATATATAAACCCTCGGCTTCGCCTTGGGTTGATATATCTCATATTCACCTCAGTAATGGTATATAACCTTTACAAATACTTTAGTAGACCCTAGCTAATTCCATTGTTTTCTTTTGTGTCTATCTGACTATTACACATTAATGTAAGTAAGTTTTATTTCATGGGATTAGTGACTTCACTCTAATATGCCAGAAAATTCAACATATAGATATTCTATATTTTTTAATTTCAGAATTCAATTTCTGAGGTATCTAAAAGATTTCACAGGAGTTATGTTCAAGCTGCAAACACAAGAAAAAGATTCTGAAGATGAAAGCAGGAGTGGAGGGCCAACTAGAATATTACTGTCCTGTGTTGGCATGGGATTTACTAATGTTAATAAATCCATTACTTAACTGTAACTTGCATATTTAGACTTTTTATAATAATTTGAATAAAATATATTCATTATATTACATATATATGTCTTGGCATTACAGTAATTGTGCATTTCAAAATATGATGGTGAAGGTTTTGTTGCATGTTGCTTGTTGCTTACCAAGCTTGAAATGTATTATATTCATATGTAAATAATGTCAGCACAGAAGAAATTTGCTGAAAAAACCAGCAGACCAAGTTTGGGAAAATCCCATATTGCTATGTCCTTTTGCTGCTTGAGTTCCCATTTACCATACTGCATATCTTGCTTGGTATGCAACATGCAACAAGCAACAAAATCTTCACCAATTGGTTTTTGAAATAGCTGTATTGTGAAGTTTTTTCAGAAGTTTTGAAGTTCAAGTCATACTTTGGAAGTTGAGAACTTCATTGGATGGCAAAACATTTGAAGGGTTTTTTGAAAGCAAGAATTGGAGTATCAACTTGTATGTTCTTTATCTCTGTGCTCTAACTGTTCTCGCAGTCTAATTTGTTCCTCAAGTTCTTGCATGTTCCTTCGTTTTCTTTCCTGTCTTTCCAAATCCTTTTCTACCCCTTGCCGTAATCTCTGTCGGTCAGAATTCTGCATCTGGTGAACAAGAGCTGTGATAGTCGCAGCAAAAGTCAAGGCTGCAGCTAGTGTAATTTTGGAGCCTAAAGATGTCATTTTGACACTGAAAAATTCATTGATGTTAATACTTCTTCAGTGCAGACCTGTAAGAATAAACACATATCAAAGTTGTTAATAAAATATTTTTTTACGTTAAACAAACAGCATGAATCACACTCAGGGAGTGGGGCTTACATTTGAAAATTGGTAAGAGTTGGAATATAACCAAAAAATGGTGTCAGTATGGTGTCGTTCTATAGCATACAACCAACTGACAACAATTTCAGGATCATATTCTTCACTATTAATTACCTTGAAAGTATACACTGCTTTCTTACGACCCATAAAGCATATTTGGGTCATTTGCATCAAACTTCTGGTGCACTTTGCATAAGAATAGTTTTCATGTGCAATGAAGGATAACAAGCTATTGTATGCATGTAAAGTGTCCCTCAAAGTCAAGAATAAGAAACAAGTGTCATGAATAGAAACTAGTCTATAAGAGACTGAAAATGTGAAGGGCTAAGAAAATGTTAAGGTAAAAATAATAATCCATACCTAATTCCACAATAACGAAGTGTTGTTTTTTCCAAGAATTGAAAAGGTTTCAAGGGGATAATATAATTTGTCCAATGAATTGAAGAGTATTAAATACCATAGACCTTTTCTAAGATAGTGAATATGGTGCATCACATTGTGGTCTGTCTTATTTTTGAAACAAATTTGTACCAAGGCTGGACCACAATGCATCTTTTTATCAAAATCAGAAAAGGCCTATAGGATAGTAAGGGTCTAAATATTTTCATTTTAGAAAATACTCATGTATAACTTATACCTCTCCTCTTGCCCTGAAGAAAGGAATGAAATTTCAAAAGGATAATTCTTTGATTTTCAGGGATGGTGGCTATTGCCCCCCACTTTTTTTCCTTTTGCATATGAGTCTTTTATATTTTCTAATCTTACACCCACTCCCCCCCCCAAACAAATTTGTACCAAGGCTGGACCACAATGCATCTTTTTATCAAAATCAGAAAAGGCCTATAGGATAGTAAGGGTCTAAATATTTTCATTTTAGGAAATACTCATGTATAACTTATACCTCTCCTCTTGCCCTGAAGAAAGGAATGAAATTTCAAAAGGATAATTCTTTGATTTTCAGGGATGGTGGCTATTGCCCCCCACTTTTTTTCCTTTTGCATATGAGTCTTTTATATTTTCTAATCTTACACCCACTCCCCCCCCCCCCTTTTCCCCTTTAATTTGCATACTAGCCCACCCACTTTTAAATGTGCTCTGGACACCATGAGGAACTTTGGTCTTCTCTTAGAAGAAGTTACAAATATTTCCTGGCAGTATACAGTTCAAATCTAGAATAATTGCTATTAATTTCTACACCATAGAAGATTGTTTACTTTCTTAGTCGTGGTTACAACCCCTTACTTTGAAGACCCACCCATATTAAGGGTATATTTACGTTCTACCTGTTCTACCTACCATTAGAGCACGCCACTCCACTTGGAAATGAACTTGTAAAAGTGGGCTTCCTGTGTTTTAGACACGTGGTTTACCCAGTATCCTCTCGTTTGACTAGTAACGCCTGGTTAAAGTTGCAGGTGAAGCTGAAAAGATGGCGGACGCATACAGATTGGAGATGCAAAACGATTTGATTAAAGTTAAATTAGTTAAATTAAGACCACCAAATGCATCTATCAGGTCAGCATGTTTTCCAATGGACTCTGCAGTTAATTTAGAAGACTCCAAGAACGAGCCAGAGAGGATTGACGAAATAGTGGAACTCGGAGATGATGATATGGAGGAGAACGACGACGACGAAGGAGAAGAAGAAGAAGAAGAAATGGATGATAATTCAACTAATTCAGGAGCAAGGAAGAAAAAACAACCGCCATTCACATTTCCAATTAAACAAAGACGTTGGTAAGGTTTTCCACATTGATTTACTCACTCACTCGCGCGATTACCCAGTCCACCCATCTGCATATGTGACCATCCATATTCGTCAATCTACTGTATTCGTCCCTCTAGATCTCTCTACCCATTCACCCATCCCTGCACCAATCTATCTGTCTGTCTATCCAACTTACCACTTCCATTGCACAAAACATGTATATGAGACAGTTTTCACTGATCATGAGCAGTTTACCATGATGAAATTGTTTGATTGATTGTTTCCTCCAACCATCCATTCTTCCATCCACCCATCTGTCCATCCGTCCACCCATTTTTCCATCCACCCATCTGTCCATCCATCCATTATTCCATCCATCTATCATCCATCCATCCATTCTTCCCTGCATCCATCACCTATCGATCCATCCACCCACCCAACCTTTCCTCTATCCATTCATCCATTCATCCATTCATCCATCCTAAATCCTAATATGACAATCAATCTTATTTACAAAAATCACCCATGTTTGTGAATGGTATGGAATGCCCTCACTCAATAACATGTGATATAGTAACATAATTTTTATATTTTTACCAGGTTCATAGAAAATTACGCATATTCACCAAACTCAAGTTCATTTACCACAAAAGAAGAAATTACATCAGAATATTCCAAAGCACACCCTGAATCAAGACCTTTGCAAAAATACACAGTAGGCAGAATAGTCAAGATGATATGGGGAAATAAAGTTAGGCACACAAAAAGAAGACTGCACATTATTCCTGATGATAACCAGAGAAAAAATGGTTATATGAATCTGACAAGAAAAACAGTTCATCAGGATCAGGCAGCCAAACTTTTTGAATCAGTCTTTAGTCTGCCAATATCAGAACTTGTAATTCCAGGCTGGACAGTAGAAATGTTTCTTCATCCATTTGGTATTAGGTACCGAAAAAGCATACAACAATTTTATGTTGATAAACATGCAGCTATGCTTGAAGTCTACTTTAGCATGTATGACGAACATGCAGGACTAGATAGTGCTGAAGATGGTATTGAAGGAAATGATGAGAGGAGCTGTAATCCCTGTGATATTGACTCTGCTATCAATCAGTCACAAAGTAGTAGCACCAGTGGCACTAGCAACACAGATCCAGTGAGAAAACTATGTGCCAATATCCTATGCAGTGGCAGAGTAATTAGTGCAGAAGAGTTAGACATATGGGATAACAAAAGTGTTCCTACTTTGTGGAAAGTAAAAACCCTTTTGGAAGTTCTCGATAACTTTGAGATCTGTTTTGGATTTGATGTAAAGGAATCCTGGAGAACTGTGACTATTGGCAGTGAAAGTCCACTTTATCCAAAGGAAAAAGTTGTGGTCATACACAAATCTTTTGATGATATTCTTTTAAACAAGGGCCAGAGAAAGCTGTTTTCCACTGATTGCAAAATATTGGTATCATCTCTGAAGCAGAGTTCCTGTGTAAATTGCTCATGTATATTTAAGGCTGTGAACCATAGGGAATCCAGAATTCAAAAGAGGGGTAATATAACTTCTGCCCTAAAAAATCACAACAAAATGACAAGGGCAGAACTGGAAGAAAAGATAAAGAGACAAATTGCAGAATTGAGGAGTTACAGAAGCAGGGAGAAATGGTTTGAAAAGAAATTATCAGAAGTGAATGGCGCGGATTCTAAAGAATCTACAGATAGTGAAAGCTCAGCCGATGAAGAGGAAGCTGAATCTGAAAGTTGAATTATGGAGGGTCTAGAGAATAATATTATCTCTTGAATCTTGAAAATTTATGTTGAGTACATTTACTCAAATATTTCGCTTATCATGCGTTTCTATACAAAACATTAATTTTTAGTATTAAATGAGATATGCAAAGATACACCATTTATGCGCAAGCGCTGCGTTTTTCTGCCCTGTCGCGCATGCGTACATGGGAATTATCACCAGCAGTAGCCGCGAAAACGGATACCGGATTCCAATTTCCGAGTTTTGGGGAACACCAATTCGTGCACATTCTTATTCCTATGTGCGTTCATGCAATCAGTGTATACATTTTTCTTTCTATGCATTCATCCAATCCATCTCGTGTACATTCTTATTCCAATGCATTCATCCAATCAATCTTGTGTACATTCTTATCATGCATTTCTATACAAAACGTTAAGAGCTGCAAAATACATTTTATAAAATTTCAAGTTATTTCAGGACAGGACTCACTTCACCTGTGCTGACAAGGGCTTCCTAAATATTGTTTGCAACCCACAACACAATATTTTGGATTCCAATTCGAGTAGAAAGTAAAAACATGCACTAGCTTGGAGTTGTGTCTGCTAATGCGTCTACTAAAATCGCCATTGCCTGAGAAAACAGACATTTTTTCACTTGCGGAGGGGTGAGGAGCAAAAGGACATCCGTTTTCTCAGGCTAACTTCACCAGTGAGAACCAGACTTTACATATGGTTCCAGGAACTACATTTCTAAGGCATCCCCAGGACCATAGCTATTTAGATAATTATAAGTACAGACATTTGGATACAAAAATATAATGTTAAGTTTTGTTAAATAAAAATTAAATGAGAAATTTACAAAAGTCTTTTCTTCATTATATCAGGCCCATAACCAGGGGGGAGCACAGGGTGCACGTGCACCCCCCCATCAGACCAAAAGGTCCGCTTTTTATCAACATTTGTTTGTTAAAGTTAATAAAGTTCATTATTATTATTATTGCTTGAAAATTAAAAAAAAATACAGATTTAATGTAAATCAAAAAATTAAACCACTATCATTTCCCAGTTTTCTCCATTTGTTTCTTTTTTCCAATAATGTGTTGGGTTACCTGTGGTACACTACACTTAGGTCCATTTTTACTTGATGTGCACCCCCCCGGTAAATGTTCTGGTTACGGCCCTGTATATGATGTACATATTAGCCAGATAGTTTGCATGCACTCCACTTCCTTGTTGAATTATATTGTTTGCCTTCATATTAAAGACTTCAAAAGAATATGCCCTGTCCTCTACTTTTCCTTTTGTATTTATCATTGGAAAACAATGAGTAATCAGTTTTCAAGTTCTTTTGCTGGTTAGAATGGGTTTTGAAATTATTTTTATCAATTGACTTGATTAATTCGGGACCATACCACTTAATTCCACAATACTTTCCATCAGAATATCAATATTCCAGTGAAGTTTCACTTGAATTAAATTTGGATGATTTTTCATCAAAAAGATCACTTATATTAACCCCCAAACTAACTTCAAGCAAGAAGGGGGGTTAAACGGGGTGAACATTGAGGTTCTCTGTGACCTCCCTGAAGAAAGACAACTATCTTTGAAAAATGTTTTGACTGGTACTAAAATGAAAGAAATTAAGTAAAAAAGAAAGAAAGAAAGCATACACATCTTTTGGCTATTGGAATCATTTATATGTCTTTAGGGACTGCTCATAAAATAAGGGGGAGGGGTGGGCCAGCAAAACTAGAATCAAATTAGCAGAATTTATTTTTATGATGGCCCATTGAAAAAGTTAAAAAAGTGATGACCTGCCCAACCCCAGTATTGAAGCAAAATTGCATAGATGTTAGATGTTCTATTTTATAGATAGCCCACCCCTTTCAAGGAGCTCAAAATTATGTGGTCCACTCCCTGTTTTTGCTGGCCCACCTCCACCTTTACTTTATGACCAGTTCCTTATAGATGAAAAAAAAAACCACAGACATAATCAGATGCATTGGAAAAGATAGAAATAGTGCTAGATCCTAGCTTAATCTAATACTGAAGTCACAGTACGTTCTATCTGTTTTCTGAGCTCAACCAGAACACTTGGTTTGGGCTACCTGTGTTATCTGGACAATGGTGGACCCATACCACAGGCAACCCATACAGAATCGAATAGTCTAGAATAAACACTAAATGTTTGTAAATATATTTCCTAATACATATAAAAAGTCTCTACTCATGCACAGTTTATTTGTTTCACTTTAATAGCATCGAAGCAGCGACCGTATTCCATTGGGTTTGCGTGATCCGTAATAAAGACAAGACTTTCTTTTTACCCTTTACGGTATCTATGGCAACGGTACATTCGCCTTGTTTCTGTTTTGTCATGTCTTCTAGCCACAAGTGAGGGATTTCGGAACACTTTTTTGAGTTTTTGCTTGATAAATCTGAAAATAAATCGTAAAATAGGCGGAATAAATTCACGAATTCCTACAAAACATCCTCATCCGCTTTCTTTTAAAAACCGCCATATTTATCAATAATTTTCAAAAATAACTGCGTCAAAGCAATGGTTTAGGTATTGTTTGACTTTCCTCATCGTTTTCGAGTAGAAATATGAAAAGCAATTTTTCTCGATCCGACGCTCCTCTTAGAAAAAGTCCGATCCAAGAGGATGATCCACGGATTCGGATTTTCCACAATCGATTTTGGTACTAAAACTACCATATTCTAAAAGAGCAGGCTAAAATAGATGTGAATGTGTAATTTTTCTTGCTTTTGATGCAAAAAAAGGAATTTTTTTCGAGGATCAAAGTATGGACCAGGAACACACTGGTTCACCATTACGTACCCCTCCCTAAAGGGATTGGGTACTCCAAATTAAATTTTGTGGCAAAAAAGCTGACGCTGCTATAGGTCCTTTTGATAAATCATACAATGCTTTATTTTCCGCGTTTGACGTCAAATTTATTCTTTCAATTTCATTCAAAAGAACAAAGTTGAGAAGAATAAATTTGACGTCAAATTTGTAAAGTAAAGCATTCCACTGATTTACTAAAAGGGTCTAAACAGCTTCACAAAATGTGCACTAGGTTTGAACCATCGAGTGAGCGAAAATGGTTATTATTAGCTGGGTTTTTTTAATGAAAATCAAATACTCCCGGGTATCTAGTATTTTGAAAACAGTTCCCGTGACCTTGTTTACGGTCGAAATTTTTCCAAGTGCTACAACTTGGATGCCTCGTATATGGTATGCCGAGACTCGACGAATGTATATTTTCCAAATGTCTAAGGATTCTAAGAAGCGCTTCCCTATCGTAAACAAAGTTAGAATACTTTGAATCCATGAAAATTGTGTAGCCAAGGGGAATGCTCAGAAGACACGGCCCCTCTACCATCGTACATATGCCGTTGTTTTGCTTTCCTTTCTTTTGGTTAGCCTTTGTTTTGGTTGCCCGTTTTGTTAGGGGGAGGGGGGGGTCGATGTTCTGAAAACGCTTTTTTCCTGGCTACACCCCTCGATCCTCCAAGATGTGATTGGATCCTCTAGAATATGGTCGGATACTTCAGAATGTGATTGGATCCTCCAGGATGTGATTGATCCTCCAGGATATGATTGGATCCTCCAGGATATGATTGGATCCTCCAGGATATGATTGGATCCTCCAGGATATGATTGTATCCTCCAGAATATGATTGGATCCTCCAGGATGTGATTGGATCCTCCAGGATATAATTGGATCCTCCAGGATATGATTGGATCCTCCAGGATGTGATTGGATCCTCCAGGATGTGATTGGATCCTCCAAGATATGATTGGATCCTCCAAGATATGATTGGATCCTCCAGGGTGTGATTGGATCCTCCAGGATGTGATTGGATCCTCCAGGATGTGATTGGATCCTCCAGGATATGATTGTATCCTCCAGGATATGATTGTATCCTCCAGGATATGATTGGATCCTCCAGAATATGATTGGATCCTCTAGGATGTGATTGGATCCTCCAGAATATGATTGGATCCTCCAGAATATGATTGGATCCTCCAGGATATAATTGGATCCTCCAGGATGTGATTGGATCCACCAGGATGTGATTGGATCCTCCAGGATGTGATTGGATCCACCAGGATGTGATTGGATCCACCAGGATGTGATTGGATCCTCCAGGATGTGATTGGATCCACCAGGATGTGATTGGATCCTCCAGGATGTGATTGGATTATTGCTACGCATTCATCCAATCCATCTTGTGTACATTCTTATTCCAATGCATTCATCCAATCCATCTCGTGTACATTCTTATTCCTATACGTTCATCCAATCCATCTCGTGTACATTCTTATTCCGATGTGCCCATCCAATCCATCTCGTGTACATTCTTATTCCTATACGTCCATCCAATCCATCTGGTGTACATTCTTATTCCTATGCGTCCATCCAACCCATCTCGTGTACATTCTTATTCCCATGCGCTCATCCAATCCATCTCGTTTCCTTTCTTATTGCTACACATTCATCCTATCCATCTTGTGTACATTCTTATTCCAATGCATTCATCCAATCCATCTCGTGTACATTCTTATTCCTATACGTTCATCCAATCCATCTCGTGTACATTCTTATTCCGATGTGCCCATCCAATCCATCTCGTGTACATTCTTATTCCTATACGTCCATCCAATCCATCTGGTGTACATTCTTATTCCTATGCGTCCATCCAACCCATCTCGTGTACATTCTTATTCCCATGCGCTCATCCAATCCATCTCGTTTCCTTTCTTATTGCTACACATTCATCCTATCCATCTTGTGTACATTCTTATTCCAATGCATTCATCCAATCCATCTCGTGTACATTCTTATTCCTATACGTTCATCCAATCCATCTGGTGTACATTCTTATTCCGATGTGCCCATCCAATCCATCTCGTGTACATTCTTATTCCTATGCGTCCATCCAATCCATCTGGTGTACATTCTTATTCCTATGCGTCCATCCAACCCATCCCGTGTGTATTCTTATTCCTATGCGCTCATCCAATCCATTTCGTGGACATTCATATTCATATACGTACATCCAATCCATCTCGTGTACATTCTTATTCCTAAACGTTCATCCAATCCATCTTGTGTACATTCTTATTCCAATGCATTCATCCAATCCATCTCGTGTCCTTTCTTATTCCTACGCATTCATCCAATCCATCTCGTGTACATTCTTATTCCCATGCATTCATCCAATCCATCTCGTGTACATTCTTATTCCTATACGTTCATCCAATCCATCTCGTGTACATTCTTATTCCCATGCGCTCATCCAATCCATCTTGTGTCCTTTCTTATTGCTACGCATTCATCCAATCCATCTTGTGTACATTCTTATTCCAATGCATTCATCCAATCCATCTCGTGTACATTCTTATTCCTATACGTTCATCCAATCCATCTCGTGTACATTCTTATTCCGATGTGCCCATCCAATCCATCTCGTGTACATTCTTATTCCTATGCGTCCATCCAATCCATCTGGTGTACATTCTTATTCCTATGCGTCCATCCAACCCATCTCGTGTACATTCTTATTCCCATGCGCTCATCCAATCCATCTCGTTTCCTTTCTTATTGCTACACATTCATCCTATCCATCTTGTGTACATTCTTATTCCAATGCATTCATCCAATCCATCTGGTGTACATTCTTATTCCTATGCGTCCATCCAATCCATCTGGTGTACATTCTTATTCCTATGCGTCCATCCAATCCATCTGGTGTACATTCTTATTCCGATGCATTCATCCAATCCAACTCGTGTACATTCTTATTCCTATGCGTCCATCCAATCCATGTCGTGTACATTCTTATTCCAATGCGTCCATCCAATCCATCTGGTGTACATTCTTATTCCTATGCGTCCATCAAATCCATCTCGTGTATATTCTTATTCCTATGCGTCCATCCAATCCATCTCGTGTACATTCTTATTCCTATCTCTTCACTCAATCTATGTCGTGTACATTACTATGCATTCATCCAATCTATCTCGTTTAAATGTAGTTCTTATCGGTTCATCCAATCTATCTTGCGGCTAATACTAGTACTCAATCCCTTTCTTGCGAAGAAAACTTTTAAGGGTACCCAGCTGTGAGATTTGTGAATTTAAACTGGTATTTTACGATTTCCATTCAGTATTTTCAAACGTTCCAAAACAACTCACTTGTGGCCAGAAAACTTGCCAGAAAAAGAGTGGTTGGTCATACCGTTACCATAGATACTGTAAAAGGTAAAAAGAAAGTCTTGTCTTTACCGATTCCAAAGGGATGGATATTTCATACGAAAGTAAAGGTCTGTTCAAAAATACGAAAAGAAATTGGTCAGTTCCTTATGCATTTTCTTTTCATAAAAGCGATATATGTTAATGATTTCAAAAATAACTGCGTCAAAGTAATGCTTCAAGTATTGTCACTCTTTCCTCATTGTTTTCGATGTGGAATCTCAAGGGAAATATTTTCCCGATCCGACACTCCTTCTGAAAAAAGTCCAATCCAAGAAGATCATCCACGGATGCGGATTTTCCACAATTGTTTTTCGTAGTAAAACTACCAAATTCTAAAAGAGCAAGTTAAATAGGTGTGAATGGTGTAAATTTCATTGTTTTTGATATAAAAAAGTAATGGTTTTGCGAGCATCAAAGACATCGATCACACCATCGCATTTATACTCACACCCCCCTCCCCCTTTCCCAAATAGTGCAGAATTTATTTACTTGTCGTTGTTTCTACTCTTTCTTGCTTTAGTTTCTTCCTTCTTTCTTTTGCAACTCTCTTTCCTTCGTTTCGGCTTAGTCTTCTTTCGATTGTCATATATCAATTTTCATCCAGCTTTCTTTATCAAGTGTGACAATAGAAAAACGACTTCCTGGTCGAACCCTTAATATAAATACGTCACAAGTCAAAAGCTCTGTTAATAAAATAGAAGTTTGGTCTTCCTGTGTCGTAGTTCGAAGGAAGACACGAGGCCAGGCAGGCGTAGCTGAGCGTCCTCTCTCATTCACCTTGGCGAGGCGACCAAGCAAGATTTTCTTATTTTCCAACCATTATTCGGTATGACCTTTGGGTTTCTTTGTTGTTCTTCTTTATACCTTGTATTTGAAGTCATTTTCTTTGGTCTACAGCTTATTTTTAGTGCGGTTTAAGCGCCTTTCTACTCGCTAATGAAGCGGCCATGTTGAATATCTCGTCCTTCTTTATTGAACGTCTTTTATTCGATTCTTTATTCGATGTTTGAATGAAGTCGGATCCATCTTGTCACATTTTTAGTATTTTTGGCTTGTATTTGTGTATATCCAGTTTATATTTGTCTCAATGCGTTTATTTCTCCTCTATAAACTCATATCTATAGTTCCTTTCAAAAGAATTACGCTAAATTAGACGCATAAAAACTTATATTTTAATAAACTTTCGATTCTTTCCCGTGCTGTTTAACTACAACAACAAAAAATTGTGTAAAAAATGATTTGTAGCGTTCAATTTAGTTGGTATTTCGCTGGTGTTTAATAGAATATATTATTTCAGCATAAATTAAGAAAGGTTATTTCCAACCTTAATTTTAAAGGTAAACTGCCAAGCATACAAGTTCCATTTCTTTGCCGCTGTTTTCACTACTGCACGCTGATCAAGACAAATATCATAACAGGGAAATAAGGCAGTACACTGCCGTCAGTCAGAGTATCTAAAAAAACCAAGCAATTTGTTTGATTGAAGGGAGTGTGTTGCCTGATTTCCCAGTCCTGACGGTTGTCTCGACCAGTGTGTAGCAATGGAAGAAGTAGTAAAATCACTTTCTTTGTAATTATCAAAGTTTTATAGTGCATAGGGCATTTTAGAACTGTCCAATATGAAATCACGTATATGTAATTTATATTATGCTGATCAAGTCTAGTGGCACAGATAGCACGTGTGCCAGAGGCTTCTTGTTGGAGAGAGATTGAATCCACCTTTTCGGCAACAGGCTTTCACGTGGTGACGTAGTGTTACGGTCACCAAAAAGTTCGGACATTGTTGTCGAATTGCCATACGATCGTACTAACTTTTGTACAATAATTGTACAAATTAATTATTTATAAATTATTTATCTACTTGATTTATTTATTCTGTTCTCAAAATCTTAGCAAAACCTCTTTAAGAATAAATTATTTAGATAAATTCGCTAAAATTTTGAAAACAGAATAAACAAATCAAGTCAATTGTACAAAAGTTAGTACGATCGTATGGTAACTCAACAACAAGTTTTTCTTTCTTTTAAAGTTTTTCTTTGATATTCTGATGGGAAGTATTATATTTTTTCATGATTTTTTAATGGAGTCTGTGACATCATTTACTCAACATCAAACAAAAAATTGAAATGGCTCTTGTCTGTTGAAAGCTCTATTAATAGTAGATATCAGAGTAACACTCCATTGCCTGTGAATTATTGTTTCAAGTCATGGCATTTGGGTCAGTTTCTATACATTTACTGTATTGTTGACTCAAATGCCACTATTTGAAACGACTGTTTGCAGATACAGGGACCGCGGAGCAGGGGGGGCTGGCGGGCTATAGCCCCCCCAATAATGGGAGCATGCCCCCAAACCCCATAGGTCTTCCAGTATTTGGTGGTCGTTAGCCCCCCCAATCAAAACTATTAGCCCCCCCAATCAAAGTTATGCTCCGCGGTCCCTGAGATATCAGCTATTGTAGAGATCATATCTTGTGTCTAATTTTTCAAAATGTATCCTTGTTCAAACCTGTAGCACCTGTGTAGCACCCACTACACCCCATGTAGCTCACTGACACAGATTGAGAGAGCTAAGATCACTTCCTGATCAGATTGTAACAAAAAAATAATCTTTTAACAGCCTGGGCTATGCTTAGAGACTTAGTTATTCAAAGCTGAGACCATGTCAAGCGAAGAAGAAGCTACAGCCGCTAACGTTCTGTCTCAGATGTCGCAAATACAGCAAGTTAACCCTTGTGAAACTATTGATGCAACTGTGGTGGTTGGACATCATTGTGATGTCGAAACTACCCATTCACAAGGTATAGTTTTGCTCTTGTCTTAACTTTCCAGGAAATATTTATACCTCTCCTTGGATTAGGGAGGGTATATGTAATGAGAGGCACAATGTGTTGGTCCAAAAATATCCTTAACATCCCCTTAAGGGATTCATGATTTTGCATTAGTTTCCCTAAAATTTGTATCAACTTAGTTATTCATTTATCATATTTTTGTGATTTTGTAAAACTGGTAACAGTTTTTATTGTTTTTGAAATATAATTCTTTGTCTATTAGATCCTACACAAGAGACTACAGTTGAAGTAACACCAGAAGTCTTGCAACAAGTACAGGTTGCTTTTCAACAAGAACTACCACATTTGGCAACAGGATTTGTTGCTGTATCCAAGGGCGATGAGATATCCCATGAGGAAATGCAAGAGAGTGTACAAGTCTTGAATGATGGCATGCAGTGTACAACATGTGCTAAGCCAGGTTTGTCATAAGACAATAATTAAATGAGCAATTACAATCATCCGACAGAGCAGCTCATTGTCTATTTTTAAGAACAATATTAAAACTCATCTTTTTAAACAGTTTTATTATTAGTTTCCTGTTTTTAGTTTTTTGGGTTCATTTTATTTTAACATGTACTAATACTGTAAATTAGTTATGTTAACGTTTATTGGTTTTAGATGTTATTGTAAAGCGCTATTGAGCTTCAGGAAATAGCACTATATAAATATTGTAGTATTATTATTATTATAATCGTTCACATATCATAGACAAAATGCATCATGTGAAATGAAAATTTATGGATTTTCTTGACAAGACAATATTGATGTACATGCATTGAGTACAGCTGTAGATCTTAGAGATTTAAGATGCAAGACTAGATTTATGCATCTAGACGTTTGATGAGTATTCTATGGCATTGATGTCTGTGTTCTAAACATTATGTCTTCCACAAGATCTTTCTATCATTTTAATATCTCTTTTCCTATTCTCAAGATTACATGATTCACATTACTAGTTAAGAGTTAAGAGGTCTGGGTTTTTGGCTTCTGTCAATTGAATTTCCAACAGGTTGAGTTAAGTTATATAGTATTTTTTGATGGATGGAAGCTAAAACCCCTGACATCTTAGGCTGTATAGTGTTGTAATTTTATGAAACAATTATTGGTGTAACTGCAGTATTTATTATCAACATTTTTTATTTATTACTATTATTATTGACTTTCAGGCAAATCATATAGTTGTGAGTTCTGTGGTAAAAAATTCAACAAGTCATACAACCTCAAAACACACATCAGAGTCCATACTGGAGAGAGGCCATATCAGTGTGAATCATGTGGTCATGGCTTTGCAAACCTCGGCGATTTAAAAAGACATTTGAGGACTCATACTGGAGAAAAACCATTTAAGGTATTAAAAAAATAGGGGGCATGTCCTTTATCACCCTATCCCCCCTAAGGGAAGTTTTGTATGGTTCCCACAGTCAGGGAAAAGTCAGTATATTCTGATTTTTTCCTGGGCTCCTTATAGAATGATACCATTCTTAGTTGGTCAAACTGCAAGTACATAGTAAGGGACTGGTCAGGAATTAGCAGGGGGGGAGGGGGGTGGAGATTTGAAATTGAGTGCTGAAAATGATGTGACCATCCCTAGCAATAGGAATGAAATTTCCTGACCCTCCCCATGGGGTAGGCCTAAATGATGTGACCCTCCCTAGCAATAGGAATGAAATTTCCTGACCCTCCCCATTGGGTAGGCCTAAATGATGTGACCCTCCCTAGCAATAGGAATGAAATTTCCTGACCCTCCCCATGGGGTAGGCCTAAATGATGTGACCCTCCCTAGCAATAGGAATGAAATTTCATGACCCTCCCCATGGGGTAGGCCTAAATGATGTGACCCTCCCTAGCAATAGGAATGAAATTTCCTGACCCTCCCCATGGGGTAGGCCTAAATGATGTGACCCTCCCTTTTCAGGGACTCAAAAAGTTATGACCCCCCCCCCCCCCCCTTTTTCCACCCCCCTCCCCCCTACTAATTTCTGACAAGTCCCTAAAATAAGTGTACAGTGTGATCACTGAAAAAGGGTTCAGGGAGTTTTATTTTTCCAGATGAGTGGTAACCCTGGTTTGTTACAATTTGTTTTTGTTATTTGTTCAAACCTTTAATAATTATCATTGTTGTTTCTGGTTCTAGTGTGAATTTTGTGGGAAGCTTTTCTCAGACTTCGGTAGTCATAAGAGACACCTTCGTCTGCATACTGGATTCAGGCCATTCAAGTGTGACCAGTGTGATCGAGAGTTCACACGGCTTGACAGTTTTAAGAATCATATGAGGCTACACACAGGTATTGTATATTGATTCTTGAGGGATTGTTTTCTCCATCTTTATACCCACCCACCCAACCAACCTCCCATCCATCCATCCATCCATCCACCCACACATCCATCTATCTATTCCTACCCATCTACCCATCCATCTATTCATCCATCCATCCATCCACCCATCCATCTATTCATCCATCCACCCACTCACCCATCCATCCATCCATCCATCCACCCATCCACCCATCCACTCATCCACCAACACATCCATCTATCTATTCCTACCCATCTACCCATCCATCTATTCATCCATCCACCCACCCACCAACACATCCATCTATCTATTCCTGGCTATCTACCCATCCATCTATTCATCCATCCATCCACTTGGCTATCAGACCCTTTCCCACCCATTCATTCAGAAGAGTTAACTAAATCTTAGGATATATCTCACTTTATCACCAGGTGATCGTCCATACAAGTGTGATACTTGCGGCAAGGAATTCAACTATCTCACTACATACAAAAGACATCTCAACATACACAAGGGTGAAAAACCCTATGCCTGCGATCAGTGCGATAAGAAATTCACCAGACAAAATTACCTAAAAAATCACATGAATACGCATGCAAAAATCACCAGCCAAGAATGCCAAACAGACACAGCTCTAATTATGCAGGAAATAGATGGTGACGGACAGGTTAAAATGACACCAAGTGAAGGGCAAGTGGCTGCTGATAACCTGGCTAAAGTTTCCTTACCAGAGCTTGAGAATGAAGCAGAGAAAACTATTATGTCGGTTGACAATAGTGGAAAATCTGGAACACAGGTGAGAAAGGGAATACGAATTGGAAATGATCTGAAAAGTAGGGTCGTTTAGGTGATGAATAGTTTTATAATGATTCATGTTGGGTTCAAATGGGTTCTTGGGTGTGTGCAAATGATATAGTGAAATTTTTAATAGATGGGAAATGGAATGAGAAATGGAAAACAAAAAGATAGGGCTTGTTTGGTTGATTAATGAAATCAGGTTCTTTGGTGTGTCAAAATGACATAGTGAAAAATAGGATAACTGGGAAATGGGATAAGAAATAGAAAAAAAATTCAAGAAAAAAATTAAAGTCTAATTTAGTAAAGAATTTGTTATTTATTTAGTGAAAAGTTGACATGTAAGAAAATGGGAAAGAGAGTGTAAAAAGATGAAAAAATCTTAAAAAGCCATTGAAAATAAATGTCCATAGTAATATGCCTTTTGACATGATCATCATAATTTTACTGTCATTATTTATCACTATCTAGGGTTCCACTAAGCCAGTTGACCCGAAATCAAACGAATCGTTACTTCAACAAGTTACCCAAGTTCTTGGGGAAATAATCCCACATAATATTAGCGCAGAGTTGACAGAAAATGGGTCAGGACATCAAATTGTAGTGCAAGGAACAGAACAAGGAGGAGGAGAGTTTAAGGTATATAGTGACCTGGCCTGTTGCCATGGAAATAGGTTGTCATGGTGATGCATTCTAAGTAAACCTATTCAGTTGTTAGTTACCATGTTGTAGTTTATTCTTCTCAAAATTATCTTAGTTCTAAAGCTAACATTAAAACAGGAAAGAAATCTCACTTTTTCTTTATGGAAATTGGAGCATTTCTTTCGTATTTTCATGTTAGCTTCGTATCCAAAAAACGTTTTGAGGGGTTTACCGTTTCTCATTTTTAACTTGGTTTGATTTGACATTTTTAAAACTCTGTAAAGCCCAAGATTTTTAATTAAACCTATTTTCTCTTGATTTTCTAGGTGTCACTTGCTCAGCAACTGCTGATAGCACAACATATCTTGAGCCAGGCTCAGATTCAGAGGACAGATGCACAAAGTGGTGATGATAATGAACCAGGAACTGCATCTGTCACCACAGGTATGACATGTCCCTATAGACCTGCATGTCCGGATGTTGCTCAATGTGGAGGACAAAATAACAGGTTCCAATTCTCAAGAGATTAAAATTCTTTTGTTTTGTCCTCCAAATTGAGCTGTTTTGATGTCACGTGCAAGGGGTTTATTTTGGACCGTTGTTTTAATCTTGCCCTTAAAACAGGTTTCATTAATAGAAAAATGTGCTGTTGTTTTCTATAGTGTCTATCCCTGAAATCAGCCCTGAACTTGCTGAACGGATTGTGAATCAAGTCACGTTGCAGCAAGAGTCCCAGTCTGGCCAAACCAGTGACATTCTGTCACACAACGACGTCCAAGTCATAGAGGTATGTTCTGGTGACCACGCCCAGAATACCGAAGGGCAGATAGTAGAGGGACATCTTATCACACAAGAACAGCTCTCTGAACAAGTATCAATGCAAACAGATGGTGTGGTCACGCAAGGTGTATTGGATCAGAGGAATGTTGTCACGACATCCAGTCAGTCAAGTCCTGGTACTAGTGCTGTTTATGTGGCCATAGATCCTTCACAACCAGACGTACAGCAGTATTTAGGGGAGATACAGGTACTTCAGTCTTCAGATAACATGGCTGGGGGTCATTCATAGCGGAATCAGAAAAACAGGAAACTGAACTGCATACAGTAAGCATCCACCATTGGTCCACCCTTGGGGAATTTTTAAAAGTCCGCTAAATTGAGGTTGGCTGCTTAAAAGAGGTTCTACCGTATATTTCATCAGATATATATAAATTTACACGAATGGAGAGTCATCTAAGAAAGAGAGAGAAAAAGAGACGTTAGCATCATGCCAAAACTGTCAGGTGAGACTTTATTACTGAGGGACTCCTGATAGAAACCAAGATATTTCCGTGGCGCAAGAGACCATCCTACGTACATCAAGTTAAGCATGAATTGTTAAACTGAGTTGCACATCATTCGTTGACTTAGAAACTACTGCATTTTTCCCTTGGAAAACCACTAGTCATTCTACTTAACAACAAGTTAAGCATGACTTGTTAAACTGGGTCAGCTTCTATACATTTACTGTATTGATGACCCAAATGCCTCGACTTTATTTCCCTTTCAACACGTTTTCCTATTTATTTTGCATACTGCCCCCTCCCCTACACACACACTTTGAAATATGCTCCGCCGTCCCTGTACACTTGTAGAATTGCTAATGCAACCGAACCTTTCTGATACAGACACCGAGAGTACAAAACTAGTGTCCGTAGTAAACGGGTCAATGTAAGGGCAGATCGGATGTTATAGGTGCGAACAATAAGAAATTTCTTTATTAATGGGGTACTTGTTTAGGTTCGTCGATACAGTAGCAAAAAAGGCCATTGAATATATTGGCTGTTTCAAGAGATAGAGCGGCTTTCGTACGAGTGGGAAACATACGGTAATTACTTACAGCACGTACACCGTACGACATGCCGTAACACTGAAGTGGCTTCCTATAAGAATGGTTATTGTATGAGTGCGAAACATACAGTAATGACTCACAGCATTGAAATGGCTTCCCACCGTCTTCCAGTAATTCATCCAATCACAACGCGTAGTTACGGTCACGGTAAGATACGGTACGGCTACGAATCTACCGTAATGTTTCCCACTCGTACGAAAACCGCTGTATAACGAACATTAGTTAATGTGAATACTAAAATTATCTTTCGACAAATCCGTAACCGTTCGCAGGCATGGAACATAGGTATATTATTCAAACCTATTCTTAGGAAAGAGATTATGATTGTATCAGTTCTTCACCGTATTCTACGTTTATCACTATTTAATAGAATAACTACGCATTCAACAAACCACTTACTCAATGAAATAAACATAAAAGTAACCGAAAACTCAAAGTATTGTATACGGGGGGGGGGGGGGGTACTCCCTATTATGGACTATACCGGGATGCACCGCCCGAAAGGGATACTTTTTCATGCCGTACTTTTTGTGAGTTTTGGTATAAAAAGGGGTAGATTTTCTTTAATGGTATATGAAAGGGGCACCTTTTTAGGCAAAAAGGTATAAAAAAGGGGTACCTTTGCTGAAATTTGCTATAGAAAAGGGTAAGGGGTCGAGAGTCCGGGCGGAACATCCCCGTACGAAACGACCCGAAGTACCCCCCTCCTCCGGGGTTGTATGATTTCAGCTTATGTGCGCACGTGGATAGCGAGGAGCTTGGAGAAAGAAGAGACAAGAAAATGACAAGTAAAAGTGGTTAATAACTTATTTTATTCTTGAACTATTTCCAGTTTGCATGCGGTTCGATGAGTGCAGAGGAAAAGAAATGATGCGAGTGTTAAACATGTTCGAACCAGCGTACGTTTTGACGGCATTTATTCGTATAACACTGTGAGTTTCTTAGACCTTGAGTCCCTTGCTGATTAAGAAGGCATCTTGGTTTGGGTCGCGGCCGAGGAAGTTTTTGAGCATGTCACTGGCATCCTTGGATAATATGAAAACAGAGGAACACAAGTCAGACAACAGAGGTTTGTGTATGCAAATATTTCAAAAAAGGTTGCTGAAGCCAAAAAAAGATTCGTTGGATAGATGTTGGATGCTGCGTGTAAATGTGCGGTAATACGAGCAACAAAATAATGCAACTTGTCGTCGTGTAACATTGTTGCGTTGCAAGTTCCAGAGTGAATGTGGCTCGTACAACCACCCCGTGCAACAACAAAATTTTGTTGCAAAAGTAGAAGCTCTTTTTACTCTCTGCAACAAAGCAAATTTGTATATATATGTGAGCATAAAACACTGCTAGTCTACGCTACTTACAATAGAGCCTCCTGGTTGTAGGATACAGGTTTTGTAGTCCATGCCAACTTTAGCATTCATGATTCCTTCCTTCTTGAATCGTGTATAGAACATGTCCATACAGAACACTTCACTCCACTGAAAATAATTATAATACACATCTTTAGGCAGGGGCAGATCCAGCGGAAGGTTGATGGGTGCGCACAACCTGAATCGAATTTGTGCCCCTATTTTAGAGATGACCAATTTTCTTTCTTTGATTTTGAGGGTTGCCCCCTCCCTGGGCTTACTTTGTGACACCACTTTGCAACTTTGCGAGATATCCGACACACAAGGTTTGATCTTGCTTGTTTGAACAAGATAGATATTGTTGACGTCAATACTGGATTATAGGAGACACCAAAATGATGTCCGGTGAAACCAAACAATTCACGGTCATACGCAACGAATCTATTGGATGAGTCACAAAAAAGGAAAGGAAAGAAAAGAAACAGCAAGCTTACGAGGTAGCCATAGTACTGTGCATCGTATCCTCCTGCCAAGTGGCCAAAAGATGCTGACATGTTGGTACCTGATTAAAGAATAATATACAATAGAATAAGCAAATGGATAATTCATTACAAGTA
Organism: Anthopleura sola; assembly: GCA_023349425.1. Classification (NCBI taxonomy): domain Eukaryota; kingdom Metazoa; phylum Cnidaria; class Anthozoa; order Actiniaria; family Actiniidae; genus Anthopleura; species Anthopleura sola. Next base: position 9,750,499 of record JALHLI010000007.1, on the reverse strand, counting down.
ATATTTTACAGTAAGAAAAAGGTAAATAATTTATCAAAAGCTCAGAGCAAATCACCAATTGTTTAGTTTTATTTACTTTTGCTGTTGCTATTGCTATTTTCAGTTCAAAGTCTATGAGCTAATAAATACAGTACATAGAAATGGAGGTGGTTTGTACGCTATATTCGTGTACCTGGTGTTGCTGGAATGTGGAGAATCTTGCTAGAGATTTCTGCATAAACATCAGCTGTGTTCACCTGTGAACAAAATTAAGTAACTGATTAATTGAGAAAGGAAGAATGAAGCAAGCAAGCATGCAAACAAGCAAGCAAGAAAACAAGCAAGCAAGAAAACAAACAAACAAACAAACAAACAAGCAAGCAAGCAAGCAAGCAAGCAAGCAAGCAAACAAGCAGGCGTACTGACCTTAGGTGAAGTATGGATAGTTTGATCAAACGTCCCTAGCAATATCTAAAGAAAAAGCATTGGCATGTTATTCAGGTTTCACATCATTCTACACAATCAAACAGCATATAAGGGAAATGATGCATCAAGTGTTATCACCTGTCTTAGGTTGAACAGACCAGCATTGGCATTCCTAGAGGCAATAAGTTTGGCCAGCATATCATCTGGGATAGCACTTCCATCTGGAAGGAAAACAAACCATTGGTTCTATATTCACTCTGAAGGAATTCATTACTTTTGTTTCATTTCTCATTCCTTTATTCCATAATTTGTGGGGTTTTTTCTTCTCATTTTTTTTCATTTTCTTTTCTCTATTTACATTTTTCCAGTGCATTTTTTAAATTTGAAGCTTTTTTTTTTCATTTTCAGAGATGTTTATAACACCAAGTCTTGAGTATTTTAGGTTCAACATGAGCTAATGACGGTACCTTTGTAATGTGCAGACATTCTTTTCAAAGGCTCAGGTTCCCAGCACCAGTTTTCCAACATCTGTGAAGGAGCTTCAACAAAGTCTCTTTCTACATTGGTACCACTGAAAAGAATAACATAAAATAACAGTCATAAATCTGACTATATAAATATTAATAAATTAATGTTTGGCCCTTCTAGATAGAAACTAGGCCCATCTAGATCGCATTAGAATTTAGAAGTTGATTTTTGCTGAGGGAGGAAAACTGGAGAAACCAGTAAAAAACCCCTGAAACACAGGAGAGAACCAACAAACAATTCTACTCATGTATGAGGCCCAGTTTCGGGATTAGACCATAGCCTGCGTGGCAGCACTGAGCTCTGACTACACCACCCATACTTCAAATTCCTATGCTTTTGTTTGTACAAATATGACCCATTTACATACAGTATGTTTGTACATGTTTGTATCTCCCCTCCCCCATCCTCAACATTGTCCACTGTAAAACTGGCTCAGAAGGTATATCTTCCTTTATTGCCATGGTAACACATACCTGAACAGAGCATATTCAGATTTGGCACAAATCTGGTGCATCACATGACCAAACTCATGGAAAAATGTCTCAACCTTCAGTTAGAAAATTTGGAAAGCATTGATGGAGATAGAGAATTAGCAAGTGAATGAATATTCTGTGTACATTGATTTTCACTTTGAGTGAAAAGTTAAAGATTTTTAACTTAAATGAACTGTTTTCCCATTTGAGACCATGTATCCATATTCATGTGTCTTCTCATAAGCAACCCTAGTGTGTGACATGTGGTCTGAAAAGGGTTAATATTATGCCAAATGATTTGTTGGAGTGCATGTTGAAAAAGACCCTGTTACAATTATTGTAACAGCCAGGGTCTTTTTCAACATGCACTCCAACATATTCATGTTGGGGAGGTGAAGAAAGTGGATATTACATACCTCATTATGGGTAAGGAGAGACGGTCTATCTTCTGTTGGTCTGGTGAAATTAGCTTCCATTGCAGCAACAGACACCTGAAGGATGACAATAAATCACAATAATAGAATGTAAAGCCAAAGGAAAGAGTAAAGTAGTAATAAACATTTCCAAAGTAACTGAACCCGAGATAAGTGAACAAACTGACAGATGAACAGACAGTCAGTCAGTTAGACAGGTGGACAGACAGACAAAAAGACAGACAGACAGAAAAACTGACTGGTGGACCAACAAGTGGACAGGTGGAGAGACAGAAAGATATTCTTACCTGTCTCTTGCCATCAGAACGCAGACATCCAGGCTGGAATAAAACATTAATCCATCCATTATTAAGTACTGCCATTGCATTTTTATTACTGGTAGATGAAAATAATAATTAAAAAAATGAAGAATTTCAACTGTGTTTTAACAGACCTTTAGTCCAAAGCAGGCAGCATGGCTGAACTTCCCTTCCCTTGGGAAAAGATCCAGATAGAAATATCCTATGATGTTTGAAGTGGCTTTCTCTTTAACACTGAACTGTAAGTGAGATATAACCAATGTTAAGATTATAATCAACAATAGAATAATTTTAATGAGTTTAGCTTTTGAGATTATAATTAAAATAAACGCAAACGCAAGGTTGATTTCACAACGTTTCGACATCGTCTGATGTCATTTTCAAGTGACTTGAAAATGACATCGGACAATGTCGAAACGTTGTCGAAAAGTGACTTGAAAATGACATCAGACGATGTCGAAACAGTGTGAAATCAACCTTGCGTTTGTGTTTATTCTAATTATAATAATTTTATTAACTTATATTGCACAAATATCAATTATTCTTTATGGATTTTCATTTGTGCATAAAATTTGCTCACAAAACTTTAGAATTCTTGAATTTACCAGTTGAACATCTTCATGCCAGACATGTGGGTTTTTGACTTCCTCAAAATTCAGTCCAAGAAGTTCCTTTGAACATGAGAAAAAGACATTAAGAAATGCGGTAATTACAGTATAAACTGATCTCATGACAAGTAGAATAGGAGGTAAACTAATAAACTAAACAGTCAATATCTAGAATGTATAAACTAAATATACTAACACACCTGATATATATCAAGCAGCCCTGCAAAATAACAAAAAAGTATCAAAATATTTAAAAAAAATCAAAAGTGATTTGTAGGTTTCCACAGATAGGAGATCATAAGTAGAGAATAAGTGCAAACATAGTAAAAAAAAACTCTTTTACAAGGATCACTGATTACCCTAAAGAGTGGGGGGAGGGGCTGGATTGGAAAATATAAGAGACTAGATGAGTATACAAAAGGATACAAAAGGCTGCCCCCCTCCCCCCCTGTGTTCCTATGTTAAGTTGTGTTCCATGCATGGAAAAAAATTAATCTTGAACAACAGCAAAGGAAAATTAATTTCCATAAGAAGCCATCAATCACTCTGGTCATATACTTTAGTGTGTTATGATGTAAAACCAAATGAAATCTGTTGTAACACCTTACCTTTGGTGACAACATCCATAGGGAAGTATTCCTTCAGTTTATCATGCTCAACAGCATAGTTTTTCTCTTCAACCATGGTCATGTAGTATTTCATGTCCCAGTAGTTAATCTTGCCATCAAATTCATATCCAAGGCTTTTGCACTGTTAAAAGATGAAATAACAAGATCTTCAGTGAGTTCATTTTCAGTCATGATGTACATGGTAACAATCTACTAAATGAACTATCTTGTGAATCTCATTACCAGCCTACAGCAAAGGGCAAACACTGCCCAGCATGTGCTATCAACAAGAGAGTATTCTATTGCTTGGTATCAATCAGCTGAATGAATTTCATAAATCTCATTACCAGGCTTCAATGACAGGCAAACACTGCCCTCTATGCTCAATCATGCATCTTTGTAAAAAAAATCCATTCATATCAACCCTATTTTGCAACCACATTTTGGTTTGCTCAGTAGTACCTCTTCTTCTTTGAGTTTAAGTAGGGCTTTCAGTTCATCTTGTGCTAAGGGTTCAAGTCTGATTGCCAGCTCAGACAAAAAGTCTGCAACTGCTTTGGAAGTTTTGGCCATGCGCATCTGAAAAATAGAGAAAGTTTAGCAAATATTATACTAACACTAGAACAAGGGTTTTCTAATTATACTGTATAAAAATACCTCTAGGATGTAACTTGCATGGGTTGGATATCCTAGGAGATCTGCCATCTGAAATGAAACATGATAATAATTAGAGTGACACAAGTCACACCTGACTGTTGCACCATTGTCACACCACGATGTCTCAGATGTCGCACAACCATATGTCATAGTTGTCACACTACAGTGACACATGTCACAGCTGAAATGTCACACCACCAAGGCATACTTTTTTCACAATACTGTGTCGTACTAGTTTACATAACTCCATCTTCCTCTCATACCTTTTGTCTTAATTCCACAAGTTCTTCTAAAATCTTTGTATTTTCTTCAATGCACCTAAAAAACATGCAATTTAAAAGTTTCTGAAGAAGGTGCACAGCAAGGGGTCACTATGTACATGGTGACCATTAAGAAATATTTAATTTACCTTCTGTTGAAGGCATACTCCAACTTCCTGCGTGTTTCAGGATTGGAAGCCTTTCTCATGCAAGGGATGTAATGTGGATACTTCAGGGTCAGAATCAACTTGCCTTGCTCATCCTAACATCATGATAAAAAATATTCATATGATCATAAATATTGATTTGCTTGAAGAAGAGGAAAAATATATGACAGGGTGAAATACCCCTCCCTCACCTCCCACCCTTAAAAGGAACAGACTCAATAATAACCAGGTGATCTGACTAGGCGCGCAAAGCATGATTTCCTGATCTGAAAAAGAATCAATCCCATCATCCACCGTACGCTCAATTCACTTGAGTTTCATGGGGGCCATCTTGAAAATAGGCTAATTATGAGCGACTTTCTCGCCAATAAGTCTTTTCTTATTGAAAACGAGACACTATAAATAACAGATAAAAGGATTTTCTTCAGGTTCAAAGCATCCTGGAGATTGCCAAGGACAAAAGAGCAGAGTAAGGTGTGAAAATTTTAGTTAAATCTTGCCAAGGAATCGAGAAAGCTTTTCGGCAGCTTCTTCGAGATCGTTTCAACGGTAATTCTTTAATAAAAAACCATGAATATTAACCTAACCGATGAAAATATATTCTTAGTCTCATCTAGAAAACATATTCTTTGAAGTAGAAATATTTATAGCCTTAAATAATCGGCTAAATAACACTTTTCCTGGCATTATTGTACTTGTTTGCTATTTGGTTTTGTTTTGATTTCCCTCTGTTTATCCATGATTGAGCTCGAAAAGACGCATGGGATTGATTCTTTTTCGGATATCACGATTCGCAATCTGATTGGCTAATCGCTTTTCCTCAGATCACCTGGAACTAGATATAATATTTCTTAATTTTTCTTTAGTACCTTTTCCAAAGATTTGATAAAGTCTTCAGGAAGCCCAGCTGAAATTGTTTAAAAAAAACATTTTTAAGCTATTATTTTCAACAAAATGATAACAGTGATGATAAGGCTAATCATGACTATGATGATGATTACAACAATCACAATCATGATACTATGATCGTGATAATGATGACGGTGATGATGACAACAATGACACTTGATGACTATGATGATGATTACAACAATCACAATCATGATACTATGATCATGATAATGATGACGGTGATGATAACAACAATGACACTTGATGACTATGATGGTGATGACAACAATCACAATCATGATAGTTACTATATATGATGGTGATAATGATGATGGTGATGATGATGACGACATGAAATTACAATAACACTATCATGATTAGATGACAATGTATACAATAAGAATGACACTGAAAGTGATGATGACTGACATTTATGATAAGTGATGATGATGATGATGACAATGTTGATGACAAACAAAACATCTAGCATACGGTACATACTAAGTTCTTCCAAACTAAATGAAAGTTTAGTGTTTTCTTCATTCAAGTTGCTATTGAAGTTGATAGAAATTTCACTCTTCTTCTTCTTGATTGCTTTGATCTCCTCCTGGATATCAGATGGAAGGTGGAGTCCTGGAAGAAATGAAAATTAATATACTACTTGAACATAAACATCAGTAAAAAAATGTACTTCCAAGACAAATATCCAAGTGACTGGAGTTTCTAAACGCACAACAATACAAGCAACAAAATTGTGTAACTTGTGACACAACATTGTTGCATTGCAAGTTGTAGACTGAATGTGGATCCTATTACCACCCCGAATGTTGAATGATAAGTTGTACAATTTTGTTGTTCATATTTCCATGCCTCAAAAGGTTAGAGGCTTTAGTTTACTAGGGATGGTAGGGTGGAGGAACATTAGTGCCAATAGTTAACAATATGAACCTGATAGGGGCGTACAGTATGCCCTTGGTAAATTATTTGTAGGTTATCAATAGATGGTCAGTAAGAAAAAGTGGTATGGGCGTGATTGTTGATGTTTGTGGATGTGACAACGGCATGTTTGTTTTCTTGCATTTCCACAGTTCAGTGGTTTTTGTAGTACTGAACATAATTTGCTGAGGGGGCTATTTTCATACAAATTATATTTTCTAAATAGCAGTCATGCTAAAAGTTTTGTATTATTATTGTTAGGATTGTACAAATCATTATAATCATCTTACCATTTCTCTTTCCCAATTTAATCAATCTTTCCAAAAACCGCTCAGTCTCTGATGACATTGATGCTTTGTTTTGCTCCTGTGTTTGCAACAAATGTCAAGACAAATATAGCAAAATTTGTAAAGAAATTATTATTACAGAATATTAGAAAACTGAACATGAATTATATTGGGCTTCCTGTGTTACTACCACAGGTAACCCAAATAAATATTTACTTGAACAGCTTGAAAGGTTTACCAAATTCTCACCTGCAGAGCCACTAAGTTGTCAAAAATGTCTTTTCTCATGCTGCAGATAAAAAGGAAATTAATGTTAATTATAGTTTTCCTTGAAAATTTGATTACTTAGATTAGAATATATGAGACTAGTATGGAGTGGGTCATAGCCCCCCAGCCCCTCGTCTTTGTGGTCCCTGAGAATAATATGATTTATGATTATAAATTACAGAAAAAGGACAGACAACATAGATATCAGATATTTCAATAATATATTTACCTCATCTCAACATCAAATTCTGAAATTTTTCTATCTGCCTCAGTACTTGCTTTCCTGATGTCTTTGTCTAGATAATATAAATAAAAATCCTTTATGCATTGCTCTACATTCATGCTATCTCTGGTATGGAGGGTCTCACATGGAGGGTTTTGGGGTGTAGATCAAGGGTCTTGCTCACACTCCCACAAAATCTTATATAGTTAAGCCATTTTCTATTCATCCCTATTTGGGACGAAGCCATTCCCACCTCTGTGGCCATATTTACAGGAAACACATGGCTCACTTTCAGTTATAGCAGGATTTTTTGCAATCATAATGTGATATCACTATCATACAACTTTGAGATATACCATATGTAGGAGGGCGGCACAGCGGTTATGTGTGATGTGTCATTTGGCTTTTTTTGGACCATGATTGATGAAACTAAAAAAATAGGTCTGTGATTTGTGAATTTTAGTCCCCTTGTAATGTGTGATCTGCTTATTTTGAAGACCATGTTTAATGAAAAGCCATATTACACCCTAAATCCTTGTATCAAGGTTACTCATTAATCATATTTTGTGATTTGTGAACTTAAGGAAAATTTCTCCCAATGCGAACAATTACCGGTACTTTACCCCTCCCTTTTTGAGGAGAAATGGGTAAACGGAAACCTAGTTTTCCTAGTTTAAAAAATCACATCTTTCTCTCCATAATTCAAAGAGAACACAAATTCAGGTCTCCCGGCAAAATAAAATTCAGAGTATCCAAGAGAAGCCAGATTTTTGTGTCTATGGCTGTCATCAGTTGGGATCCCTGTACATTGGGCAAGGTCCGAAATGAATTAATCTAGGAATATTATCAAAGATGTATATTTAGTTATTGCACCTGTAGAGACATGCTGGAGGAATTCCAATTCAGCCTTGCTATTTGTGTACTCTCTCTCGTTATTGGCAAGAGCCTGTCAAATTTAAGAATTAAAGCTTTAAAATTTATATTGTTAATAATCTTACATAATTGTACACAACTACCAACTCCAATGTTCATATTTAGCTTATCATAGATGATATAGTTCTTCCAGTGGTTGTTTATATCGTCAAATTATGTTTCTTTTTGATTTATCAAAATCTAAGATTATTTGAAGTCTCTCTTTCGTACCTGTAGACAATTTTCCTGAGTCACTTCGCCGGGTTTCAGGGCACCGACGGAGTCGAAAACCTTTCTAGATTGCTCAATAACTTCATCAGTTCTCTTAACGATATCCTCAGGAGTTAGATTCCATTTGAATGCGATATCTTCTACAAAATACACAGCCATAACTCTTTTAGTGAAGTGAGAATGACACTCGTGTGATCAATGGAAAAAGTAAAAGAACTGGACTTCAACGCCTCGTTCCCAGTTACAGACCCTAGACAATTTTACTAAGGGGGGAAGGGTAGTTAGAACTAAAATCTTACACAAAATGTTTTAAGTAGGAATTCAATTTATTCTAATATTTACAGAAGAGAAAACGTTTCATATTGTTTTTTAATATCTTCGTTTCGCATTGCGTTTGTATATTTTTTCTTAATTATTTTTGAAAAAAGTTATTTGATTTGTGACAAATCCAAGCCTTACCATCTCCCTGATAGGAAAGTTTTGCGGCCAAACAATAGCGTTAGTGACTAAAGATGGCGACCTATTCGCCGTTTGAAAACGTCGCTTATTCAGGCCCTAAAACACATCTTCCAGAGGCAAATTACTGCGTTGCTTTGATGCAATGTTTGAATGACTTCAGAAAGCACAATGTTTTATGTGAAGTGACGATTGTTGTCAACGGTAAACCGTTTTATGCTCATCGTAATGTGTTGGCTGCTGCCAGCCCGTACTTTCGCGCCATGTTCTCCAACCATTTCCGTGAACAATGCGAAACTAAACCCGTCATACTCGAAAACATCACAGCAGACGTGATGGAGGAGCTGTTAAACTTCATCTACACTGGAACTATCAAAATCACTCCTCTAAATGTTCGAGATCTCGTCTCTGCATCGAACTACCTGTTGATGAACAGTCTGAAAGATGCTTGTGTGTCATTCATGAAGTCAATGCTTAATCCTTCAAATTGTCTGGGCATTGAGTCTGCTGCAGACCAGTTTGACTGTGAAACTCTAAGAGAAACAGCTAATAATTACATCTTTAATAATTTTGCTACCGTTTCTCAGACGGACGAATTTAAAATGCTGTCACCAGAGCGACTAGAACAATTCCTTATTAGTGATGACACGAAAGTTGATCGGGAAGAGTATATATTTGAAGCACTTTTAACTTGGGTTAAACATGACGATAAAAAACGAAAGTCAATGTTCCCTAGGCTTGCCAAACATGTTCGCTTTCCATTAATGTCGCCGTACTATCTTGCTGACTTCGTAGAGACGGAAGAAATCGTCCTATCAACGCCTGAATGTACTTCTCTCCTACTTGAAGCCAAGAACTATCATATGTTGCCAGACAGAAGACACCTTATCAAGGGTAGTCGAACTAAACCTAGGAAATCTATGGGACTCATGAAGGTTATTTTTGCAGCCGGGGGTATTCAGGGGTCGTCAGTGATGAAAAACACATTCTGTTTTGTCCCCAAGACAAATAAATGGTACCCCCTTGCTCCCATGAATGTAGCCAGATGCCGACATGGGTTAGCACTTACAGGTGATATGGTGTATGCAGTAGGGGGGCAGTCGAGAGAAGGTAAGGAGGAAGTACATGACTGATTTTAGTGGGAAACTGACAGCATGTCCATAGCTAATGTAAACTGGTTAGAGCTGTAGTCTGGCAGCTGCCAGAGGCACCTTCGCATCCTTTCAGTTTGATCCCATCTGCGCCACTGCAGTACTTTGCTGTTGTGACAAGATGTATGAAAAACTAAGGATTGTTGTAATTCAAGCGGCCCTTGGCCAAGTCTTAAGAGTCATATGTCACACGGAATTTGAACAGATGAATGGCAAAGATTTACTTTTTCATACATCACATACATGTTTACTTAAACTTTTTTCTCTAAATTTTTGGAAACACTTGTTTTTGTATTTGAAAGAGCTAGGGTCGCTTGGCTAAGCATCGATGCATCATGTTACAGGCAGTAACATGATTGCATGGTTCATGCATGCACCAGATACCTGGGAATTATTAGCAATAACAACCTTGGAAGTTTTTTTTAGCATTGCAATGGCTTTCACTCTAAACTGGTTGAAGACTGGGAACTTTTCTTCCCATTTCATTCCCACTATTAAAGATTTTTTATTTGATTCAGTTGCTTTTCATTATTTCATATTTTAGGTGCAGCACAGAGTTCTCTGAGTTCAGTGGAACGTTATGACCCAAGAACTAATACATGGACTATGGTCGCATCTATGAATATAAGGCGCAGTCTCTTAAATGTTGCAGTCCTTGATGGTGAGTACAATATGTCATATTATTTTACTGTAAACAGGGGCAATTTTTATTTAGTTACAAAAGGATCATCTCAATAGGCCTCTTTACCTTCGTTGTTTGTTGTGTCCATTTCAGACCATGTGATGCCACTCTTGGGAGTTGATTCTTTCATGTGTAAATATTTTAACAAAAGAACATTTCTCAAGGGAATGTCATGTAGTCTGAAATGGGCAATTTGCATACGAAGGTAAAGAGGTCTATTCTTGATCACACTTTTCTAATACTTGGGATCTACAAGATTGAAAAAGTATCATAAAGTTTATCAACATATAAAGTTCTTGTCTATTTTTTCTTGATTTAGTATATATATAACCGCTCTCATTTATGTACTCTTTGTCACTGAGGATGACAGTTGAACTGTCAAAACATGTTTAACTAAAAATGTTCAAACTCAAAAGTGTTGTTTGTTCACCAAAAATTATAGACATGTCTAATTACATGTAAAATTGAACAATTAAACAATTTAACATGGAAACTTAGAGTAGGCACCATGCCTTGCTGTAACCATGTCAGTACAGTGCCATGTATGATTACAGTACAGTACAGTTTATTTCTCTGTTGTTGACCTAGTCAACGAAGAGCCAGAGTGAATCGCTGGTGGATCACTCTGCTGAACTCCTTTTTGGACTGTATGATTACATTTGAAATTCCATGCTATGTCTGCAGCACGTTAAATCTGCTCCATCCATCAATTATGGATACAGAATCAAGGAGCATGTAGTAACTCCACTATTTCAAAATTAGACCTAACTTATAGTTTCTTACTATAGGACGCTTGTATGCTGTTGGAGGCTGTGACGAGAATAACTTCCGATTAAACAGTGTTGAGAATTATGACCCTGTGACAGATAACTGGCAGTATGTTGCACCCATGAGTACTTGCCGCAGCAGTCCATGTGTGATGGCAACTGGAAGGGCACTGTATGTCGTTGGTGGTGTGAATTATGTTGGCATGTCGTTGAATTCAGGAGAATGTTTTGACCCGATGACCAACACATGGGTGTCAATTAATCCAATGCAGCAAAAGCGAGCTAGTGCTTGTGGTGCAGTATGCAACGGGAAGATTTTTCTCATAGGTAATTGGTATTTTCAAATTTTCTTTTTGCTTTGGAAATACTATTCCCCATTTTGTGTTACTTTCCCTTTCCCTTGAGTATTTTTCTTTTCTTTACTAATAATTCTTGATGATATATAAATCTAACTTTTGTATGGTGTGTCGTTAACATGTGATTTTTATCTATCAAGGTGGATGGGATGGTTCAAATCATTTGAATTCTGGTGAAATGTATGAACCAGAAATTGACCAATGGACGTCAATAGCACGAGCAAGTACAGCAAGATGGGATGCTGCCATTGCTGTAGAGAGCGACAAGATCTACGTTGTTGGAGGATGTGATCGAAACTCACTATGTACCCTGGAAACAGAATGCTATGACCCTGAGAAGAAAAAGTGGAGTAAAGTAGCTCCTCTTCCAGTGGCAACTCATGGTATTAAATGCTCAACTATCCAAGTACCTAATAAATTAATTCCAGGAATTTGATTACCATTAATCATACAAGCAAACCTGTTATCATACAAGCAAACCTGTTATCATACAAGCAAACCTGTTATCATACAAGCAAACCTGTTATCATACATGACAATGAACATGAGATGGTATATCCATTCTTAGCTGTCATTACTCACTCATCATGAACTAAAATTTTGTATTGAGCCTATCTTGAAGTTATCAGGCTTGAATTGCTTACTATCAATAGACGTCACTTCTGGTAATATCTACATTTTGACTGGCTTGGAGAATGTTGGAGGTTGTCTGTATATCTTGTTTTCTGGTTTCATGTTGTACAAATAGTCAGATAGAATACTTTGAGGAGTTATTTTGACATGATTTGATTTAAGAATCACTAGTCGCCCCCCAGTCAACCTTTGGTTGCCCCCCAGTCAAATCCAGAAAAGTCACGTGATTGATAGTAAGCAATACACATAGTCTTCCATTTATGAGTGAAAGCTATTTTTCTGTGGATCAGGTTAGACTTGATTTGGTTGTGAAAAATTAACAAATTGGATATTATTCCAATTTTCATTATTGAAGACTTCCATAATCATAACAGGACGGCACATTTTGCTTGCCATTAATTCTAGCATTGTAATTGGGTGAGCAGCTGATCTGCACTAGTTGATACAGTACAACGTGAATGGAGCATTCGTTCACTTGCAGCATCCATCCATCCATCCATCCATCCATCCATCCACATTATGTGCAACATTGATAGGTGGGTGCTGCAGTACTTAATATGATGTAGAAACACATTCTTTATGAATGGAAAAGGGGTATGACCATGCCATTTTCTGGCTGGCTATTTTACCAGGAATCATGATTATAGACAAGCAATGATGTGATTGATAATTGAAAATTGCACATGTACCATGTACATGCCATAATTCAGTACCATATGTTTCCCACTCCTACAAAAACAAACTTCTCTATTATCTCTAACAAAAGATCTGTACTTTCCAGTATTTGATTTTTTTTAGTGTTATATATTGTAATTAAGCGACAAGGCAGCTTTTTAAGCTTCCATATTAATTTTACAGACTCAAACCATGGACAAAAAAATATCAACATTTAAAAATGTATTTCCTGGTGAGGCTTTAAGTTTCCATGGTAACCTAGTTACCATAGTTACCATATATAGTAACTGTTAAGTTTTCACTTTAGAATTGAATACCTTCAAATAATTGTTTTTACAAACGTTATTGACATCAACATTTTGTTGGCAATTATGTAATTAACAATGTCTTTAAATTTCAAAGAGTGTTATGTGTTAAGGGATTTAAATACTAGTTATACAATAGTTTCGAGTGGCATAACATGGAATATCCCACGAGTCAGTTGTAGTTTCTAGTATACACACAAGCCTTTAGACGAGTTTGTATACAAAGAAAATACAAGTGACGAGTGGGTTATCCACGGTATGTCACAAGAAACTATTGTATAACCATTTTATCCCACACCATAGAAAATACAAATGCATAGAGTCGACATGCAGTGAGTGAGTGAGTGAAATACAGACAAATATACAACGGCTTCCCTGCTTTCTGATTGGCTGTATTTCCTATGGTGTGGGATAATAATCTATATGCACTGTGATGACGCTGCACTATAGGACACTTTAAATTATTAATATAACGTAAGACTCAAAAGGTTTGAAACAGTTTACTTAAGTATACAATACTTATCTCATGTATGCATGCAGCCTATCATTTATTGGACGGTCATATACCATCACCTATTCCAAAAGTTGTTGTCCAGGCTGAAAGCAGCAAGCAAGAAAGCTGACAACCAAAATGAATACTTATGAGCATGACCAAGACTCCAATATTCATCTTCTTGCTTGCTGCTTTTGGTCTGGACAAAGATTTTTGAAATAAGTGTATATACAAATACATGACATAATTTTTATGGAAAAGAAATTGTGTAATTTGACAAATTTGAAATCAAATTCAAAATGACTAATCTTGGCAAAACACTCATTATGAAGTAATTCAGAGTACATTGTAATGCTTGATGAATCAATGAAACCTTGACATAACAATTAATTATGCAATTGTTATAAACACTGACAATCATATATATATATACTCACTGGATTGAAAAATAAAATAACTGAGAAAAACTAGATTTTATTGTGTGCACTTCTTTTTTCTTCTTGATGTGAGTAAGCAACTTTGCTACCTTTGTTACTTTTAGCATAATGATTGATAACGGTAGTCAATCATGTATACCTATTGTAAGAATGAGAATAAGAATACAGTATACATCTGAACTAGGAGTAGACCATAACCTGAACTAGGAGTACCCCATAACCTGAAGTAGGAGTATATGCCATAACCTGAACTAGGAGTATACCATAACCTGAAGTAGGAGTATATACCATAACCTGAACTAGGAGTATACCATAACCTGAAGTAGGAGTATATGCCATAGCCTGAACTAGGAGTACCCCATAACCTGAAGTAGGAGTATATACCATAACCTGAACTAGGAGTATACCATAACCTGACCTAGGAGTACCCCATAACCTGAAGTAGGAGTATATACCATAACCTGAACTAGGAGTATACCATAACCTGACCTAGGAGTACCCCATAACCTGAAGTAGGAGTATATACATAACCTGAACTAGGAGTACCCCATAACCTGAAGTAGGAGTATACCATAACCTGAACTAGGAGTACCCCATAATCCCTTGACATGAACTAGGAGTATCCCTCGCATGACCAAGACTGATACAATGGGGTTGGGTTCCCTGTGGTAGATCTGGACCTTTTTCGCTCCACAGGGAGCCCATATGAAAAAGACCTCATAAAAATCTCTACTCACGTTTTCTGTATTTACTTGAATAGCATCGTAAGGTGATACCTTACAGAATATCCCTTTGGAATAAACTTTTTTACCCTTTACAGTATCTATGGTAACGGTACGACCACCCACTTTCTTTTTCGGCATGTGTTATGGCCACAAGTGAGTTGTTTTGAAACGCTTTTTTAGTATTTGTTTCAAAATGCTGAAAGGAAGTTGTAAAATATGCGGAATAAGTTGACAAATCTCACTGGGTACCCTTAACTATTTCTGTCTCATAAAAGTCATTTTTTTCATTGATCTTCAATAATAACTGAATCAAACAAGCTCTTTGAGTGTTGTTAAACTTTCTTCATTGATTTCGAGTCAAAATCCTAAAGGACTTTTTTGTCGATTCCACACTCCACTTGGAAAAAGTCCAATCCGAGGGATTAATCTAAGGATCCGGATCTTTCACAATTTTGGGCGTTCGTCCTAAAACTACCAAATTCTTAAAGAGCAAGTCAAAAAGTTATCAATAGTGTAATTTTTCTGGCATTTAGCTTAAAAAAGTAATCGTTTTACGAGCATCAAAAGTATCGACTCGCAACCCACTTATATCCTATTCCTCACCATTCCCCCTCCCCCAAAGGATTGAGTTCTCCAATTGCATTTTTACCGGGAAAGAGCTGGCGTTAACTATGCAGATTGTAAAATCGTGCACTACTATTCAAGAGTATGTGTACTAATAAGAAAAAATCGTAACCTTTTTTGTATGTGAACTTCAATTATGATCTGAAAGGACCGCTCAGAAATTAGACAAAATTGGCGATTACGTTTCAGTATAATAAATGAAGTCAATAATAAGTTGCAGTCAAAAATATACAAGAAAAGAAAGATATAGCAATAAAGATTTACTTCAAATGTTTTGGATGAACGTATAGGAATAAGAATGTACACGAGATGGATTGCCGGGTGAAGGCATAGGAATAAGAATGTACACGAGATGGATTGGATGAACGCATAGGAATAAGGTTGTACACGAGATGGATTGGATGGGCGCATAGGAATAACAATGTACACGAGATGGATTGGATGAACACATAGGAATAAGAATGTACACGAGATAGATTGGATGAATGCATAGGAATAAGAATGTACACGAGATAGATTGGATGAAGGCATAGGAATAAGAATGTACACGAGATGGATTGGATGAAGGCATAGGAATAAGAATGTACACGAGATGGATTGGATGAACGCATAGGAATAAGAATGTACACCAGATGGATTGGATGAAGGCATAGGAATAAGAATGTACACCAGATGGATTGGATGAACGCATAGGAATAAGAATGTACACGAGATGGATTGGATGAATGCATAGGAATAAGAATGTACACGAGATGGATTGGATGGACGCACTGAGGAATAAGAATGTACACGAGAGGGATTGGATGGACGCATAGGAATAAGAATCTACACCAGATGGATTGGATGGACGCATACGAATATGAATATACACGAGATGGATTGGATGAACGCATAGAAATAAGAATGTACACGAGATGGATTGGATGAACGCATACTAGAATAATAATGTACACGGGATGGATTGGATGGACGCATAGGAATAAGAATGTACACGAGATGGATTGGATGGACGCATGGGAATAAGAATGTACGCGAGATGGATTGGATGAACGCATACTAGAATAATAATGTACACCAGATGGATTGGATGGACGCATAGGAATAAGAATGTACACGAGATGGATTGGATGAACGCATAGGAATAATAATGTACACGAGATGGATTGGATGGACGCATAGGAATAATAATGTACACGAGATGGATTGGATGGACGCATAGGAATAATAATGTACACGAGATGGATTGGATGGACGCATAGGAATAATAATGTACACGAGATGGATTGGATGAACGCATAGCAATAAGAATGTACACGAGATGGATTGGATGAACGCATACTAGAATAATAATGTACACCAGATGGATTGGATGGACGCATAGGAATAAGAATGTACACGAGATGGATTGGATGAACGCATAGGAATAAGAATGTACACGAGATGGATTGGATGGACGCATAGGAATAAGAATGTACACGAGATGGATTGGATGGACGCATAAGAATAAGAATGTACACGAGATGGATTGGATGAACGCATACTAGAATAATAATGTACACGAGATGGATTGGATGGACGCATAGGAATAAGAATGTACACGAGATGGATTGGATGGACGCATAGGAATAAGAATGTACACGAGATGGATTGGATGAACGCATACTAGAATAATAATGTACACGAGATGGATGGGATGGACGCATAGGAATAAGAATGTACACGAGATGGATTGGATGGACGCATAGGAATAAGAATGTACACCAGATGGATTGGATGAACGCATAGGAATAAGAATGTACACCAGATGGATTGGATGGACGCATACGAATATGAATATACACGAGATGGATTGGATGGACGCATAGGAATAAGAATGTACACCAGATGGATTGGATGGACGAATACGAATATGAATATACACGAGATGGATTGGATGAACGCATAGAAATAAGAATGTACACGAGATGGATTGGATGAACGCATACTAGAATAATAATGTACACGAGATGGATTGGATGGACGCATAGGAATAAGAATGTACACGAGATGGATTGGATGGACGCACTGAGGAATAAGAATGTACACGAGATGGATTGGATGGACGCATGGGAATAAGAATGTACACGAGATGGATTGGATGGACGCACTGAGGAATAAGAATGTACACGAGATGGATTGGATGGACGCATGGGAATAAGAATGTACACGAGATGGATTGGATGGACGCATGGGAATAAGAATGTACACGAGATGGATTGGATGGACGCATAGGAATAAGAATGTACACGAGATGGATTGGATGGACGCACTGAGGAATAAGAATGTACACGAGATGGATTGGATGGACGCATGGGAATAAGAATGTACACGAGATGGATTGGATGGACGCATGGGAATAAGAATGTACACGAGATGGATTGGATGGACACATAGGAATAAGAATGTACACCAGATGGATTGGATGAATGCATAGGAATAAGAATGTACATGAGATGGATTGGATGGACGCATAGGAATAAGAATGTCAAGAGATGGATTGGATGAATGTATATGAATAAGAATCGACCCGAGATGCATGGAATGAACGATTGGATGAACGGATAGGAATAAGAATGTACGCAAAGTAAATAAAATAATCGTGCACAAAGATTGTCTGAGTGCCACGAAGAGAGTCGTTCGTATTCTATACCGAGAAAAGAAAAAGGCTTAAAATAGGACTCCATGAAGCTCACGAAAAGCGCAGGATACTTCTCAAGAAGGTAGAGAAGATTAATGGCATCGAATTGGGTTGTTTTGAGGAATTATTTGCAAAAATTCGGACTGCCGGGCATTTAGTTCATTTCAAACCGCGCCCGGCAGTCGCTCATCCGACGCTCCTTTTAGAAAAAGTCCGATCCAAGAGGTCAATCCACGGGTTCGGATATTCCACAATTTTGGAATTTCGTACTGAAACCACCGAATTCTAAAACAGCAAGTTAAATAGATTTCAATGGGGCAAGTTTTGTTGTTTTTGGTGCAAAAGAAAATCATGGTTTTGCGAGCATCAAGTATCGACTCCTAAACAACATGTACACCATAACTCAAACCTCTCAGTTCCCTAAGGGACTGGGTGCGCCAAACAAACCTTTACGAGCAAAAACCTGGCTAAGTTTTGAGATTGACACAGCATGCAATCCTACCGGACAATCTTATCCAATAACATAGGAATAAGAATCTGCACGAGATAGATTGGATGGACGCATAGGAATAAGAATGTACACCAGATGGATTGGATGAACGCATAGGAATAAGAGTTTACCTAATCAAAAGCGTTTTATTTCCTAATATTTTTTTGCGTTTTTCCCCCGACAATAAGAAAGCACATTGAATTCGTCAATTCCCTAATCTCATTAGATTATTTCCTATAGTTTTCTGGATCTCGCAAATACCCTCCCAGACCCTGCATTTTGACTGCAACCATTCCTGGTTGAGTTTGATGGATGTGATGGGCTACCTGAGCCAATCGCTATTTTTTTCAATAAATCTTCTGTGATTACATCTCCATTTATACAACAATTATTCTTCATTGTGCCCCCACCTCTTTAAAGCTACGTTAATTAATAAATAAAAATAATAAATACTATAGTTAAAAATGTGATTGAGCGACTTCACATGGGCTTCCTGTTTCAATAATTCGCCCCTTTGTCAATCGCTATAATTTTAAATCTTCCGAGATTACAACTCCATACGTACAATACCTATTTTTCACTCTCCTCCTCCCCCTTTTCCTCCTTCAATAAAGCTACTTTAATAAATAAATGAATAAATAAAGATAAATGATACTTTAAAATGTGATTAAGCGACATTTTGATGGGCTTCCTGTGTAAAACATTAGCATAATGAGAGTGTATCCCGGATGTGTGGCCGCGGCACCCTGAGTCACGGTTTGGCGCGCGTTCGAACATATAATTTATTGAGCTTCCCGCCATTATGGCCGAAAGGCAACATGGCCGCCGTAAACATCTACACTGTGTTTTTATCGACTTTAATCACTCAACATAACGTAAAAAACTCTCCTTAAACATGCTTTAAAAGTCATCCGTGCCTTGGCTTTCTTTAACTTTATGTTTGTTGGGTATATCTGTGTTTTTATGAAGCGTAAAAATGAATGAAAGCATACCAATCGCAACTTTGTCAGGGATTACGAGTTTGACAAATCGTAAGTAGCTTTTACAATCTTCGTTTTGTGTGTGAATTCATAATGTTTAATTGACTTCATTGAGTATAATATTCCGTCGGTGATTTTTATAAATGATTGAGTGTAATATATTTGTGACATTTGGAGCTTTTCACGACCTTTGAATGGCATAAGATTTATAGTGTTGTACAAAGAAACCAAAAAAAACCTGCTAGGGATCTTTTATAACGCCATTTCTATTGTCCTTTATTCTTTCACTAGTGCTTGCAGAACTTCCTTTACCTCGTTCTTCAGCAGCTAAGCACAAAGAGAGTCTTTTTAGTAATCCAAATGTCGAAGTTGAAGCGAAAAAAGTTCTCAACCGACCAGATCCTGCAGTAATTCATCAAATCAAGCAAGCTTTACGAAACTCCTCTCAAGAGCAAATGTAAGTTCATTGAATCGTTTTCTCATTTCTTTTCGATTTGTTTGTTCCTAATCCGAGTTAACATTCTCCATTATCGAAATAATCTATTGACATATCTCATTTATTGTAGCTCACTAATAATTTCTCTTTGTTTCGTGGTGAGATTTTTAACCAAGCAATCATGAAATCTGCACTTCCCTTTGGCCATTTTTGAAGTATTATTGTAATGAAACAGCCTCACTAGATTATATAAAATACCAAAGTAGATAATCAGTGATGTTATTTTTATAAATTGGTGTAACTAATTTACAAAAATACATAAACTTGCATTATCAAAACTTCCTGCACAGATATATATACAGTCCTTTTTGACTTCTGCCTGAAATTTTGTTGTGGGAGGGGAGGGTGGGGGATATTTTGAATTTAATATTTTTATTAATTTTTTTTAGAGTGTGACTTGTAGTTTCCATTAGATTATACAAATTCTTTTTTCCCCCAAAAAATATAGTATTTTTTGTTTTCTAGCATTAAATAAATTAGAAATTTCCTTTCCAGGGTGCTCTTATATCCCAAAATAACTTTGCAGTTTTAGCGTTACATGGAAACCTAGAAATCCTTTTTTGAAGAAATTTCTACCATTAATAGTTTTATATCAAACATTTTTTAGCCGTCATCCAATCACAACAAACGGCATAATTTATGTGATTTAGCAGTTCATAAGTTCACATGAGAAAGTTAAAAATAAACATCTAAAGGTTTTCTATTGTTTGTTGTGATTGGATGGCGCCTAAAATATGTTTGATTCCTTTTTTTATGGAGAGCGCTGATTGGATAGTTATGAAATAATGTCATAAAAACTTTAAAGTGTTCATGGTTTGAGTGTCCATACTGTAAATATAATTGTTTGTTACACCTGCAATATATAGTCAGTCTCTAAAACAAAAGGTCAGCAGTTAAATATTGACAAAATACTTTATTCATTAACTTGAGTTTTTTTCTGGGATAATGTTACTGGTTAAAATGACCACCAAGATTGGATTGAACTGGTTATTTTCTGATGAGTTGATGCTGTTATTTCAAGCCCTGGAATCAATTTTCAAGAACTGCAAAACTGCATTGTGCAAATATTAGCCTAATTAACTGTTTTCCTAGAACACCCATTAATCTTAGCTTCAATGACTTAACCTTTTCAACCTGACAATGTTGTTTTTTCAATTTGGTTTATGTTATCATATCATTTTCATAATGTTTAATGTTTTTATGATTCCTAAACTTTGTTATCCACTTCCAGCAATCTCAAAGATGAGTTCAACAAGGTTGATGGTTCTAGCTCAAGAGAAGGTTCATCAGTACTTTTACAAGCTATCTTAAACCAAGATCCTAATTTATTTAACCAACAAGATGATCAGTTAGAGCTTGAGGATTTATTAGGTATGTACAAATGCATGCTATAAGGCCTATCCACACTAATGTGTTTTTATTTGAGAATGTTCTCCAGAGTATAGACATTCAAAAATGAAGGCATATTGTATTAGTGTGGACAGTGAAAATGGAGGCTTTGGGAACACTGATGTCATTCACACCAGCACATCTGTTTTTGACATGCGCAGATGATGATATTGCATCATTTCCAATTATATCTGCATTTTTGAAAACACTAGTAAGGACGTGAAAATTTCCACATATAGATGAAAAAGGCGCATTTAGAAAATTAGCCCAGAGCAAAGATTTACTAGTCCCAGACTAGTGGACAGTGTTATTATTGAGCACTGTAATAGGACTAGGGTGAAGGCTCAAAATAATGAGAGCTTAAGTTATACTGGGTAAAATATCATAGTGCTTCACCAACAAAGTCCATAGGACACAACCTCAAGTTCAAGATAATGGCAGTTTAATAACTATATTTTCCTGACACTTAAGCTGCATCACCTTATCATTATTGAATCATCACTAAAGGTTATTACTGTTATTATCTTTTCCAGGAATTCCTCCTCTATGTCACACACCTTTGTCTCCGCAGCTTTCACCAAATCAGCCTTTACCAATGACAGGCTCTCCTATGTATGCTGGTTCTCCACCAGGACTTGCACAAGTCCATTCACCTTATAGACAAGCAGTACATCAAAGTCCCCCTGAAGTTGGAAGTCCTATGCAGCAGTCTATGTCACCCTATGCACCAATTCCCCAACCATTTTCTCCACACAGAGCTGTGCCAACAAATATTATGAGCCCTAACCATCAAGGTCAGCATTGTTATCTTAATCTCTACTATTTTTATTTCCAGGAAATTGCTCACTTCCAAGATATGCTTGCTTGGACGTCACACACAAAGGTTTCAGTACGAGGCTTCGTGCTACAGTAAATTAAACTTATTCTTTTCTCCTGTCAAGAATCCCTGAGCACTTAGTACGAAGCCTCACATTGAAACCTTTGTGCATGACAAGCGAAGCATATCTCAAAAGTGGGCTATTGGAATCAGAATATTTGACATGTCATGAATCACTAGAGTTTGGTCTTGTCAGAATCATATGGATGCTTTCTGGAAACATTGCAACAAATTGAGGATTGTTAGAGACATAAAGATACATTTCTACAAGTAATGTTTATAAACAATGTTACTAATAACAGGGATACTAATTTGTATTTATTTTTAGGGGTATTTAATACACTTGCCCATGGACAAATGTCTCCTCTACAAGGAAACAGTTCATGCCAACCAAGTGCTTCTCCTATAAAAACAAGAAGAATGCGGAACAGTTTGCCATCTCAGTCACCAACAACACAGATTTCGCCCCCTCAGTCCACCATGCAACATAACCAATGTAAGTGCATTCAAATGAAATCCTATATCAATTTTGGTATTAATTTTTCTGGGGTGAGGGGGGGGGGGGGGGGTGGGGAGGAGAAACAGAAACATTTTGCAAAACCTTTATTGCCATTTCATAGTAGGCCTTTTTGGCTTCTTGGGCATTATGTATTTCCATTTCAGACCATGTGAGAATATGATTGAGAATATGATTCATTTGAGTTGTGTCCATATTCAGGTTTATCATGCACAACCACTAAGCAAAGAAATGATACTCTAGGGAATGACACATGGTCTGAATTGGGAATATATTACACCCAAGCTGAAAAGGTCTATTGTAAGTTTGGCCAGATCAACAACATTCATATAAATGTATTGTCAAAGTTTTAAGTGCAAACTTAAATTATTGTTACCAAAAATGAGATGGTGACTTTTTTTATAACATATTGTCTTTGATGTGCTTTAACTAATTTTTCAAGGTCTGTTATGGTCATGAAAGGTTTTGCGATTATGTTTTGTTTACTGTAATAATAATGTTCTATTTGCTTACATTTTTGTTGGAGACATTGCAATGATGTCTGTTATCCTTATTCTCAGCTGGTGGTTATACAATGCCACAAGCATCACCAAGATCAAGAAATGTTGATCCATCTTTGAGTAGCAACCTCATGGGTGCTGCAGAGCTCAGTCATTTGAACTTGGCATCCCCAAGTACATCACAATATGCTGGTACTGGCTATAACAGTATATCAGCTCTGGAAGCACTTGCTTCAAGCAATGGATTTGCCCTTGCGCCTAACTCACTACAAAACACATCACAAAATTCTTCAGGGAAAACTATAGATAGCACAAATTCATTAAGCGCTCATCAAAATAACCATTGGTCATCGCAACAATATGATGGAGTCCAGGATTTTAATGTTGCTCCAAACCAGTATAATGTAGATACGACCATAACAGAAACCATTGACTCTGGTATTTCCCTTCCTGCAGCAAAAAAAGGATCAAGAAAAAAGCATGCGGACAGATCATTAAGTAAAACAAATAAGCATGAACCTGAATTACCTCAAGAACAATATGAGGATAATATGATATCACAAAAGGATCAAGAACTTCATGATAATTCATGGACTAATTTGAACCACAGACTTCATGTACAAAATCCTAAGGAGTGCAATTCTGATGGCACTATAGATTTAAACAATACGGTGGATCATGTGTACATAGATGGTACCATTAAAGCAGCAACAAAAGAACTAGTTTCACCATCAGGGTACACACCACTAAAGGAGTTACAATTGTGTATTCCCAAATTAGTCATCACAAAGATTAAGGAACGCAGAGGGTCTAAAGAGATTGAAACACATAGTGTAAGGACTATAATGCCTGGAGAAGGAGATATAATATCTGTGAAAAAGAAGAGAAGAAGATCTAGTGAAGACTTGGAAAAACAAAGTGATAATGAGATTGAGCAAGGTATGGCAGAAATGTCCTCATCTCATTTTGTGTTTACTGTGTAGTGATGAGAGAGTTAAGGGGTGGAGGGTTATGTCTCATATTGCATGATCTTGAAAAGTAACCTTTAGTTAGTCGAATGAGTTCTACTTTTGCAATGTTGCTGGCAACAAATCTCAACATTGCACGGGTGGTCACATGCAATTTAGTTTTTGCAATGTTGCAGGTAATGTTGCATTGTGTGTCCATGCTTTTAGACTGTCAATGCAAGGGTGTTTTTTTTAAATATGAGTTTTCATATCCTAATTCAAATCTGAATTTAAACTCAATTTTGAGTATCTTGAATTTGATGCACATTTCCTGTATATAGAAATGAAATTTATCAGTTGACTAATTAATAATCTTTAATGCCCTATTAATGTTTGGTAAAATTCTTAGTGAGGCCAAAGAAAAAGAAGAAGATGAAGGTTAAAAAACCTCAGGCTGCTTCAGAAATTGATGGTAAAGTAATGTTCCCATAAAAAAATATTATACTTCATCAGTGATATCAAAAGATGTATTTATGACTACAAGAAGTACTTGATTGGGTAATTCTAACGAATCACATACTTGGGGGGTAATTCTATTGTCTGATCGCACTGCTTTTATATGGCAAATTATGAAGTATTATTTTGGATTCAATAATTTAATGTTCTTTTTTTGTTTACAGATCTAATGGAGTCCTCAACTTTCAAGAGGTTTTCTACTGCTTTGGAAAATCTATTTGAATTTGATGATGAATGTGGGGTTTCCTACATGGCTGAAGTAGGTCAGTAAAGCCATATCAAAATATATCTACCGGCTTTGTTTATATGCTAATAGGATGCAAAACTGCAAGTTGAATGTTAAAAAAAAAGTAAAATAACTTTATTTAGAGAGAGTGACAGTTGCAGCTGATAATCTTATGTCCCTCTATGTTTAATGTCTCTGAAAGAGATTGGACTGACATTTAACATGGTCATCTAAGCCACAATGAAGTTCTAATAACCATTCGCAGATATTTTTAGAGCAAAGGCAGCACCTCTCAGATATGTTAAGCCCCTGAGTGTGGGTCCAGCCACAGGGATTTGAACCCATGACCTCCCGTACGACAGACCGGTGCCCAACCAACTGAGTCAACAGGGAGGCTTTGCTTTGAGGGATTTTATCTCCAGGTCCAAGTTATTTTTCCAGTTATTGGTATACTTATAATCCATCACCATCATTGTTTCTCATCATGTTGGAAAATTAATTGTTTTATTTAAACATAGATGATGAAGAGCCAGCTTCAGAGAGCCTTGCATCCAGAACAGAAATATATGAGCTTTATGCTGAAACTGCTAAGCTACGTTCCTTAGGTGTAACACATCAAGTATGTATTGCAACATGTCTTGACTACTATATTAATGGAGTGAGCAGTCATATTTTATCAGGGAGGGGGGCGGGTATGGGGTTCACTTGATAATCCAATTAGTAAATTGTGAGAAATCTGACCCAGAAAATTCTAGTGTCAACAAATCCCCAAATTCTTTTGAACTAGTTTGAGAAGGAGATTGAAATCTTCTCTTCTTTTTAAATCTTATTAACTAAAGAACAGGTGAAAGGTAGCATAATTGAAAAGCTTTCTTTTTGTTTGATCTTAAAACAGGTTCCCAGTGATCAGTTAATGAGATTAATAGCCATTATGGAACGGCATGTCAGGGATGGTTTGTTACTTAAACTCAATGCTGATCAGGTAAAGAGTGCTCCCTCATTAACATATATTTAATATTATACATGTCCAACCATCATCTCTACCACAGGAAGAGTGAAGACAGGAAGAATCTCTCCCCTCTCCCGTAGATTTTGAAAGGAATTTAAAGAAGCTACCAACTATAGACCCTTTGCAGCACTTGGGAATGCAGCTCAATTTGGAGCACAAAACAATAGGAATCCAATTCTCAGGAAATTGAAATTCTTTTTTTTTTTTTGTCCTCCAAATTGAACTGCTTTGAAATCAGGTGCAAGGAACTTCTAATAATTTTTCCAAGAAAAATGAACACAAAATAAATTAAAACTTTGAATTCTAGGATGACGATGAAGAACAAAAACTTTGGCGTGATTTATGCTTAGACAGGATGATCCGTTCAGTGGAGTCTTCTCTGGTTGTGTTGAATATATTGACATCACCCAGTGTACCCAAGCAGTTATATGTGGAAGAGGTCATAGAAAGGGTCATTAGACTTGTTAAGTTTCATCTACAAAACAATATTTTCCCTGAGTATGACCCTGTCTACAGAGATCCAGATTCCAAAGGTAAGTATGAGAACTGTGGGTCACATAGTGTTAACAAACCATGCTTCTAAGGGACCATTTATTATTTATTGGAGGTGAGGGGGCATGGGTGAGAAAATAGAAAAAATACATATTTTTTACATCCAGTCCCCCATTGGTGTGCCCAATTATTTTTCACGGGGTCCCAGTGGGGGATTTAGGGGGTGGTCACAGGGTACCTGTGACCTCCTCCATTTCTAGCTTGGAATTAGTTGGTTAGTATAACAAAAGGTGCATCTTCTCGATTTGTGACCCCCCTGCTCAAAATCCTAGATCTGCCCCAAGGGCCCTCTGTATATTTCCAATATCTCAAAGGTTGCTTTACACATACTGGTAACTCATCAATTATTTCAAGGTTCCAATTTGCAGGATCACTAAAAATTTCAAGGCCCCCATTTTCTCACCCATATCCCCTTCAATAAATAAAAGACAACCCTTTACCAGTGCATTTATGTTCATTGATTTCTTTTTCATTCCTTCATTTCTAGATCCCTGTGTTTTTGTGCCCAAGTCAAAACGGACCAAAAGCAACCTTCCAAAAGTTAAACTTCTTACATCATTTTATAACAAGATGTGTGAACTGGTATCCCAGTTGGGAGATCTTGTGGATGTTCAGACCCTCACAGATACGACTATCTTACAGGTAAATCAATGGTTATAAATCAGTCGCAATGTTAGAGCATCTGACTAGAACACAGAAGGTCATGGGTTTGAATCCCATCTGGTACTCAGAATTTTTTCAGAATTAATTTCATTACACTTTTCGTTGTTCTTCTATATTTAATCTGAACCACAATTTTGCCGACTGTAATAGCTGCTTTGCCATGACCTCTTGTAGTTGTACTAAAATTATTTTAAGAAACTTACTGGATTTTAGTGACTGTCAAAGTAAGAGCTTTTTCATGTCATGGTCTACTGGTACAGAAGAATTTTCCTTGCACTGCAACCCTTATAAATATATATAGATTTGGTATAGAGGGTACACTGTAGCTGTGAATAAACCATGGAATTTACTGAGAATTTTTTTGTTTACTTTTTTGTTTAGATTTCCAGTCTAGGTACTTCCCCATTCTTTGTAGAGAATGTGAGTGACCTACAGCACAGCTCCCTGAAGCTTGTCAGATCAGTGTTCAGGAAGTATGTCAAGCACAGAGACTTGATCCTTGAGGACATTTTTGCATCCTTACAAAGACTGCCATCCACTAAAAGGAACATGAGGAGCTACAGGTATAAATTGTCTTGATTTTGAATTTATCCTTCAATGATTTGATGCATATTTATATTAGTCTAGTTAATCTCCTGATTTTGAAATGTTGTAGGTATAGGGATTATTAGGTGGGGTGGGTCTTTAACCAGTTTATTTCCATGTCAAAACTGTAAAATCTCATTTATTAGGGCCATGCTCCTTTCCGTAGTTTCCCACAATCTATTGTTTATTTTACTACAGGTTGAATGGTGAAGAGTCCATCCAAATGGTTACAGCCTTAGTATTACAACTCATTCAGTGCTCCATCAGAATTCCAGACAAGTCTGAGAGTGAATCAACAGCTCCTGCAGAAGGGGAGCAGAATGAGAGTGAGCCTGTAAAGGTTAGATTAACTAATATTGTTCTGCTTACATGCACATTAGAATTATCATTACATTTAATTACAATTATTGCAATATGTTTTGCCTCTTGACTTTTTAATAGGTTGATCGAGACATCATCATCTGTAATTCATTTGAAAATGGACTTCGAACAGCACAGAATTTTCTCTCGATGTTTCTTAACAAGTGAGTTTGTTTAGTCAATTCAAATAACTTTATAAAAATTGATGTAATAAATTATCTTTTAGTTTGCTATGTTTTTAACTCTTTTATTATTAAAATAATGTCAAATTTAGATGCAGCAGTGTTGGAAAGGATGAAGAAGATTTCAGACCTTTGTTTGAAAACTTTCTCCAAGATCTTTTACTGATGCTCAACAAACCAGAATGGCCTACAGCAGAAGTTCTCTTGACACTGTTAGGAAAGCTGTTGGTAAGTTTATGATCATTGAAGTTGAGCCAGAATGTGATAAAGCTGTTGTTATGTTATGTTCAGGTATTCCACTGTGTCTTCTCATCAGGCATTGAGGCCTAGGTAGTTTCAATGACTTTATAGAATGAAATAATAAAGTGCATAATTTCTCATGGCACACCACAGAATCATGGTCACATAACTGGGCATCCAAACAATTCCTCATAAAAACATATATTTACTTTACAGATTGTAACACTGAATAACAAGTCTCTTGACGTAAGCCTCAGGGTATCTTCCATTGACTACCTTGGTGTTGTTGCTGCACATTTAAGAAAAGATGGA
The DNA here is from genome assembly GCA_023349425.1 of Anthopleura sola. Lineage (NCBI taxonomy): Eukaryota > Metazoa > Cnidaria > Anthozoa > Actiniaria > Actiniidae > Anthopleura > Anthopleura sola. The sequence goes on along the minus strand of JALHLI010000007.1, from coordinate 9,721,491 downwards.
GTCACTAGTCATCAGCTGGAGTCTGACAGCATCTCTGATGTCATAGTCGATGTAAGAAAACATTGCTCTCTTACAAATAAATAGTTTTTGAAGGACTATGGAAATCTTACAGCATGGAAAACACTTTGCAATGAATGTGTCAATGCCATGTCATTTATGAAAACATTCAACATTTGGTGCTGTGTCCACATCACCATTTTGCTGTGAATTTTCACACTCATGTGAAATCTGCTTTACCTTAGTACCATGCCAAACAGAAATTCAGGTTTACTAAATTTGTGTTTTATTTTGTTTTAGTTACTTGGTGATACTTCAGATGAATCAGAAGAAGAGTATAATAAATGGGTAAGTCTTATCTATTCTACATACAGTATGTACTGTGCAAAAGTAAACCTTTTTGTTGTTGGTTTGGTCAGTGCCCTTGGATCGCTAGTGAAAAAATGCTTTTGCAAACTGTTCTCCCTGGTTGATATTTTTTATTGTTATTGACAGTTAATGATATTTTTTTCTGTTACCATTATTGTTCCCATTATCAGCATCAGTGGCATCAGCATCTAGATCGTCATAGTGATAGTAGTTTTTTTGTAAATTTGAGTGCATTACTTAATTAGTTCTAAGCTTTTGCTTTTATTCTTATTCAGGATGAGAGGTCATCAAAGAGAATGAGAGTTCTTAAAAAAGCCCTTTTACACTACTTGACAACAGAAGGACAAAATGATGCAGCCTTACTGGTAAATTTCTCTTCATTTCCATTGATAATAAACATTGATTGTTTAAAGTTAATGTAAAGACTATAAACAGGGTTTTCAAAATTATTTGAAGTGGACTAATGAGATTCAAATGTAGGCATCTGTGTGCACTACAGTACTATATTTCTTATTTATTGAGACTGATTCATAAAATAGCCGGTGGTATGAAGTACCCGGCAATCAATCAATGGTAGGCAAATATTTGACCAAACGAATTCCAATTCTGGCTGGCCAGTCATTGTCCTTTGACTGGCTGTTATTTCAAACCCAGGTACATGTAATGGACTTATTTGCAAGAGCACTTCATGAAAACCAAAATATTTTTGTGTTATTCTCTTTAGTTTGCCAAGAGATTCTACATTGCTCAGTGGATTCGTGATGCTCAGATAGAAATAGAGAGAGCCATTAGAAATCCTTCAGACTTACCATCAGAAACAATAGAGTGTATTAACAGTTCATTTGGTGCTGGAGCTGAAAGCATTCAGAAAGCAGAGGAAGAGAAAGAATTCTTGCATGACTTGTTGGATGATCGATTCTCTAATATCAGGTATTATACCAAAACACTAATTAGCAGACGTGACAATGTATGATAGCTTTTTTGAGGCAGTGACTTATGGCAAATCATTAATTTATATCTTACTGCTGATGCAATAAACAATTAATAACAAATTATTATGTTGTTCTGTTCTGCTTTCAGATCATCTCAAAATGCACTGGACTACGACAAAGCTTTATTGGTCTCCAGATATCTTGGATCTTCAAGGTCTTTCTCCAAAAGTTTCGATGGATATCTTGGACAGGTAATACATAACTACAGTAATGCACGCATTCTACTAACTTGATAGTCTACTTTTGCCGAATATAGCATTAATATATATTCTTGTTTTTAGATTTTGAGAGTTCTGAATGAGAATGTAGTTGCCATCAGGACAAAAGCCATGAAAGCTTTATCAGCTGTGGTATCTGCTGATCCTTCCATACTATCAAGGGTAAGTAAAGTAATGCATAATTATATCTTTCATTTTTTAAATAATAATTAGAATTGATGATATTTCCAGATCAGGTATCAAGCTTAACAGGCTATTGGAATGCAGTCCAGCTGACCTCAAATTGCAATAATAGACCAATTGCAGCACTTCAGAATGCAGCTCAATTTGGAGGACAAAACAGTATATAGGCTCCCACTTCTCAGGAGATTGAAATTCTTTTGTTTTGTCCCCTAAATCCAGCTGCTTTGACGTTATGTGCAAGGGATCTATAAGACATATCATATTTTCTATTCCTTTCTTATAAAAAGAAAATACTTGAAGTGTGATCAAGAGTATACTCCCAGAGTGGAAAAATGGCCACCATATAAATATATTGTATTTTTTCATCTTGTAGGATGATATGCAGAAGGGTGTCCACACCAGGCTTGTAGACATGTCCACAAGTGTAAGAGAAGCAGCTGTAGAGTTAATAGGCCGGTTTGTACTCAACAAACCAGAGATCATTCATCAGTATTATGATATGATTGTGGAAAGAATACTGGTATGTAACATCAACTTCAGTCAGAATAAAAAATCTTCAAAAAATCATCCTCAAAGACATCCTCAACAAATTATGACCAGCTGCAATCCACTGCATCCCAAGACTTTATTTATCCCAAGACTTGTTTTGCATAATTTTTTATCTCTTTTTTTTTTTGTGTTTGTGTATTGTTTTTTATATGGTAAATACATACTATTTATATTTTCTGACAGGATACTGGTATCAGTGTACGCAAGAGGGTCATCAAAATTTTGAGAGACATTTGTATCAACCAACCAGATTTTCCCAAAGTCACTGAAATTTGTGTCAAGATCATTAGAAGAATTGCAGATGAAGAAGGCATTAAGGTTGGTGCTCCAGACAAGATTCATGCAGTTCATACATACTCATTCTTTCATTTTCTTGCTCATATTTACAAAAGCTCATTTTACCACTTGTTTGCTCCATATTCATTCACTCATTCTTTTATTCATATTTTCATTTATTCGTAATGGAGGCTTGGGTTTGAATCCCACTTCTGACACCATGTGTTAATAACGTGACATTTTTTTGTGATCCAAACACTATTTAATTATTATACAAGAACTGAATTTAAACAATTAACACGTCAAATGGCCTACAATCGATGGACAGCTGACCAACAGTCAGTCGACAGAATGGTTTGGGGTGCTGATAGTAACTATTATCCACCTATAGTAAACACAAGTATTGTCACAATTTTTTAGGAGCTTGTAACCAAAGTTTTTCAGCAAATGTGGTTTACACCAGAGAAAGGGGTTCAACAGGAGGTGTTACTGATGCGTGTTGTACAGATGACTGAAGTAGTGAGTACCAATAATTAGCTTGTTTATGTTCACTGTAAAGAGTGGCAGATCCAGGATTTTTTTCACATGGTGGCAATGAAAGCGAAAATAATGCCTGATTATTAGCCATCATTCTCTCACTATCATCCAGCTAATCGAAATTTGAGGGGTTGCAACCCAACAACCCTCCCCCTGGATCCGCCCAGGTAATTCATCTTAAAATGCCACAACCACATAAAGACATTAAAACTAAGCTGTTCATGCCCTGTGATTGATCACATTGGTATTGAATAAGTCTATAGTTGCTTTGGTTATAAACACTCAATCTCTAGTGGGCATGTTAACAAATCTTAGATAATAGTAAATTTTGGGTTTAATGATAATTTTGCATAAAACCATATACCATACATTACTACATAGATGCAGAGACATCAGTTTAAAGTACTTACTGGATTACTTATTGTAGGTATCTGCCTGTGGAGACAATACTGATTGGTTTGAACAACTTCTAGAGAATGTAAGTAAATTAAATGATTGTGTGTCTTACTATTGACTTTTTCCATATAATATCCATAGTGTTCTGAAGATCTTTTTTGCTATAAGTAAGCCAGCAGACACTGTGGTAATCTTACCATCACTTAGACTAGGAACTTTTAAAAAGGGGAGTCCTCGCAACATTGTCACTGCTCAATGCCTGGACATGATGAACAGCCACATCAGACTGATCAACATGTGTGCTTTGAGGGGTTTTCTCTGGTTTTCCTCCCTCCACTAAATTCCAATTCAATCATTGAGGGAGGGCCACAGGTTTGTTTAGTACTACCTCATAAAAACAAGGATGGTTTATGAGACCAGTCAATGTGACCAGACAAGAGGACCAGCCTAAGAGGTGTTTGCCCAGACAAGTGCCTATCTTGGCCAGATTGACAAGTACCAATGGTGTCCATTGACTCATCATTTTTTGGCTTTCAAGACTAATTTAAAACTCAAGAAAAGAATAATAACAACATTAAACTAATCTGTTGGTTCAAAAATGTTTTTTCCTCTCAGCTGCTGAGGAGTGATGAAGACTCGGTGGTAAAATCTTCTGAAGAAGCCTGTTTCCAGATAGTGGATTGCTTGGTAGAAAACATCCTTAGACAAGAAGAAAGTGTAATTGGTATGATTTTTTTATTTCTATTAGATTGGTGGATTTGTTAAGGCATTTATTTGAGACAATATTTATAATGTTCATTTTCTTATCAGCTGCATCAGAAGGTCAAAGTTCAAGCAGCCAAAAACTGGTGGCTAGTTTAACAACCCTGTATCTAATGAGCAAGATTAAACCACAGCTACTAATAAACCATGTATCAACATTACAGCCATACCTCAGTACTAAATGCAGTGTAAGTCTTTATTAGCACATTAGTTCCAGAATATCTGTATCATCCCCACGAAATATTTGAGATTCCCAGGGGGAGGGGGTCGGGACAATGTATGGAGCATCAAATAACCATGTCTGTTTTTATTGCTATGCTATGTACTGATGAAGACAAGAGTTGCAACAAGTTAAATAACTGACAATAGACTACCAACATTCAAATATACCTTTTTACAGTTCTGTTCAGTGACCACGAATAATAGTTCCAAGTGGAGGTTGCCGTGCAAGATAAATTATAGTTTTGCTATGCATGGCAAATCCAACCTTGAATTGGAGCTATTATTAGTGGTCACTGGAATGGAACTGTGAAAAGGTCTATTGTACATAAGAGTACATGTAAACTGTACCTGTAACAACTTAGTGGATGGACTTTAGTGTATGCTGATTCACCTATATCAATAGGCACATGTGCCTATTCAATATACATTTTTGTTTGCTGGAGTGACAGCTCGAAGAGGGCCTACAGGGAATATAGACCCCTGGCACCTGACATCAAATTGAGCTGCATTCTGAAGTAGCTGCAAGGGGACTATACAACAAGTGTACAGTCTAAAATAGTTTACAAACTGATATTTCTAATATTATAATCTGACATGAATTTGCTTAGTTTGCTAAAAGAGGGCCTGCAGAAAATATACAATTTTCAAACTCCCTATAATATAACCTGAAATGAATTTTCTTGGTTCATTACAGACACAGGGTGACTACCTAGTTATCCATAATGTTGCTCGTATACTAGAGCTAGTGGTACCTCTGATGGAACACCCAAGTGAGACATTCCTTGCCAGTCTGGAAGAAGACTTGATGAGACTCACCGTCAAGCATGGCCAAACTGTGGTACAGAGTTGTATTAGTTGTCTGGGTTCTGTGGTGAATAGAGTCACTCACAATATCAAGCTAGTCAAGGATTATTTCCAGAAATACTACGGTAAGACACTTTTAAGGGTATAATTTGGATTGTCTGGGTGAGGGTTTACTGATATTACTGCAGCCTGTGTGACATTCAGCTCCTCATAGTCTGTGCACACACTCTCACCACTCCCCCTGTGGAGGAAATGGGGAAAGGGCGGGAAGGGTTGCATACAGGTTCAGGATTCTTGGTGAAAAGGGTTGTGTTAAATAGAAAAACACACATGTTTTTATATAGAAATATAAATGATTCAGTGCTGTCAAAGTATTGACTTGCTCAAGACTCCAGTTTCACCCCTTGCAGCACCTCCAAATTCTCAGGAGATTGAAATTCTTTCGAAATGTCCTCCAAATTGAGCTGCTTTGATGTCATGTGCAAAGAGTATTATAGTGTGATGCCTGCCTGCCTGATATATGTATCTCCTAAATGGCATAATTACAATGATCTTATCCTATGTTATAATTCAGGTTTCTTGGTAAAAGCAAAGACCGACCATCACACCAAAAAGGGTGCCAAAGGTCAAAACACAACACCCAAGCCAACATTGTTAAGGTCACTGTTTACTCTAGGATTATTGTGTAAACACTTTGACTTTGATGGGGATGTGAAACCAAAGAACCAGGTATGAAACTTAGTTATAGTCATATCAAATTTGAGATATATAGCTCCCCTAATTACCTAGACTTTCGCAAAGTCCTTTGTCTCCATCTGTACTAATTAACTTGTGTGCATAATAAAGCACTGGTAGCCATACCTGGACCAGTTTTCCAACTTGTTTCCTGGCAATTTTAGTGACCTAAAAATGGGTCACTGAATTATGCTCACGCTCTTTATCAACATACAAAAATCATTTTTGGCATGAAACACAAATGAAAGTCCTGCAAGAGAAACAAGTTGACCTCTCCTGACTTCAATGTTCACTTTGTTTTTTACTTATTTTCTTTCCTTGGCTCGTGACTCTGTGAGTCTCAGTGGTTGACTTGGAGCAAGTCTAGGAAATTACCCTATGTTACTACCTTTTTGTACTTTTGTACCTTTTTTGTTTGCTTATTAGCTGAGTTGTGTTTTTGTTCTTGTTTTCAGCAGAGCTCTACAAGAGACAAAGTATTTGCTGTATATATCTATTTTTGCAAGCATGAAGATGAAGAAGTCCAACAGAAGGCAATCAGTGGATTGGGTATGGATCAAATCACCACAATTCACCAATTTACCACTAGCCCTCACGACAGTCTTATGATTTTGCCATGTCGGTTTGCCAAGCTGATATCTTTGTCTGAACCTTTTAGTGACGGTAACACTACATAAGACACAGGAGGGCTAGAGCCTGATTTATTGATGAATTAACTTCTCTTTATATTAAGTATTATGTATTGGCTTTTTTCTGACTGTGTCTGAACTCATTGTTTCTATATTATAGGGTTTTTCTGCATGAGGTATGCAGAGTTATTGATGAAAGATGATGCCAAATGTCTTTATCAAGACATCTTATCTCCATCCAATTCCGCATCCAAGCTTAAGTGGCAGGTAGAGTATTACTGACAAATGTTAATCTTTGATGCATTAGCTTGGATCATGACCTTTTATCTAGTAGATGATAATCTTATCTAACGTTTTGGTGGTTACAGGTTCTCAAGAACTTCCAAACCCATCTGCTTGAAGAGGAGAGAAGGCTAAGGGTACAGGATCATGAATGTAAGTATGCATCATTTTGTAGTTCCACAGGGCTCAAAATAACTGCTGGTCAACGGTCAATGTCTGGCCAAATTTGGTACTTGACCAGTCAAATACACTTTTGAACAGACATGTTGCCTGTTCATATTTGAAAAAAATAAAAGAATATTATACTGTGGACATCTTGACCGGCGTATGACTGGCCATTATTTTGAGCCCTGGTTCCAGGAAATCTCCATGTCGACGTCTTCCCATGGAGAGAGATTGAAATTTCTGGTGAGGACCAATGAGATGTCAAGGGAGGAATAGACCTTGATCAGAGGGTGCCATATTTTTTCTATGAAATAAAAACGTTTGTTTAATCAGTGTAAACTCATCCTGAAGCACTTGAATGTGAGGTTATGCATTGAGCAATCTATTGTACCAGCCAACATGACTGCCACATGAAAAAGGCCCATATTCCATAACTTTCTAATTGTGAAGTATGGGATCTAATATTGATCCTCTTCCATGGAAAGTATGTGTATCCCCGAAAACTATACATTTCCCTGAGTAAAATAGTCTTATAATATTAATGCAATCAATTTTGTTGTTGAAGAAAATGTCTTGAAAAATTCACTGAGTGCTATTTCTTCTGCAGGGAAAAAACAGTCAGACAAAGAGAATTTAAAGGAACTTGGTGATGCACAATCTGGGTAAGAAGGGTTCTTATAAAGTCAAACCTCCACTAATGGCCACCTCTATCCAAGGGCCAGGAAATTTTGCCACAGTTACCAATTACTTCATACTGTAACTGAAACCTCTCCACAGCAGCCACCTCTCTACAATGGCCACAACATTTTGTCCCAACAATGGCCGTTTTGTAGAGGTTCAAATGTAATATGTAAAAAGATCTCTCTGAAAGTAACCTAAACCTATTGAATTTCAGATTGACTTATAACAATAGGTTCTGTTACTCAAAAATGTCACTACTGGTACTATGGATAAAATAATGTTTGTGTTATATACTTGCAGGCAAACTAGTGCTGTAATGCAGGTGTATCTCAAGGATATCCTGGGAATGTTCTTTCATCGTCAAAGCCAGCTTCGCACAGCTGCACTTACAGTGGTGACCTTGATTCTCAGACAAGGACTCGTGCATCCAGTCCAGGTTAGCTCACTTTTATATCATATTCATTCATGCATGACATGACATGGCTAAAATTCTAGGATCATCAATTAAGTAGATGTCAGAAGCAAATTGTACGAAGCCTGAATAAAATATCCACTATATAAGCTCACTATCCATAAGATAAAACCTCTATCCAGCAGATAAAACTGATATCCAGCAAATAGTTATTCATGAAACCTAATCCATATGTTGAAATACCTCGTGGATAGCTCCTATTGTAACCTTTGGTCAAATGAATCACACCCTTTTATATAGTTTATCTGCCGGCATGGATATCTGGTGCAGCAGATAGTTATCCATGAAACCTTATCCATATATTATTAAAGGACCTCGTGGATAGCTCCTATTGTATCCTTTGGTCAACTGAATCATGCCATTTTATATAGTTTATCTGCTGGATATCTGGTGCACAGTGCTTATTCAGGCTTCATACAACTGCCTCCAGATGTATTTACATTGCATTGCAAAACAGTTGCCAATGCTCTGCAGTCCAGTACCACATTGTGTAGTAATTTACAAGTTAAATTAAATTTTGTTATTCTCATGTATAGTGTGTTCCATATTTAATTGCTGCTGGCACTGATGTAGAACAACAAACTCGTCTCAAGTCAGATCAGCAGTTGACTGACATTGACAATAAGTACTCTGGTTTCATACAGGTTAGTACAATGAATGTATGTATGTTTTCTTGATACATGTATAGTAACCTGCATAATATTTCATTCTAATCTTCATTTTTCTTGCTATAGATGAAGGCTCTTGCTGGGACAAAAATGTCATTTGACTTGCAAAAGCTTGTACATGAGGTACGGTATCAAAACTAGTATTGATTCATGACAGGTGTTTAATAAATTTATTCAGCATTGGCTCGTTGTCTCAATTGTTTGACATAAATAAACTGATCAAGTCTTATTGGCTGAGGTTGGAAAGTTATTGTTATTGACCTTTTCTGAGTTTGATAGATATGATGCATTCTTGTATAGCTTTGATATAAACATTACCTTATGATCCATGATGAAGAAAATATGTTTGTACCCAAGCTAGACCACAATGCATTATATTCATCAATCTCAGAAAAGGTCAGTGTGAAGAAGAAAACATTTTTGCTGTTGATGGTGCTGTTGATGGTGTTGTACTTTCATAGTTTCATAGTGATTCTTAACCGATTTTTCTGTTTCTTGTTGTTTTAGGGAGAAAATGAGCCAATCCGTGGATTTAGGAAAGACGCTTCTACCAGTCTTTTATCTCACATGTATTCAGTGGTTCGCACCAGTCGTCAACCAAGAAGATCACTTTTACAAGCTCTGCTTAGAATGTTTGATGATCATAAGGTAGGGCCACAGATTTCTAGAATAAGAATGATATCAACTTGTTATGGTAATGAAATGATATGAGTATATATAGTAGGGCACAGTAGCTGTCCCATGTACTAAGCTTCAAAGGATAGTGTAACACAAGCAATTATAGGAGTTGGTAACCTAGCAACCCTTACAGCCCAGCCTGCAAAACTATGACCACATTAATGTATACTTTTATGCTTTCATATGTTAACCAGACACATTTCAATGCAAAGCTTCTGGTTTTACCAAATATGGCATGTAAAAGCTTGTTTGACAGCAAAAAGCCTGGCATAGAAGTATACCAATATATTATTAAATGTGGTCATAATTTTGCTTGTTTTGCCGGGACTACCTTAAAGTTATTCTAGAATTCTTTTTCTCAAAGATTCTGAATTTTTGTTTAACCAGAAATCTAAGCTGGACCTATTGCTGTATGTAACAGACAACTTGGCATATTTCCCATATTCTATCCAAGAAGAACCATTGTTTATCATGCATCACATTGACACCATGCTGTCAGTATCTGGAGCTCATTTACTACAGGCATTCAAAGAGGTAAGAAAATTACAATAACTACTGACAATAGCAGAGACTGTGTGTATGTGCAACCCATGTTTTCCTTGCATGGTCATTGCATCCAAACCAATTTAGCAGTGAATTTAATTTTATTAACTTAATTATTTATGAGCATTATTTATTTGAATGTGTACATTAGGCTATTTTGCCAAAGACAAGAAATGTTGAAGAGGGAGTAGAGACGTCAACAGTAGCAGATGATGACGATGATGATGCCACAGTAGAAGCAGTCATAGGTAGGGTTTATTCTTGCCAGCGTTGTGCACTTGGATAAGGCTTGTTCTTCTTTGGACAGAAAATCATTATAATGATTATTGTATTTGTTTAATCTGTTTACAAGGACATTAGAAAGGAAAGTAAATTTAGTGCTTTATCTTTGTTTCAGCTCGGATACCACAAGATAATTCTACATTTGCACAGCATTGTCATTCTGCACAAAAGAGCCTTTTGCTTCTCTTGTTAAAAGAACATCTAAAAGAATTGTTTAGTTTGACTGACAGGTAACTTTACAGTTGTTACATTGTTTAACCTTCCTAAAACCCCTGCTCTACCTCCCCCATGCACTGCATCCCCTCCTTCCCTGTTCCCTGTTAGTGCAGTCTGTGCTGATGCTGACTCAAAAGAGAGAAACTAGTAAGATTAGAAATCAGGAACTAGATGAGGGACTTACGCAAACATGCTTCCATTGTGTGGTTCTAAAAAATATCCATACAAATATCCATGGAGAAAATCCTTAAAAACTACAAGGTTTGTATGGAAGAAAATTAGAAATTCCAGAGGGGTGGGGTGGGGTGGGGTGGGGTGGGGGTCTTTTTTCAAATATCCTCCATGGTAGGGTATGGATATTTTTTTGGGCCATGCATTACGTAATCTGAGAGTGCACTTAGAGACATCTCCAGGCACCCTCCCTGAAAAAATGAAACAGGGAAATCAAAGAAAATATCAGAAAAAATTTGCTGTTATTTTCATCGGTTGAAATACTTTCCATAGAAAATGTTGGAGGAAAAATTGTCAGATGAATTTTTAGCTGAGCCAAAAAATCATAAGGACTCAGTTTCCCATCATGCTTTGTGCTAGAAATTTGAGCTGGTGCTGGTATACCAGTAACATAGAGGAATGAGCATAATTATTTAATCATCACAGCAAATGCCACAAGTACTCACCTTCGGCACCAAGCAAGGCATATGACAAAACTGTATCCAGAAAACCTGGCACAGCATTCCAACCAGAACAAGTCATAGACTATGTATCTCATCCTGATAAGGAACGGCCTGTTGAGGAACTTGCCAAGATGTATTGCGAAGTAAGTATCAGTTATAATACAAATAATGCTAGACTTTTGGTATTCAAACAAATGGGTAGTACGTAAAATAACTAGATGACCTTTTACCAAACATTGTGATGCACGAAATGCTGCCTTTTTGTCCCCACCCTTCACTGGACAATCCCTAAACAATAATACCACTTGGCCACTGGGTTGTCAGTATGATGTAAAATATTATAACTGTCATGTGTCTCTTCTGTTCATTCATCCATCCGTCCATCCATCCGTCCCTGAGTCCATCCGTCCATCTATCCATCCATCCATCCATCCATCCATCCATCCATCCATCCATCCATCCATCCATCCATCCATCCATCCATCCATCCATCCATCCATCCATCCATCCATCCATCCATCCATCCATCCATCTAGCCGTCCGTCCGTCCGTCCGTCCGTCCGTCCGTCCGTCCGTCCATCCATCCATTCATTTATTCATTCATTTATTCATTCAATACCATAAACTTTCACTTATCATTATCCACATTTTTAATTCAAGTTTAAGGGTTTAATGATGAAGTTGGACCCCCAAGATGAAGATAGTGATGATTCTAATGGAAGAGACAGCCCAGCAGTAGATCTACCACCCGTTCTCGATGCGGAGGGTAATGTTATAGTCAAACCAGCCATCACACCAAAACCTAAAGTAAAACAAAGAAAAACACCTGCCAAGGGAAGGAAAACCCCTCCTGTGAGTGCCAAAGCAAAAGGGAAACCAAAGCCAAAGAAAAAGAGAAAAAAGATATCCTTTTACTGTATAAACTATACTATATACTAAGTGTGTGATTCTGCCCATCCACAGTTTGCAATGCCATGTTGATGTCTAATGCCCAGCTTAGTTAGGTCTGTCAACAAACTATCCTCCCCTCCCCACTCGTCCCCGCCCCTCAGAACTTGGTCACAGCATCAAATTTTGATGTGTGAAATGGTACTTAATTTGCTGTGCTATGTTGATGCCCACTGCCACGCTTAATTAGACCTGTCAACAAGCTTTTGCACCACCTCTCCCCTCCCCTCAGAGCTTGGTCACAGCATAAATATTGATGTGTGAAATGGTACTCAGTTTGCTGTGCCATGTTGATGCCCAATGCCAAACTTAATTAGACCTGTCAACAAGCTTTTGCACCACCTCTCCCCTCCCCTCAGAGCTTGGTCACAGCATAAATATTGATGTGTGAAATGGTACTCAGTTTGCTGTGCTATGTTGATGCCCAATGCCTTGCCTAGTTAGGTGAAACATTTCTATATAGCTGATCACTTCAGTGACGCTAAGTTTATCTCAAGTTCAATCCTTAACCTTGATCACATCACTCTAGATGGTGACTCTGATGTAGACGAAGGTGATTTGGATCCAGATTTCAAGTAAAGGTCAGTCTACAAAGAAGAGCATGACAAAGATTTTATTGATTGCCATATATATATTTTATCTGTATAGAATATGTATAGCCACTATAGTATTACCTATGAGAACTCTTTGGAATGTGCCCATTGATATCAGGCGTGGAATAAAACCACCCTTAATCCACTTAAATTAAATGAAAGGAAAGTATACACTGACCTTGCACTAACAGGCCACTTCAATATACTACAGATTGAAGTAAATATATTATGCTCTCATCCATTGAAGCATTCATTATTTGTCACAACCACAAACCAGGCAGTTGCATGACAAAATTTACTTGTGACCTTTTAGTGCAAGTGCCGTGTATATTTCATCCTCATGGTAAAATGTGCATGGCTTGGCTCGACATTCTACCTGATCCAATATTATATTTATTTGTTCCTGACAAAGATTACTCCAGAAAAACTAAAGCAGTTTACAGAGTTTTATTATTATATAACTGGAGGTTTTCAGGAAAACCATTATCAGATAGGACTTTCTTGGCATTTTGTCACAGCTTTTTGCAAGTTAAACCATTTTTCAAAAAATTATAAAAAGAAAACATTAAAGACTGGTAAATACGAGAAGACCTGGTTATTTTAAGTGCCTTTGAATACAATTAATTGTCCAGTAAAGGTTTGATCATTTTTGTTAAGTGTCATTTATGGGGACTTTCAAACAGGCACCAGTAATTTTCTCCCCATTTTTCTAGCCACAGCAAACTAGGTGTTTTTGCTCCATTTTAAAGCAGATTTCACATGACTGAAAATGTTTTTGCACACATAGCTCATTGCCAAGTTTCATGTTCTGGAGGACTGGGTCAAACTGGACTAATCTTAAAAATGATGCAATGAATAATCTTTATTTCCCAGTGATTTTTTCCCAGTGATGCTGCTAGTGGAAATCATTAGGTTTCAACATGCGGGACATTCTCATTCTCCTTGTTTGAGTCATAGACACCATATTCAAAAAGGGTCTACTGTGTTATATTACTGCATGTATCATTTTATCGAGCAAGCTTGGTCAACAGTTGTCTGGTCTCCCCAGTCCTTTCACTAGATATGAAACCTGGCAACGCAATATTACCATTCCAGTAAACTGTGGATTATGATTGGTTCCTTACTATGACTATACTGCTGTTTACATTCTCATCTTCATGTGAAATCTATTATTAATAATTGTAACGAACTTAAATTATTACTACATTATTACTGCGAACTGTTGCATGGGGATTATTATTATAACCCTTGGTTTGGAAATACCATTTGTACAAAGGATTCAACAGTACTCATAATAATTATCAAATAAATACACAACGTTACCGTTCATGACAACTTTAATTTCTTTTTTATCAACGAAAGTTAATTTGTTACTAAAAATACAAATTTTTAAACCAAAAAGTATATCAATAAACTCTTATCATCTTAAAGGTCAATCCTAACTGTCACTTCATTCTAGACCCCTTGCAGTACTTCGGAAGACAGCTCAATTTGGAGGACAAAACAATAGATTCCAATTCTCAGCAGAATGAAATTATTTTGTTTTGTCCTCCAAATTGAGCTGCTTGTGCGTCATGTAAAAGTGGTCTATTCCCGATTAATTAATTATTATTTTTTTTGAAAATGGGTCATTATTGGCCAAAAACACCCTTTATCCATTTTTTTACATTCTGTTGTGAGAGTTTTCGTACCTTTCTAAAATTGCTCAATATGGGTCATTTTTCATATTTCATAATGCATTGACTATGGAATAGCCCAATAAGATAAAGGTATAGCCCAATAAAACGAAGGTATAGCCCAATAAGACGAACGAATAGCCCAATAAGACGAACGTATAGCCCAATAAGACGAACGAATAGCCCAATAAGACGAACGAATAGCCCAATAAGACGAACGTATAGCCCAATAAGACGAACGAATAGCCCAATAAGACGAACGAATAGCCCAATAAGACGAACGAATAGCCCAATAAGACGAACGAATAGCCCAATAAGACGAACGAATAGCCCAATAAGGCGAACGAATAGCCCAATAAGACGAACGAATAGCCCAATAAGACGAACGAATAGCCCAATATAGACGAACGACTAGCCCAGTAACTAGTTCGAGGAACGCCTGGTCAATTTCATCAATTTTACACCAACGGATTAAGCTCAAAATTGAGCATTTTGAGTTGGTGTGAAATTCATGAAATTGACCAGGCGTTCCTCGCCCTTTATAAATAGGCTTTTTCAATGAAATTTTTTGGTGTTTTTGAAAACACTTGAAAATTGCCATAAATCCACCCATACCATGGGCTATAGTCCACGGGAAGTGTCCCCAAATCATTAAAAACAGAAAAAAGCTATTTTTGGGAGGGAAAGAATCGAAAAACTAGAAGTAACTAGTTCGAGGAACGCCTGGTCAATTTCATCAATTTTACACCAACGGATTAAGCTCAAAATTGAGCATTTTGAGTTGGTGTGAAATTCATGAAATTGACCAGGCGTTCCTCGCCCTTTATAAATAGGCTTTTTCAATGAAATTTTTTGGTGTTTTTGAAAACACTTGAAAATTGCCATAAATCCACCCATACCATGGGCTATAGTCCACGGGAAGTGTCCCCAAATCATTAAAAACAGAAAAAAGCTATTTTTGGGAGGGAAAGAATAGAAAAACTAGCAGTAACTAGTTCGAGGAACGCCTGGTCAATTTCATCAATTTTACACCAACGGATTAAGCTCAAAATTGAGCATTTTGAGTTGGTGTGAAATTCATGAAATTGACCAGGCGTTCCTCGCCCTTTATAAATAGGCTTTTTCAATGAAATTTTTTGGTGTTTTTGAAAACACTTGAAAATTGCCATAAATCCACCCATACCATGGGCTATAGTCCACGGGAAGTGTCCCCAAATCATTAAAAACAGAAAAAAGCTATTTTTGGGAGGGAAAGAATAGAAAAACTAGAAGTAACTAGTTCGAGGAACGCCTGGTCAATTTCATCAATTTTACACCAACGGATTAAGCTCAAAATTGAGCATTTTGAGTTGGTGTGAAATTCATGAAATTGACCAGGCGTTCCTCGCCCTTTATAAATAGGCTTTTTCAATGAAATTTTTTGGTGTTTTTGAAAACACTTGAAAATTGCAATAAATCCACCCATACCATGGGCTTTAGTCCACGGGAAGTGTCCCCAAATCATTAAAAACAGAAAAAAAGCTAATTTTTGGAGGGAAAGAATCGAAAAACTAGCAGTAACTAGTTCGAGGAACGCCTGGTCAATTTCATCAATTTTACACCAACGGATTAAGCTCAAAATTGAGCATTTTGAGTTGGTGTGAAATTCATGAAATTGACCAGGCGTTCCTCGCCCTTTATAAATAGGCTTTTTCAATGAAATTTTTTGGTGTTTTTGAAAACACTTGAAAATTGCAATAAATCCACCCATACCATGGGCTATAGTCCACGGGAAGTGTCCCCAAATCATTAAAAACAGAAAAAAGCTATTTTTGGGAGGGAAAGAATAGAAAAACTAGCAGTAACTAGTTCGAGGAACGCCTGGTCAATTTCATCAATTTTACACCAACGGATTAAGCTCAAAATTGAGCATTTTGAGTTGGTGTGAAATTCATGAAATTGACCAGGCGTTCCTCGCCCTTTATAAATAGGCTTTTTCAATGAAATTTTTTGGTGTTTTTGAAAACACTTGAAAATTGCCATAAATCCACCCATACCATGGGCTATAGTCCACGGGAAGTGTCCCCAAATCATTAAAAACAGAAAAAAGCTAATTTTTGGAGGGAAAGAATCGAAAAACTAGCAGTAACTAGTTCGAGGAACGCCTGGTCAATTTCATCAATTTTACACCAACGGATTAAGCTCAAAATTGAGCATTTTGAGTTGGTGTGAAATTCATAAAATTGACCAGGCGTTCCTCGCCCTTTATAAATAGGCTTTTTCAATGAAATTTTTTGGTGTTTTTGAAAACACTTGAAAATTGCCATAAATCCACCCATACCATGGGCTATAGTCCACGGGAAGTGTCCCCAAATCATTAAAAACAGAAAAAAGCTATTTTTGGGAGGGAAAGAATCGAAAAACTAGAAGTAACTAGTTCGAGGAACGCCTGGTCAATTTCATCAATTTTACACCAACGGATTAAGCTCAAAATTGAGCATTTTGAGTTGGTGTGAAATTCATGAAATTGACCAGGCGTTCCTCGCCCTTTATAAATAGGCTTTTTCAATGAAATTTTTTGGTGTTTTTGAAAACACTTGAAAATTGCCATAAATCCACCCATACCATGGGCTATAGTCCACGGGAAGTGTCCCCAAATCATTAAAAACAGAAAAAAGCTATTTTTGGGAGGGAAAGAATCGAAAAACTAGAAGTAACTAGTTCGAGGAACGCCTGGTCAATTTCATCAATTTTACACCAACGGATTAAGCTCAAAATTGAGCATTTTGAGTTGGTGTGAAATTCATGAAATTGACCAGGCGTTCCTCGCCCTTTATAAATAGGCTTTTTCAATGAAATTTTTTGGTGTTTTTGAAAACACTTGAAAATTGCCATAAATCCACCCATACCATGGGCTATAGTCCACGGGAAGTGTCCCCAAATCATTAAAAACAGAAAAAAGCTATTTTTGGGAGGGAAAGAATAGAAAAACTAGCAGTAACTAGTTCGAGGAACGCCTGGTCAATTTCATCAATTTTACACCAACGGATTAAGCTCAAAATTGAGCATTTTGAGTTGGTGTGAAATTCATGAAATTGACCAGGCGTTCCTCGCCCTTTATAAATAGGCTTTTTCAATGAAATTTTTTGGTGTTTTTGAAAACACTTGAAAATTGCCATAAATCCACCCATACCATGGGCTATAGTCCACGGGAAGTGTCCCCAAATCATTAAAAACAGAAAAAAGCTATTTTTGGGAGGGAAAGAATAGAAAAACTAGAAGTAACTAGTTCGAGGAACGCCTGGTCAATTTCATCAATTTTACACCAACGGATTAAGCTCAAAATTGAGCATTTTGAGTTGGTGTGAAATTCATGAAATTGACCAGGCGTTCCTCGCCCTTTATAAATAGGCTTTTTCAATGAAATTTTTTGGTGTTTTTGAAAACACTTGAAAATTGCAATAAATCCACCCATACCATGGGCTTTAGTCCACGGGAAGTGTCCCCAAATCATTAAAAACAGAAAAAAAGCTAATTTTTGGGAGGGAAAGAATCGAAAAACTAGCAGTAACTAGTTCGAGGAACGCCTGGTCAATTTCATCAATTTTACACCAACGGATTAAGCTCAAAATTGAGCATTTTGAGTTGGTGTGAAATTCATGAAATTGACCAGGCGTTCCTCGCCCTTTATAAATAGGCTTTTTCAATGAAATTTTTTGGTGTTTTTGAAAACACTTGAAAATTGCAATAAATCCACCCATACCATGGGCTATAGTCCACGGGAAGTGTCCCCAAATCATTAAAAACAGAAAAAAGCTATTTTTGGGAGGGAAAGAATAGAAAAACTAGCAGTAACTAGTTCGAGGAACGCCTGGTCAATTTCATCAATTTTACACCAACGGATTAAGCTCAAAATTGAGCATTTTGAGTTGGTGTGAAATTCATGAAATTGACCAGGCGTTCCTCGCCCTTTAAAAATAGGCTTTTTCAATGAAATTTTTTGGTGTTTTTGAAAACACTTGAAAATTGCCATAAATCCACCCATACCATGGGCTATAGTCCACGGGAAGTGTCCCCAAATCATTAAAAACAGAAAAAAGCTATTTTTGGGAGGGAAAGAATAGAAAAACTAGAAGTAACTAGTTCGAGGAACGCCTGGTCAATTTCATCAATTTTACACCAACGGATTAAGCTCAAAATTGAGCATTTTGAGTTGGTGTGAAATTCATGAAATTGACCAGGCGTTCCTCGCCCTTTATAAATAGGCTTTTTCAATGAAATTTTTTGGTGTTTTTGAAAACACTTGAAAATTGCAATAAATCCACCCATACCATGGGCTTTAGTCCACGGGAAGTGTCCCCAAATCATTAAAAACAGAAAAAAAGCTAATTTTTGGAGGGAAAGAATCGAAAAACTAGCAGTAACTAGTTCGAGGAACGCCTGGTCAATTTCATCAATTTTACACCAACGGATTAAGCTCAAAATTGAGCATTTTGAGTTGGTGTGAAATTCATGAAATTGACCAGGCGTTCCTCGCCC
This sequence comes from Anthopleura sola, assembly GCA_023349425.1. Lineage (NCBI taxonomy): Eukaryota > Metazoa > Cnidaria > Anthozoa > Actiniaria > Actiniidae > Anthopleura > Anthopleura sola. The sequence goes on along the minus strand of JALHLI010000007.1, from coordinate 9,702,426 downwards.
TTTATAAATAGGCTTTTTCAATGAAATTTTTTGGTGTTTTTGAAAACACTTGAAAATTGCAATAAATCCACCCATACCATGGGCTATAGTCCACGGGAAGTGTCCCCAAATCATTAAAAACAGAAAAAAGCTATTTTTGGGAGGGAAAGAATCGAAAAACTAGCAGTAACTAGTTCGAGGAACGCCTGGTCAATTTCATCAATTTTACACCAACGGATTAAGCTCAAAATTGAGCATTTTGAGTTGGTGTGAAATTCATGAAATTGACCAGGCGTTCCTCGCCCTTTATAAATAGGCTTTTTCAATGAAATTTTTTGGTGTTTTTGAAAACACTTGAAAATTGCCATAAATCCACCCATACCATGGGCTATAGTCCACGGGAAGTGTCCCCAAATCATTAAAAACAGAAAAAAGCTAATTTTTGGAGGGAAAGAATCGAAAAACTAGCAGTAACTAGTTCGAGGAACGCCTGGTCAATTTCATCAATTTTACACCAACGGATTAAGCTCAAAATTGAGCATTTTGAGTTGGTGTGAAATTCATGAAATTGACCAGGCGTTCCTCGCCCTTTATAAATAGGCTTTTTCAATGAAATTTTTTGGTGTTTTTGAAAACACTTGAAAATTGCCATAAATCCACCCATACCATGGGCTATAGTCCACGGGAAGTGTCCCCAAATCATTAAAAACAGAAAAAAGCTATTTTTGGGAGGGAAAGAATCGAAAAACTAGAAGTAACTAGTTCGAGGAACGCCTGGTCAATTTCATCAATTTTACACCAACGGATTAAGCTCAAAATTGAGCATTTTGAGTTGGTGTGAAATTCATGAAATTGACCAGGCGTTCCTCGCCCTTTATAAATAGGCTTTTTCAATGAAATTTTTTGGTGTTTTTGAAAACACTTGAAAATTGCCATAAATCCACCCATACCATGGGCTATAGTCCACGGGAAGTGTCCCCAAATCATTAAAAACAGAAAAAAGCTATTTTTGGGAGGGAAAGAATCGAAAAACTAGAAGTAACTAGTTCGAGGAACGCCTGGTCAATTTCATCAATTTTACACCAACGGATTAAGCTCAAAATTGAGCATTTTGAGTTGGTGTGAAATTCATGAAATTGACCAGGCGTTCCTCGCCCTTTATAAATAGGCTTTTTCAATGAAATTTTTTGGTGTTTTTGAAAACACTTGAAAATTGCAATAAATCCACCCATACCATGGGCTTTAGTCCACGGGAAGTGTCCCCAAATCATTAAAAACAGAAAAAAAGCTAATTTTTGGAGGGAAAGAATCGAAAAACTAGCAGTAACTAGTTCGAGGAACGCCTGGTCAATTTCATCAATTTTACACCAACGGATTAAGCTCAAAATTGAGCATTTTGAGTTGGTGTGAAATTCATGAAATTGACCAGGCGTTCCTCGCCCTTTAAAAATAGGCTTTTTCAATGAAATTTTTTGGTGTTTTTGAAAACACTTGAAAATTGCCATAAATCCACCCATACCATGGGCTATAGTCCACGGGAAGTGTCCCCAAATCATTAAAAACAGAAAAAAGCTAATTTTTGGAGGGAAAGAATCGAAAAACTAGCAGTAACTAGTTCGAGGAACGCCTGGTCAATTTCATCAATTTTACACCAACGGATTAAGCTCAAAATTGAGCATTTTGAGTTGGTGTGAAATTCATGAAATTGACCAGGCGTTCCTCGCCCTTTATAAATAGGCTTTTTCAATGAAATTTTTTGGTGTTTTTGAAAACACTTGAAAATTGCCATAAATCCACCCATACCATGGGCTATAGTCCACGGGAAGTGTCCCCAAATCATTAAAAACAGAAAAAAGCTAATTTTTGGGAGGGAAAGAATCGAAAAACTAGAAGTAACTAGTTCGAGGAACGCCTGGTCAATTTCATCAATTTTACACCAACGGATTAAGCTCAAAATTGAGCATTTTGAGTTGGTGTGAAATTCATGAAATTGACCAGGCGTTCCTCGCCCTTTATAAATAGGCTTTTTCAATGAAATTTTTTGGTGTTTTTGAAAACACTTGAAAATTGCCATAAATCCACCCATACCATGGGCTATAGTCCACGGGAAGTGTCCCCAAATCATTAAAAACAGAAAAAAGCTATTTTTGGGAGGGAAAGAATCGAAAAACTAGAAGTAACTAGTTCGAGGAACGCCTGGTCAATTTCATCAATTTTACACCAACGGATTAAGCTCAAAATTGAGCATTTTGAGTTGGTGTGAAATTCATGAAATTGACCAGGCGTTCCTCGCCCTTTATAAATAGGCTTTTTCAATGAAATTTTTTGGTGTTTTTGAAAACACTTGAAAATTGCCATAAATCCACCCATACCATGGGCTATAGTCCACGGGAAGTGTCCCCAAATCATTAAAAACAGAAAAAAGCTAATTTTTGGAGGGAAAGAATAGAAAAACTAGCAGTAACTAGTTCGAGGAACGCCTGGTCAATTTCATCAATTTTACACCAACGGATTAAGCTCAAAATTGAGCATTTTGAGTTGGTGTGAAATTCATGAAATTGACCAGGCGTTCCTCGCCCTTTATGAATAGGCTTTTTCAATGAAATTTTTTGGTGTTTTTGAAAACACTTGAAAATTGCCATAAATCCACCCATACCATGGGCTATAGTCCACGGGAAGTGTCCCCAAATCATTAAAAACAGAAAAAAGCTATTTTTGGGAGGGAAAGAATAGAAAAACTAGCAGTAACTAGTTCGAGGAACGCCTGGTCAATTTCATCAATTTTACACCAACGGATTAAGCTCAAAATTGAGCATTTTGAGTTGGTGTGAAATTCATGAAATTGACCAGGCGTTCCTCGCCCTTTATAAATAGGCTTTTTCAATGAAATTTTTTGGTGTTTTTGAAAACACTTGAAAATTGCCATAAATCCACCCATACCATGGGCTATAGTCCACGGGAAGTGTCCCCAAATCATTAAAAACAGAAAAAAGCTATTTTTGGGAGGGAAAGAATCGAAAAATTAGCAGTAACTAGTTCGAGGAACGCCTGGTCAATTTCATCAATTTTACACCAACGGATTAAGCTCAAAATTGAGCATTTTGAGTTGGTGTGAAATTCATGAAATTGACCAGGCGTTCCTCGCCCTTTATAAATAGGCTTTTTCAATGAAATTTTTTGGTGTTTTTGAAAACACTTGAAAATTGCCATAAATCCACCCATACCATGGGCTATAGTCCACGGGAAGTGTCCCCAAATCATTAAAAACAGAAAAAAGCTATTTTTGGGAGGGAAAGAATCGAAAAACTAGAAGTAACTAGTTCGAGGAACGCCTGGTCAATTTCATCAATTTTACACCAACGGATTAAGCTCAAAATTGAGCATTTTGAGTTGGTGTGAAATTCATGAAATTGACCAGGCGTTCCTCGCCCTTTATAAATAGGCTTTTTCAATGAAATTTTTTGGTGTTTTTGAAAACACTTGAAAATTGCCATAAATCCACCCATACCATGGGCTATAGTCCACGGGAAGTGTCCCCAAATCATTAAAAACAGAAAAAAGCTATTTTTGGGAGGGAAAGAATCGAAAAACTAGAAGTAACTAGTTCGAGGAACGCCTGGTCAATTTCATCAATTTTACACCAACGGATTAAGCTCAAAATTGAGCATTTTGAGTTGGTGTGAAATTCATGAAATTGACCAGGCGTTCCTCGCCCTTTATAAATAGGCTTTTTCAATGAAATTTTTTGGTGTTTTTGAAAACACTTGAAAATTGCCATAAATCCACCCATACCATGGGCTATAGTCCACGGGAAGTGTCCCCAAATCATTAAAAACAGAAAAAAGCTATTTTTGGGAGGGAAAGAATCGAAAAACTAGAAGTAACTAGTTCGAGGAACGCCTGGTCAATTTCATCAATTTTACACCAACGGATTAAGCTCAAAATTGAGCATTTTGAGTTGGTGTGAAATTCATGAAATTGACCAGGCGTTCCTCGCCCTTTATAAATAGGCTTTTTCAATGAAATTTTTTGGTGTTTTTGAAAACACTTGAAAATTGCCATAAATCCACCCATACCATGGGCTATAGTCCACGGGAAGTGTCCCCAAATCATTAAAAACAGAAAAAAGCTATTTTTGGGAGGGAAAGAATCGAAAAACTAGAAGTAACTAGTTCGAGGAACGCCTGGTCAATTTCATCAATTTTACACCAACGGATTAAGCTCAAAATTGAGCATTTTGAGTTGGTGTGAAATTCATGAAATTGACCAGGCGTTCCTCGCCCTTTATAAATAGGCTTTTTCAATGAAATTTTTTGGTGTTTTTGAAAACACTTGAAAATTGCCATAAATCCACCCATACCATGGGCTATAGTCCACGGGAAGTGTCCCCAAATCATTAAAAACAGAAAAAAGCTAATTTTTGGAGGGAAAGAATCGAAAAACTAGCAGTAACTAGTTCGAGGAACGCCTGGTCAATTTCATCAATTTTACACCAACGGATTAAGCTCAAAATTGAGCATTTTGAGTTGGTGTGAAATTCATGAAATTGACCAGGCGTTCCTCGCCCTTTATAAATAGGCTTTTTGAATGAAATTTTTTAATAGCCCAATAAGACGAAGGTATAGCCCAATAAGACGAACGAATAGCCCAATAAGACGAACGAATAGCCCAATAAGACGAACGAATAGCCCAATAAGACGAACGAATAGCCCAATAAGACGAACGAATAGCCCAATAAGACGAACGAATAGCCCAATAAGACGAACGAATAGCCCAATAAGACGAACGAATAGCCCAATAAGACGAACGAATAGCCCAATAAGACGAACGAATGGCCCAATAAGACGAATAGCCCAATAAGACGAACAAATAGCCCAATAAGACGAACGAATAGCCCAATAAGACGAACGAATAGCCCAATAAGACGAACGAATAGCCCAATAAGACGAACGAATAGCCCAATAAGACGAACGAATAGCCCAATAAGACGAACGAATAGCCCAATAAGACGAACGAATAGCCCAATAAGACGAACGAATAGCCCAATAAGACGAACGAATGGCCCAATAAGACGAATAGCCCAATAAGACGAACGAATAGCCCAATAAGACGAACGAATAGCCCAATAAGACGAACGAATAGCCCAATAAGACGAACGAATAGCCCAATAAGACGAACGAATAGCCCAATAAGACGAACGAATAGCCCAATAAGACGAACGAATAGCCCAATAAGACGAACGAATAGCCCGATAAGACGAACGAATAGCCCAATAAGACGAACGTATAGCCCAATAAGACGAACGAATAGCCCAATAAGACGAACGAATAGCCCAATAAGACGAACGAATAGCCCAATAAGACGAACGAATAGCCCAATAAGACGAACGAATAGCCCAATAAGACGAACGAATAGCCCAATAAGACGAACGAATAGCCCAATAAGACGAACGAATAGCCCAATAAGACGAACGAATAGCCCAATAAGACGAACGAATAGCCCAATAAGACGAACGAATAGCCCAATAAGACGAACGAATAGCCCAATAAGACGAACGAATAGCCCAATAAGACGAACGAATAGCCCAATAAGACGAACGAATAGCCCAATAAGACGAACGAATAGCCCAATAAGACGAACGAATAGCCCAATAAGACGAACGAATAGCCCAATAAGACGAACGAATAGCCCAATAAGACGAACGAATAGCCCAATAAGACGAACGAATAGCCCAATAAGACGAACGAATAGCCCAATAAGACGAACAAATAGCCCAATAAGACGAACGAATAGCCCAATAAGACGAACGAATAGCCCAATAAGACGAACGAATAGCCCAATAAGACGAACGAATAGCCCAATAAGACGAACGAATAGCCCCGGGGGGGGGGGGGGGGGGGGACTCCCTTATAAAATAGGTAGGGATGCTCGACGGACGGATTGAAAAATGACCCTAAAAGGTACGCATAAATTAATTCAGGTATTGATTCCAGACCCTAAAAGGAACGACCACATTTAACAGTTTTTTAAATTTGAAATTGATAAACATACACTAATTTCATCAAATACACTTCGCTTTCCGAACATTCCCGGACTTTAACAAAGTATTGTCATATATTCAGGTATATTTATCATATAAAAGAATATTGACCCTAAAAGGTACGACGTCATTTCGAGACCCTAAAAGGTACCAGAGGGTTTTATTTTCGACCCTAAAAGGTCCGTCGAGCATACCTAACAACTTTATAAGGGAGTCCCCCCCCGGGCGAATAGCCCAATAAGACGAACGAATATCCCAATAAGACGAACGAATAGCCCAATAAGACGAAGGTATAGCCCAATAAGACGAACGAATAGCCCAATAAGACGAACGAATAGCCCAATAAGACGAACGAATAGCCCAATAAGACGAACGAATAGCCCAATAAGACGAACGAATAGCCCAATAAGACGAACGAATAGCCCAATAAGACGAAGGTATAGCCCAAGGTAATTTCATCCACTCTGTGTCGTGTAGTAACTGGAATAACCCTTCCTCCCCAGGGGGATTAATGGAAGATTTACGGTATGATCAAATAATAAGAACCAGAATAAAAACATTTAGATATTTTTATTAATTCTTTTAATTTGATATGATGAGCACGTTCTACGTTCACAGCTTCAAATATTAAATAACTGCTAAACTAAAGATTGCAAGAAATACTAGTATTATTGCGTTCAAAGTCAGGAGAGGTATCTCATAATCTTAGTAGAAAATAAAGGAATTAATTGAATATTCATTCATTATCAGGCCCATACCTAGGAGGGGTGCACAAGGTGCATCCACATGCCATCCACATTTCTTTTGTTCGGCCTTTCGCCAGTGATGTAAAACAGTGACATTTTTGCCTAATGGATTTGGTCCACTTAGGCGTCGATTGCACCCTCCACAAAAAGTCCTGGCAATAGGCCTGGGCATTTGTTGCATGAACAGTATCAAGATGACAGACGTTAGTGGTCAAGGCCTGAGGTGCAGCAACACATGCTTCTTAAGGAGAAAGTTGATCTAGCATTGACGTCCTAATTACAACTATTTGCAATTAATTGTTAAATATTCTCTTGAAATTTTTATGTAATATTTATATAAAATAAAGAAAATAAAACTTGCTTGTTCAATAAAAAAAAGAAAAAATATATACCTATTTCAATCCTAGCTAGAGGTACAGTACCTGCATATGATCAAAGTGTTGCTTATAAGTATGAAAGTGTTTCCTGAGCCCAGTCTGGTCCCTGTTTCAACACAGCTTTGCTCTATACCAGACAGGCAAGGTTGTACTGTTTATGCTATACTGCACAGTGCATCATTGCCATGCATTATCAATGTGATTTACTGCAGACATGAATAGATCCTTTTTGAATATGGCATCTACGACAAATTAGGAGTCCGAGAATGTCCTGTATTTTATTAGTGATGATGATTGTGTTTTGAAATCTGGGGTATTGCAGTCCTGGATGCTGCTAGTGGAAATCATTGGGTTTTGAACATCTGGGACTTTCTCAGAATCCACATTCGAAAAGGTTCTATTAAATATACAACTTACAGTTGAGTTAGTTGAGCAGTTACCATTTGAGACAAACCAAAAAAAGTCCAGAAAATTTCAGAGAATTTCCAGTTTCCCTTCCAGGGTCATGTATAGATATTTTCTGGGGGTAACCATGTTCTCTTAGGTATGGGGACTTAGAAATGGGGGGAACACGAAGCAAAGAAATATGGATCTGCATAAGCAGGAAGTATCCATCTTGTGGATTGCGCACCCTTGGCCACTCTCAAGTGGAAACCTCTCAACAACATACTCAACTGAAGGAATAGCTTCCTAGTGCCGGTAATAAAAGATTTTAGAATCCCCAGTCATCATCACCACCAAATATCATGAAATAAGCCAATATTGTGCAGAAGATGAATACATTTCCAGACATTACTAATGCACAGGCACCCCACTCAATCTGGAAAAAAAAAGAAAGGAAAGGATGAAGTGACTTTGAAATACCAATTAATTTCTCCATGGATGCCCTCACAATATTGCATCATGGGATTGAAATGTGGACAAGCCAAGCACAGAACACATGTCAATATGCTGCAACAAAGGTTTTTTGTCTCGTTTGTTCTGATTTGTGGAAATACTGTATAATTTTTTGATTGATATTGATCATCTTTTCCTTGTAACCAAAGTCTTTTTCACAAAGTTTGTTTCAAGTGGATGTTAAGTCATTGAGTACATTTCCACCTTTATTTTAGTAGTTTTTGTGAGCAGTTGGACCGGGAAACAACTGAACAGCTCTTATAGGTTGACATATTTTGGACATTTTTGATAAATTACTAAAATAATTCAAAAAAATACTTACAATGATGCATCTTGCCAAAACTATAGGCAGTCCTGTTAAAATAAATCATTTGGATTTTAGAAGATTAACCATGAGTAGTAAAAATAAGTAATGATAGTATTGTTGGAGTTATATCAATACCTTTCCCCTTCTGAGGGGTGGGGAGGGTCTGAGAGCGGTATATTAATACCTCCCCCTTAGAGGGGATTGGGAGGGTTTGACACAGAGGGTATATTGTGTAGTTCAAGAAGATATCCATACCTTCCCTATGGAGGGGATTGAAATTTCCAAGGGGTAGGGAGGGTCTGAGGAGGGCATATCATGTAGTACTTACCAGAAAATATCCATACTTCCCCCATGGAGGGGCATTGGAATTTCCAAGGGGTGGGGAGGGTCTGAGGAGGGTATATTGTGTAGTACCAGAAAATATCCATACTTCCTCCATGGAGGGGCATTGGAATTTCCAAGGGGTGGGGAGGGTCTGAGGAGGGTATATTGTGTAGTACCAGAAAATATCCATACTTCCTCCATGGAGGGGGATTGGAATTTCCAAGGGGTGGGGAGGGTCTGAGGAGGGTATATTGTGTAGTACCAGAAAATATCCATACTTCCTCATTGGAGGGGGATTGGAATTTCCAAGGGGTGGGGAGGGTCTGAGGAGGGTATATTGTGTAGTACCAGAAAATATCCATACTTCCTCCATGGAGGGGGATTGGAATTTCCAAGGGGTGGGGAGGCACTGACTTAGATGGTATATTGTGTTGTCACAGAAAATATCCAAGAATATTACATACCAAATGCAGAGACAACTATTCCTGATGTGATAAAGAAGGCAACTTCTTTTGTTACACTGAAAGAAAAAAAGAAAGAAAAAACAAGATAATTTAACTTAAATCATATGTCAGATTTATTATAATAATATGAATTTGTCTATTTATGATAAAGCCCTCTATCTATCTTATCAAAACTCTAGGCTAACCTAATTAATGTCAGGGTAGGATGTTCAGTTTTGCTGAGGGTTGAAAAGAAGAGAACCAGAAGAAAAACCCTCAAATGAAGTGAGAGAACAAATGAACTTCAAAACCTCACATGTGATACGGAGTTTGAGACCCCAGAGATGAGAGGTGAGTGTGTTACTATAACACAACCAGCCTCATCCCCCAAAAAATTGAATCCGCGATCCTGGCTAGGTCTGCAGCTAGACCCAACCCTAACTAATTCAAACTGGTTAGAGCTGTACTCATGGGGTCATACATGGACGGTAAATTGGCTGTGAGAGACACCTGCATATAGTTTCAGTTCAGCCATGTTGCATGTTGCCGTTGGCATACCGGCAGTAGCCAATAGTAATACCCCCCCCCCCCCCCCCAAAGATAGAAATTAAAAATTCATACTTTGATGCATTAGAAGAGAAGTCTTCGGAGAATCTTTTGGCTACAACCGTTGGTAATGGTGCTAGCGCATAAAACAATACTACAAACAGAAGAAAGATTCATTAACCACAAAATATTCAACTATATTAATAATAATAATAAGAATAATAAATTTTTATTTAATGTTGGTAACAAATACAGCAGAATATACTGAGCTGGTTTCCAATTTGGCCCACAACTAAAATATACAACGATAATTATAAGACAACAGCTAACTACTGAAGGGGAGAAAAGAAAATGTAGATCTAACCAGACTATATATTTAACATCACATTTTCTCCAAATTATGAGCTGAAAGGTATACTCAAGTTGAATTTCTTAAAGGGATTTTAATCACTGTAATATTCCATTTCCTACCCTTCAACTTAATCTTACGATACTCCCCTTCACGATTCCCTGCACCATCTTGAAAGGTATGGTTTTGCATCGAAATGAGACAAATAGTGACCTTGTCATGATAGAGACATGTTGATAATTGTCCAAGGTGTTAAAAAAGGTCTCTATCATAGACGCATCAAGAGTTCCGCGCTGCTGCTCAATGCGCATGCTCAGGGGATTAAAAAGTGGGATGATATTTTGTATAATATGCAATTTTTCGGTATATTTGATTCAGAATTCGCTAAATGGTACGCGATCTTGAATATTTGGTGAAAATTGTACTTGACAAGAAAGATACAACTAAAATATAGCATATTTTACAAATTTTTAATCCCCTGAGCATGTGCATTGAGTAGTAGTGCAGAACTCTTGATGCGCGTATTGCAAGGTCACCTCATGTCTCGCTTCCATGCAAAGGCCCAGCTACCTTTTAAGATGGCGCAGGGAACTGTGAAGGGAACTATTAAGTTTTATTACTTACGAACAAACATTGGCCACCATATTCTACAGGAAAAAATAAAAAAGTATTGAAATTAAAATTCCAATGTTGTGTACATTTTTAATAATTCTGTACGTGTTCAAACACATATTTTTAAAAAATATGATTCTATACAAGAATATACAAATAGTGTTGATTTACAAATAAAATTCTAATGATTGTATTCATTGTCATTCCTAATTTTAGAATATTTTGTCATTTATACAAAAATTTGCTTAATTATAATAACTTTACAATACGATTTATTTATAAGAAAAATCGTGATCTTTGTACACATTAGTATCAAGAAATAAACCAATAACTCTCTTAATCTTCTCTATGATATACAGAATTAAATCAAATATTTTGCAGTATGAAAATTTAATGTAAAAAGACAAAATATTTGGATTAAAGTTGATGCATGAACTATAAGGATGGCTGAACACAGCTTTATTGACAAGTTATTCTATCGTTTATCTTATTCTATTTTCAATTTTCTTCGCCATAGATACTTCTCTTAGACTCAAGGATAGAATTTAGAGCTTAAGGTAAAATAATTCATGTATTACTCTCACTTATGAGCCAGACTTATAAGTTAAACAATTAATTTTAACTAATTAAGAAGCCATGACTTAAGCTTACGACTTACCCATAATCTTTCAAAGCACAGCCAAGAACAACGAGTAAAATTCCGATCGCTCCACTTAACGCCAGCCCTATAATTCTGAAAGAACCAGATAATTTAAACCTTAAATAATCTAAACATGAGCTCGAAGGAATGAAAAATCATAAGCTTAATGTTTTAGAAGTTTAGAACAAGAAGAATGGAGGAAATAAACTTACGCTTTGATTTGATCGACCATCGCCGAGGAAGGACAGAATAAAGGTTAAAATCAAGTACAAGCATTAGTATAGATACTTTGAATGGACGCAGCAGGTAAAACTCGTGGTGTTTTAGTCTATAAGAGTAAGTCTAAACAAAACAAATTTGGTGTTTTCTTACCTTTGATACCCGCCATCTTGGAAGAATGATTACTGGGTAGCCTGGCGCTTGATGAGGGAGTAAAGACTGGATCTAGTGGGAATGGGAAATTTATTTCATTCTTACTTCTCGTTTCTTCTCTTTCTTCTTCTTCTTGCTTGTTTGTTTGCTTGTTTTGTCCTTCCTTTCCTTCCTTCCTTCCTTGTTTGTTTATCAATTCTCATTTCCTCTTTTGCTGTTTCCATTAAGTGTTTTTATTCTTCTCTTACATATTTTTATGCACTCCCCCCCTCCCCTCCCCTCCCTTCCATCAGTTCGTTTTCGTTTTTGTTCTCATTTTTCTTTATTTACTTTTTGAAGTTGTCAATTCATAATTTCATACCTTTTTTTCTTTCCTTTTTCTCGATTTTTTCTCTTTTTAAAATACTTGATCACCAGCTGGCAGGGTACACTGGGTTACCTGGGTTACCATTGGTGGAAACGAAGTGATTGATAATAAAACAAGCGGACTATAATTTGGCTGTAATTTTTCTGATGTATCATACTCATACAGCGATAGACTGGCTACTATATGTGTAGAGTGAAATTGGGGTAGAAAAGCGTCCGGAACAGTAAAAAAACAGTAAAAATGATTTGCTCAGATATTTTTCTTTTCCTTTTTTCTTTTCATTATAAACCGCATTTTAAGGCCTTAATTTGCTTTTGTGAATTTTGGAAATAATGAGCTTCTTAGATAATTTTTTTTGGATCATAAAACGCCAAATACTTCAAAATAAATACAACCAAAAGGAAGAAAAATATCTATAAAATTGATGAGTGGTTTACGATGCGCTTTCGTTTTAGCCATTCGTTTTATTTATTTATGCATGTGTCTAAGAAAATATACAAATTAACAACTTCAAGAGTGAACCACAACCAAGCATTTTCTGAAAGTTAGAATGCAAACATATCAGTACTTAAAAAACAGTTTTTTTCGAATATGAATTTTTTTTACCTTGTCTTAGTAATTTATAAAATATTTTTAGCTCTTCTTGGTTTTCCCTCGAGTTGTCTTGGAAGATATTACTTTTTCTAGTCCTTTTCTATTCTCATGTAGAAATTCCCACAACGTCTTGGCAGTACTACTATTATCTAGGATCTCGCTTAATCTAGCTTCTGAAAGCTCACAAAGTTCGTGAATATCTTTTACTTGATTCATTAGGTATCTAGAAATGTAGAAAAGCAAAGCAAACGGTGATTATAACCGGGGACGTTTTGGCCATTTATTTTTGGAATATCAGGCCTATTGAAAACGTCGATCTTCTGAGCAGAACATTGAAAATAATGGATAATGCTCCTTTCCGTAGTCTTCCCACAATCCCTTATGATCCGAGTGCGAGGTGGAGGTTAGGGTAAAATTTGCATATTTTAAATACATTTTTACGCAAATTTTACCCTGACCTCGACCTCATGTTTGAATCGTAAGGGATTGTGGGAAGACTACGGAAAGGAGCATTAGGCGGCGGTCTTCTTTGATGTCATTAGGTTCCGCTCATCAGAGAAGATCGACGTTTAAACTGGGTCTGATATTACATATTTATTCAAAAATACTGAAAATTAGTAACCTACTTGTAGTTTCTGGAGTTAACTCCTGGAAGCTTGAGGATGAAATCCTGCGACAAGAGAGTTAAATCATACTGATACAGTGATGTGAGAAACATGGATGGGAAGGAAACTTCATATAGAATATAACGCAGATTAAATAGGAATAAAATATCAAGGCAGTGTAAGAGTACCAGGAAGGTAAAGGGAGGCAAAACCGAGTGAGAGAAACCCTTACCTGTGGACCAATATTGTACTTGACGTCGCTAACAGATGTCGAATCTGTTCCAATAGACATAGCAGTTTCGGCCTCAGGCTCAAGATGGCCATTCTATCGTTACGAGAACGTCATTAGAAGATCAAAACAGAAAAACAACATAAAATATGTGAGACAAACAAATAAGTATCATTTCTTTAAATATATTAGTGGAACGCAAGACAAATGTCTGGGCTGACGTGAACCAAGGCACGGCTAATTCACAGATCGAATTGGAAGTTAGCTTGTTAGGTTTTGCGGAGGGAGGAAAACCGGAGAACCCGGAGAAAAACCCTGGAATCAAGGGAGAGACCTAACAAACTCTACCCACATGTGATGCCGCGTCCAGGAATCGAACCCGAGATCCCAGAGATGAGAGTACTATTCCTACGCTACCCTTGAATCAAACGACATTATTATATCTATTTTAAAGCAGGTTGAAGCGTGGTGAAGGCTACGAATACTGACCTTCAGTTCGTCGAAGAGTTCTGCGGTTGCGTAAGGACTATGACACCAAAGAATACGTAACTGACAGAGAATGAAAATATAAATATTATAAACTGATATTTTTCCATCAAAAATTCTCCAGGGATTTTCATATCATTCCAACTCTAATCTATGGAAATAACCATTGACAATTTACTGGGAATTTTCACATGGTTTGCGCACTCTAATATAAGAAAATATAGTGTTATAGATTTGATAAAAATGTCCACGAGTGGCGCTCCGAGCGAAGTAAATAGGATCTGCAAATTTTGTATATCTATATATTTTTACTTTGACCAGTTGTTTACCTTTGGAAAATGAATAGTCAAAAGAGCCAGTTTTGATGTTACATTCTGTATCGATATTTCATTAGATATACTTGACATTGTCTAAAAAGTAAAAAAAAAGAAACTATTGTTTCAAGAAACTATAACGAGGATTTCTGATTTTCCATGAGAAGCTAAGGCCCGGTTAAGACGTCGAACTTTATTTTGCCGCGTCCAATCTAATTGCCTTTGAGGCCAGCGGCTACGAAAACGCCGAGAAAGCGGCTACGAAAACGCCGAGAAAGGCAATTAGATCCGACACGGCAAAAGTTCGACGTCTGAACTGGGCCTACAATATGCAAATGAAAGGATATACTACCTGTAGTGAAAAGGACTTATTTTGATCGAATTCTATGAGTAAGATGGGGCGTTTGTAGAATCTTGTCATTGATACAGCCTGGTTATAGCTGAAAATGAAACACAAAGGGAGAAATATGATAATCTTGACTAGCATTTGATGTATCTTTTTGAAATTATTCATGATCACCAAAGAGAATAAAAGAAAAATAGAGATTGGGATAATTTTGGCTAATGAATGGAACTAGAAAAAAGCGAGAATTCGTTCGCTGATCTCGACCAAAATTCACCATTTTCCATACTAACATCGTTTCACATCGTTTCAAACACAACCATTCAATCGAACACTCAACCAAAATGGCGGCTCAGACGTCACATGAATGAAAGTTATTGGGACACCAGATGTACTAACTCAAAGTCGATCACTTTTTAGTGGGCTTAACTGATGGTCTACGACTTTTTTTCGTAGAAATCGTTTGTTAAATCTAACAAAAATGGCGACTATGACGTCACATATCAAATCAAAGCTTTCTGGATTCCCGATATACCACCCAACAGCTCCACCCAACCACTTCTTAGAGGGCTTGTCTGATTGTCTACGACTTTACTTCATAGAAGTCTTTGGTTACATATATACAACATGGCGGGTATGACGTTATATAGGCTTTCCCCTTCCTCCCCAGGCCCCAACGGTCAAGGAGTATGGTATGGTTACTCAGGTTACTACTTACAGTCGACCGCTGTTCAGAGAGCTTATTAGATCGCCGACACTCTTTCTTTCGACACACATGTCTGGACTAAGTATGTAATCTCCTACCTGAAGAATATAGTAAATATAGAGCACAATACACCTTAATCCAAAATGGCGCACATTTACATGGAAACGAGGCATCAAGGGCCAAAATGCAAAGAAACAAACGAATATAGGTATTCAATCACCAGTCCGGTCTTTCTTTCCCCCTTACATTCGGGAACACAACAGTTTTGCGGCATTAGATTATAAGAAACACTGTAACTTTGTAACTTTGGCCCTGGATGTCTCATTTTCATGTAACTCACCCGGCCGTGCAAAGTTACAAAGTTACAGTGTTTCTTAAAATCTAATGCCGCAAAGCTGTTGTGTTCCCGAATGTAAGGGGGAAAGAAAGACCGGACTGGTGATTGAATACCTATATTCGTTTGTTTCTTTGCATTTTGGCCCTTGATGCCTCGTTTCCATGTAAATGTGCGCCATTTTGGATTAAGGTGTATTTCTAAATTATCTTGAATGTGAGGCTAACAAGAAAATCAAAAGAAATCACCCTTTTTCTCCATGGAAACGCTTTCATCTTACGCCCCTTGTACCGCGCATAAAAGGAAAATAATTTTCTTTCGTTCTTTTTTTCTCTTTCCTTTTCTTTCTTATTTTCTTCATTCATTCATTCATTCATTCATTCATTCATTCATTCGTTCGTTCGTTCGTTCGTTCGTTCGTTCGTTCGTTCGTTCGTTCGTTCGTTCGTTCGTTCGTTCGTTCGTTCGTTCGTTCGTTCGTTCGTTCGTTCGTTCGTTCGTTCGTTCGTTCGTTCGTTCGTTCGTTCGTTCGTTCGTTCGTTCGTTCGTTCGTTCGTTCGTTCGTTCGTTCGTTCGTTCGTTCGTTCGTTCGTTCGTTCGTTCGTTCGTTCGTTCATTCGAGTGTTACCTCCAGCGTGACAGGTTCTATGTCTATTCCTCGTCTATGAATCAGAGAAGGTAGTTCACTTCTGAATTCCCTCATGTCTACTATCACCTGAATAATAATAGAAAATATAATACCAATCAGAATAACATTTATTCTTTGAACGACTTCTCTGTCGCATAAACATTTCAACAACAGAGAAAGAAAGACAACAGAAAAACAACAACAACAACAACAACAACAACAACAACAACAACAAGAGAAGCAACAACGACAACAACAAACAAACAACACTTTGGAATGCAGCTCATTTTGGAGGACAAAACAATAGTTTCCAATTCTCAGGAGATAAGAATTCTTTTGTTTTGTCCTTCAAATTGAGCTGCTTTGATGTCACGTGCAAGGGGTCTATTGCTTTTATAAATATCTTTAAACCTTCTCTCCCTACAAACTTCCATAAACTAGCTGAACACAAGCTTGAAGTTAACGAAAACACAAAAGCATACCCTTCTGGTTTGTGCTTGCTTGGCTTCGTCCTCTCTCCCTCCTGCTTTTCGTGTGTTCAGTACATCAGTGGCTTTTGTTACATCACGACTAAGAGCCATGGCTGCTTCAGTCTTCCCCTCTCGTTCTTCGGGAACTACCATCATCTTGATAGCGAGCAAATATAGAAGTCAAAATTACAGCGTATGAAACCAATGGATGAATAAGTTGGCTTAATTAAATTGATCATATTGAAAATAAAAAAATGGAGATTTTCGCACCCCTTTTTCTTTGATAAGCATCTCAAAGGCATCCTTCTCCTTTCGTAATGTTGTGAGATATTTCTGGGGGAAAAATCATTTGAATTGTTGAGTGTTCAACGTTTGTTTTGACGTGCATGTGACGTCATGGCCGCCATGTTGGATGACTTATCATGGTGTCATCCTCCAATATGGTAGTCATTTTTATGACAGTTCGTTATCTTTTGAATGCATGCATCCAGATAATACATAACAGGTTGATGATTATGGATAACATTGTTACCTGTTCTTCGACTGATCCTGAATAAATCATGAAATACACTCTGAGGGGGACGCCTGGTCTGGAAGCCTTGTAGATCTGAGACCAGATAAAGAATTACCCAGTGGTCATTTGAGGGTGAAGGCGCGGAAATAGGAACAACAAAATCGTGCAACTTGTCGCGCAACATCGCTGCCAAACGATGAATATCTATGGGCAATAAACATGTTGTTGTTACAGTAGGATCGACTTGCATACCTCTAACTGTCGAACAAATTCCACATCAGCGTCGTAGAGAATGACATACCGTGGTTCTATCTCTTCTAGGGATTTGATCAAACTATACGGGTCACTACAACAAAAAAGAAAAAAGATGATAAATGCTACCTACTCTCGGGTAATTCCTTGTCTCACTTGACGTCATTTCCTGTCTCGTGCGGAATGTTCATCAACTTCTAAATTCCAATTCGATCATGGAACGAGGGCTACAGTTTTGTTAGCTACTGGCTACTAAGTGCTACCCTCGTAAAAATAAGGATGGATTTGAGCTCAATCGCATGTTTTGCGGCCAACAACGTCATTAATTCCTACATGATCTGTTATAATGCAAGGTGACTTTTGTGAAGGGACTGATGGAGGGTATGTGTGTACATTTGTTTACGTAGGGGGTGGGGGTGGGGGTGGGGTAGTATTTGTAATTATTCACCTGCATCCAACCAGAGGATGTATGACAATAACAGGAGAAGACACGATCTTAACGTCTGATCCTTGGTCCTCTGAAACCCCTGTTGTTTCCTCAGGCTTAAAAAACATAACACAAAATATAACATAGTACGTGAGTCATGTCACGCTATGTCACGTAACACAAAGTAACAAATGCAAAGCGTGACATAAATTAAATATGACCCATTGAAATGCAGCTCAATTTGGAGGAAAAAACAATAGGTTTCTAATACGTAATATGACGCAATGTTACATTAGCGTAATATGACGTGACGTGAAACAATCTGGCTAAATATGTAGTGATATGACATATAAAGGTAACGCAAGTTTATGTAACACAGTGTTTGTTTGAGTAACATGCCTTACCCTAAGGATGATGTTCCGTGTGTTTGCTGAAATACAAGGGACAGTTATATTATAATTCATTCCTATATCCTTTATACTTGGTTTAAGATAAGGTATGTTTTATCAACCAAACATACCTTGTTTAGTTCTGTTATCTTGGTTGGACTTACTGGCAAAGAAAATACATAAAATAATGATTATCTTGGTCAATAGCAAGTAAATAAAAATGCATTGAAAATAAGTGTTTGGATTATTCCCCCCCTCCCCCGACAGCTGGTCCTCAAACAATCCCCACCCCCTCCACCACCCCCTCCCCCCGACAGCTGGTCCTCAAACACTCCCCACCCCCCTCCACCACCCCCTCCCCCCGACAGCTGATCCTCAAACACTCCCCATCCCCTCCACCACCCCCTCCCCTCCGCCTTTTCCCCTTCTCCTAAGTCGTCCAGGTGAAGCATGTATGCGTAGTTCATCACAAATATTCTTCCCATCTTGCTGACCTCGTTTCCTTTTCTTCTCTCGTTTCAACCAGACGAGTTTGCTTATCATCTACTTTTGCTCGTCCTTTCCCTCGACCAGCACGACCTTTACCTCGACGAGCTTTGGAGCTAGTCTACAAACAAACAAACACAAAAACAAAGAGTTTCAACAAAGAGCACCTGAATCGCTGTCGACTAGCGGGTCACGTGCTCCTTTCCCGGCATGTCACATGACACATCACGTGACCTACCTAAACAGTGAGAACTGTCCAAACGTCAAATCAGAAACAACGTTTGAAGATAAAATTAAAAGCAATAATCTCCCTTTAATTAAGAAACGCATGACGTCGGCATAGGAAGTAACCATAGTAACACATACATTACAGTGACGTGTTTGTGTGTTCTTGATTTGCACGTCACATCATCGCCACCATGTTGCCGCCATTTTTTTGTCATTTTTGACTCTTGATTCCCTTGGGAATGACTGAAAGCGATCAATAGAAGGGAGCCGCTCATCTTATCCTTTATTTTGTACCTGTTTTGCTGTCGTCCCAGTGTCCTCCACTATGTCGTCTATGTCCATGTTGATATCCAGGTCTGCAGGTATCACAGGGTCTGGGATCGAGTTTGCTGGATCTTTGATCATTTTGTTCAGTAGACGAGTAAGGAGTGCTTTGGAACCATGACACAGATACTACAAAGACAACAGAGAAATGCGCGTGACTTAGTATATGCTGATACGAACAGCCTTGTGTTGTAGACTATGCCTTCTACCCCACGATAAAAAGTGGACGTTAAAAACCAACTGAGGATCCTGCCCGTCATAGCATCTTCAGTGTCGGTGCCCGAGTGCATAAACTAAGGCATTTATAAATTAACAACTCCAAAAGACTGTAAACCATGCGACAAAGTCAACTGTTATGTAAAGAATGTGCAAGTTGAATAATACCAATGTTTTGAAATCCCCCGGACTTTGGAATAACTGACTCAGAAACGAGGCTAAGCCTGTGCAAATGTGGTCTTCACAAACAGCGGTTTGTATTGATCATGTATGCGAAACTTGTAAATGCATCTTCTACTGTAAAACTGTAGATAAGTCGTGGTGCGCAATGCACTGTGAGATTTCCATGTGCGATTTTCTTTCCGAAGAACATCACGTGATTAAGCTAATCGTGATGTAAGTCTGCATTAATTCTGACCTCTTTTAACTGGTAACAGGTTCTCTCGTCATATGCTGCCACAAGAATATGACCAGGTCCAACTAAACAAACAAGAAAACAAAATATTTGAGTTTGAATCAATAAAATATTTATTGCGCTGCTTGCGATAAAGCTGGAGAATCATAAAACACCTTCAAACTTTATCATAAGTCAGGGCACTGATTACTCACAGATCGAACCCTTAAAAAATCTCTGGGACGATCAAAGTCAGAGCACGGATTACTCAAAGATCAAATTGGAATTTAATTTGACGGTCAGGTTTCGCAGAAGGAGAAAAAACCGGAGAACCCGGGAAAAAACTCGAATCAAGGGAGAGACCTAACAAGCATTTCTCAGACGCACCCAACAAAACTAAATATTGTTGAGAGACAATAATGTGCTAAAATAGATGGAGCATTGAGGCCCACAATGATGTCATATATCGTTAACTTTATTTTACTCACGATTTTCATTTTTATCTTCGTCTTTTTCAATTTCTTCCACAATTTCTGCTAACAATTTCCATTTCGGGCTTTCTTCCATTTTCCATTCATTTTCTCCTTCAAATAAAGTAAAGGCATAAATGAACCATAAAACGAAACCAAAATGTCTTAACACTAAATGTTTGCCATGTGGGATGGGATGTCTTTTACTGTTCCTATGTTAGTGATAATAACGCATGCGCATATAACACCTTAGTTACTCACCATCTGTATCTTTTTTTGGCCTACAAAGAAAACATTTATACAATATGAATTAGTCAACCTTTGATTGTGTGTTGAGGAAAAATTGAACCTAAAATATATTTTATTAAAGCTTCAAAATGGAAAAGATTCGTTGCAGCTTTCTTTCTTGTTCAGTGTTATGGCATGTCGTACGGTGTACGTGCTGTAAGTCAGTGCCGTATGTTTCCCACTCATACGATGACCATTCTTATGGGAAGCCATTTCAATGTCACGGCATGTCGTACCGTGTACGTGCTTTAAGTCAGTACCGTATGTTTCCCACTCTTACAAAAACCGCTATATCGCATGTTGGTGTCACTGACAATAATCTTTAAGACTGACTGAAGATTGAAAATAAATGAAACTTCGTAATAATTGATTCGAAAATGAAGGATGATTTTCATACTTTTCCTGGTTGTTTTCTGTCTTTTGTCGTTTCGTTTTCTGTGTCAGGGTTGATCCATATACTCTTTCCTTTGCATGCTACAAAAAATAACATACAAAAAAAAGCTAGTTATTAATGAATATTCAACTTCATTACATTTTGTTTGTCGAGTGAAAAATAAATTTTTACCACGAATAGAGAGTCTGTTGCATCCATGTACATCCAGAGAGATTGACGTGTAGCATCGGGCTGGTTTGTCCTGTATAAAATATGGAGTTTTTCATGGTTTTTCACACAAATTCTTGTTATAACAATTTTCGTATGACTTAGAGAAAATTATGGCACGGACCGCGCCGTGACCCTTAACACGCAGCCGTGGCTTTTAAGAAGGTTAAAAACATTATACAAATAAATGAAAATTACAGGGGCAGATCCAGGATTTGTTTGGGACGGGGGTGCACCATTTATGATCAGGACTTTTACAAACTCAAGCACCAATAATGCAGTACTGTTGATATCAGCTTATCTAGGATGGATGCGCATCACCTGATCTGCCCCTGAAATAGATGCAATCTATGGTACCTTAAGGACTCCAAAAAGGTGTAAAACGTAACACAATCATACTGCGTCAAGTAGCTGAAACCAACAGAAAACACATTACAATCATAGAACTTGATAGAATAACAAGCCATTTGTCAAGAAAATTTGTTACATAACATCTGCCTCCGGGATTGCTCAGTTGGCTGGGCACTGTTGTTTGTCATGTGGGAGGTCGAGGGTTCAAGCCTCCCCAGCCTGACCAATACTCAGGGTTTTGAAATATCTGAGTTAGTAAAAGGTGCTTCCTTTGCTCTAAAAAGCTGCAAATAGTAAGACGTTTGTCATGGCTTGGATGACCAGGTAAAATGGTTGTCCCATCTCACTTAGAGACATTCAACGTAGAGGGCCACAATGGAGAGTGCTAAGATGGCAAATGGCATGTGTCACCCTCTCCAAAATAAAGTCAATGATGATGATGATGATGATTTATTGATGATGATGATGATGAAGATGATGATGGTGGTGATGATGATATTGGTAGTGATGATGATGTTGGTGATGATGATATTGATAGTGATGATGATGTTGGTGATGATGATATTGATAGTGATGATGGTGGTGATGATGGTTATGATGATATTAATAGTGATGATGATGGTGACGATGGTGGTGATGATGATATTGATAGTGATGATGATGATGGTGATGATGATGATCAAATAAATAAATAAAGTCAATTATTATTCAAGTAAAGCTTCATAAATTCTGATAATGGTTCATACTTACAACAAGATCAACCTTAGAACTTTTAGGTCTGCAACTAACTGCCTTGTTTTGCTGCTCTGTGATAAGAAAAGAATCAAACCCCAGGGGTGAAAAAAGAGAAGCCATGTACTGTATACCCCTTCTAATTTTCATGCTCATGTCAAATGTACTTACAAGGTGATGCCAGATGGGGTCCAACTGGAAACGAAGCTGTTTATCAAAGGCCTTGTGAATACTGTTTTCTACAGTCAACTCATCTGCATCAAGCTGTTTAGAGAATCATAACAAATATCATGTTGTAAATTTTAAGCAGAAAAAAAATCCCACACAGATCACAGAATCCCTTTTGAACAAGCCCTGCTACATGTGATGCTGACTCAAGGAATTGAGCCAAAGACCCCAGAGGTTAGAGACATGTAAGTGTATACTACTATGCAACCGCTGATTCCATATACAATACTCTCTCCTCACACCCTCCTCTCTTATTGAACCAATCAAACCCCTCTCCATGGAGAGTATGGTACTGTTACTTACAGATGGATTGGCTCTTCGAATCTCCTTGAGACAATTGTCCATCAGATCCAAAATGGCCATCTGAATTGCTGTCATGGATGGACTGAGCTGAAGATGTAACTCTACAACATCTGGCTGGATGAATCGATACATAATTTGAGATTGTGACCATCATAGATACAGGAAGCCCAACATGTACAAAGAGAGGTATCCAAACATCACTTAATAGTTACCTTGTGTTTTTCAAGAACAGCAGTGATAGATGCATGAAACCTGAAAGTTTGAGTTGAATTCATTAAAAGGTTGGGAAAGGAAGGAGAGATGGATGGATGGATGGATGGATGGAAGGGATGCGATGGATGGATGGAAGGATAAATTGATGCATGGATGCATGGATTCATGGACAGATTGATGGATGGAGGAAAGGATGGATTGGCAGAAGGATGGATGTGATGGAAGGATGGGTGAATGGATGAACAAATATAAATGAAAGGATGGATAGATGGATGGATGGATGGATGGATGGATGGATGGATGGATGGATGGATGGATGGATGGATGGATGGATGGATGGATGGATGGATGGATGGATGGATGGATGGATGGATGGATGGATGGATGGATGGATGGACAGATGGACAGATGGATGGATGAATGGACAGATGGGAAGGAATGGGATAGAAGGGTGGGTGAATGGATGAATGGCAAAACTTACCTTGGCCATAGAGAAAGTTTCCTAACAAAGAGATTTTTCATAACTCTTTCTACTCTACAGAATCCTGAACTAAAGGATGTTGGTTGGTCAGAAAATGCTTTAATAAAGCCAGTCTGATAACAAATAAAAAATATAATATTATTGCAGCTTTGTGTGTTTATATTCTTCAAATTCAAAGTGAGATGACACATTGATATTGTAAATATCGTTCACCTTGTTGTTTTCTCTGTACAATCTGAGAATAAATGCCTCTTGACAAGACTCTATTATCCTAAAATTATACAAGGGTGATGAAGATTAACTACAGAACTACAAATACATCAGTATGTTAAAATATATCAACTTGACTTTATAAATCAAGATAATAGCACTAATTTCTAGTTATCATATAGATATTTTGGATCAAGGAAATCCCAAAAAGGCTGCTGACAGACAAAATAGTATAACAGACATAAGATCTTAGGGTAGAGCAACAATCTGTAGAAAAGAATATCTCACAAAAGGAGCCAAAAATCAAAGGCAACATGCATCAGAGCTCACAAAGCACTCTGGGAAACTCAGTCCTGCAACAATGGAACAGCGAAATCAAAAGAAATATCAAAAAATTACTCCGTTATTTGAAAATCATACTTACATTCCCATAGAAAATGTTGACGGAAAAATTGTCAGATGAATCCTTAGAGAAGCCAAAAAAGTGTAAGGACTCAGTTTCCCATCATGCTTTGTGCTAGAAATTTGAGCTTGTGCACATTGGCTATTGGAATTTCAGTGGGCAAATAGCTACTCTGAAGAGATGCCACTGCTAAATCCCATTTATTTCTTATTATTTATAAAAATTAATATTCATAATTATTTCTATTTTTGCCTGGACCCCATGTGCCAAATCCTTCAAGGTTGCTGCTAGCAAATACGATTTAATTCCAGACTCCACTCACTTGTGTGCCTTAAAGACAATGATACCATTAACAAGGTGGATGGGAAGCTTTTTAGTCAGCATGTCCACCACCAGGATACGAGAAGTTACAAAAAGAACACCTCCAGATAAATAGATTGACTCTCTAAAACAATAGATGAAATAGTCAATGTATATAGGAATAGACCTTATTACCAAAGAACAAAAATTATAAAATTATAATTATAAAGATTCACTCACCTTTCTGAGGACGTAAATTCTGTAGTGATGGCTTTAGGTACTGGCACCCCTGCTGTTTTGAGCTCCTCAGTTATATGACTCTGATTTGATATAAGAACCACAGAATGGATGGGAATAAATAAATGGATGGGAATAAATAAATGGATGGGAATAAATAAATGAATGAATGAATGTACAAACAGATGAATAAGATTAGAACCCATTGTCTGCATTTGACGTAAAATAATTGTGTTGTTTCAAACGAACTAAAAATTATGTACATTTGTTGTACTTGGTCGGAGGTCTGTTATGGGGGAGGGGAGGGAGGGGGTTAAGATGGGCTGCTGTAGTTACTGATGACACATTGCTTGATAAGTATTGATAAATATATATTAGGACTGCGTAGAATATAGGATGTAGTTTTAGGAATAATGCAGTTGACAAACCTCTTCGTAATCCGATGCATTAACAACAATAACAAGAGCTGCTGGGTCGCAGTACATCTTGAGAAAGTTTGTCAAAACCTTGGAAATTTTAATACCCCTAAAAACACACAGAGAAACACCAAAAAACAATAAGAAACAATACTAAAAACTCTAAAATATAAAAGAATAATGAAATTGTAGTTATACCTAGCTGTAACGAAGAGACCATCTTCTTCTGTCATTTCCAAAAACATAGCTGATTCAAAATCCAACAAAGTTTGTGTTTCAGCCGCCATCTTGAAAAACACTCTCCTACTATTCATGGGTTCCCTGTGGTATTTTATGGAGAAACCGCTGTATCACATTCCAATCGCTGGCTCAAGTACTATTTTCAAGATGGCGGACGCAGAGGTTGCTTTCACGACAGACAGTTTGGGTGATAACTTTTGTATTTCTGTGTGGGATCTTGGCTCTGGTATGCAGTTGAAGAGTTATAAAGGAGGGAACTGTTCACCTCGTGCTTTAAGTCTCCTTGGAAATCAGTATATTATGGCAGCACAGCTGAATAAGTCTGTGATACACGTGTGGAATGTGGCCAAGGTCAGTCTTTTAAAATTTGTATCAAAAATAATTATTTAACTATGACAATTTTACCATGGCAACCTTTTCTGATAATATACTGTTGGGCTGCCTGTGCCTAGTTGGCAGATCCCATAGGCAGCCCAATCAATGGTGCCGCAAGGACAGGGACAGCAGAGCACATTTTAAGGGGGGTGTGAGGGGGCTAGTATGCAAATTAGAGGGAATAATAGGATATTATTTTTCATAAAAAGTGTTGGGGGGGGGGTCCCCCACCATTCCTCGGTTGTAATGATTACAGTGATGAAACAGGGTTGAAAATTGTAAAAATCAAAATATGGTAACATACCAATATCCAGTGGGAAAGTGTTATATGCAGGCATTAAAGAGGTTTATATTTCATTGCTACAGGATCAGATGCATATGAAATTGATTTGTCCAGGTAAAATATCAGCACTTGCCTGTTCACCAGATGGTCACTACTGTGTGGTTTCTTGTGGAGAGAAAATATACATTTGGCAGGTTAGACTTTTCAAACTCTATTAAAACTGTCTCGTGCAGTAGAAGTTGGATGTCTATTGATCATAATAGACCTATTTTTGGCTTGGGCGCAATGTAATGGTTTCCCATTTCAGCCCATGTTTCATTCCCTAGAGTATCATATCTTTGTTTAACGGTTGTACATGAGAAGACACATTAATATGGGTATAACTCAAACAAAGAATCTTATTTTCAAGAGAATGGCACATGGTTTGAAATGGGAAAACATTACACCCAAAGTAAAGAGGTGTATGATTTTTTTCTCTCTATTGGAAGGTTGCTACTGGTAACTTGTTGGTCATATTATCAAGACATTTCCAGAGAGTCAGCTGTCTGAGGTTCACAGATAGCGGTACTCACTTTTTATCAGGTGGCGACGACAATCTTGTCATGACATGGAGCCTGTCACAGTAAGTATATGTTTGAGATTTCATGCCTACTTGAGAAAGGGGAATCTCTTGTGCTTTGAGTGGGTTTTATTATCATCTATTAATGCAATTGAGAAGATTTGGAAGGAAAATTAGTGACCTTAAGCACTAGAATGGGGATGTTAGAGTCCCAAGGTTTCAGAACTGTAATTTAATGATACATGTAGGAGAAGATCTGAAAATAGGTGTTACTTTTTGTTCTCAAGATGTGAATGATGTGCAATTGCTAAATATCGTATCCTGACAAAAACAATATCATCTTTTCTTGCTCAGATACTGACCCTCCCGTTCTAGATTTCCAGTTGCTTAAGATCCCTATTAAGGGTGGCCTCCTAGCTACACAGATGCTCTAGAAATGTTGCATGACGACCCTAAGAACGTCTGAAGGAGGCCATATTAAGGGTGGTTTGGCATTCATAGAGTAATACAGTACAACAAGCCTGCTAACCTTGTGTCATCATTCACTGTCCATCCTTCAGAGTGTTGTCACAGATGTCTAATTCATCACAACAAGAGCAGACAGCCACACCATGCTATACCTGGTCTGACCATGCACTTCCTGTAACAGACATCCACTGTGGCTGTGGTGGAATGATGGCTCATGTAGTCACATCATCTCTTGATCAAACTTGTAAAGTAAGAGAAAAACATTAATTTAGATTTAAATGGAAGCACTAATTGATGGATAGAGCTCCACATTTCCTGTCCACATTAAAGCAATTTCAAAATGCAATGTTTTTTTATCTAACCAAAAATACATTGAAAGCCTCACATCCCAGCCATACGAAAAACATAGATACGATCAGAAATGATGCAATATTAACATTTGCACCTGAGAAAAACCAACTTGCAAGTGTGAATGTGGAGAGCATTCTCAAATTTATGCATTTTGACGAAAACACTCTGCTTTTTGGAAAATTTTAGTGTAGATGCCAAAGCACATTGAAAAGTATGCATTTTTGAATAAAGACATGTCCAAGATAAAAGGGTCTATTTCCATATCATTTCAGTAGATGTTTCCATTAAATGTCTTGTCTTTTTCTTCAGTTATACAGCCTTGGTTCTGGTCAACTTCTCTGCTCATTCGTATTTGATTGTGGTATAACGTCAGTAACAACAGATCCATCTGAATTCAACTTGTTCGCTGGAGGAACCAATGGTTCTATCTATCAAGTACATCTCTATAACCCTGTAAGGAGTTCGCTGAATCTTCCAGGAAACAAATTTTGATTTAGGTTTTTTTCTAGACCTTTGGACTGAATCTTATTTATTGCAGGCTGTGAAAGAGGAGAATCATGTTGAAAAAGAAACTCCATTGATCTTCAAAGGTCACATGTAAGTTCCCCCTCAGCTACTAAATGTGTGTTCATACATAAGCTCAGGACCTGAAACAACCTCTGGGCTGATCTAAGTCAGGGCACAGCTAACTCACAGATCAAATTGGAATTTAGTGAGCTGTTTTATTTGTGGACTAAGGAAAACCAGAGAACCTACAGAAAAACCCTCAAAGACCCAACAAAATCTACTCACATGCAATGGAATCAAACCTTCAACCCCAGACATGATAGGTGTGTGTACTAATGCTACACCACCCTTGATTCCCAGTCCAAAAAAATCTGTTATTAACCTTTAGTTTTCTAAATTCAGTAAACAAGTCAACAGTGTTTCTGTATCTATGGATGGGTCTTTGCTACTGTCTGGTTCAACTGACTGCACGGCACGTACCTGGCATGTACCAAGCCGACAATGTACAAGAACAATCACCCATAAAGGTACTTACAGTATACTTGGCAATGAAGTAGCATTGACCTGGTTGATCACTGATAATGGACAAAATGTTCTGTGTGGCTCTGGTGGGGTGCCAGAGTGGACATGCATCTAACTGCTTGTCTTCCAGGCTATATTTAATTTTAATCTTAATTTAATTTTGATTTATTTCACTTACCACTCTGGGGTGGACGGAAAGCCTTACAGGTCTAGGACCCAATTACAAGGCAACCGATAGATCGAATTAGAATTTGAAAGGTGATTTTTGTGGAGGGAGGAAAACCGGAGAACCTGGAGAAAAACCCTCGAAGCACAGGAGAGAACCAAAAACAACTCTACTCACATATGACACCGAGCCCAGCGAGGCTCGAACCTTGGTCGCATTGGTGAGAGACGAGCGCTCTCACAGCTACGCCACCTGTGTATCAGGTACTCATGCAGGTTAATATTTAGTATGCGTGCAGTGCATTGTCCAACAAAAGAAGATTTTCCAGTCATGTCCGTTGTCAATTTCCTGGCATCAAAACTGATGTGTTGTTGATATGAAAGTTTGTCTCTCATAGTAAGACATACTTGTATGTTTTGATGTAACAGGTCCAGTAACCAATGCTCAAATCCTTCTCCAACCCGCTCATCTCAATGAACCATTACCCAAGACCTTGTGGCCAGTGATCCAATCATTCAAGAGACATCTTCACTCATTAACAAAAACAAGCAATTCGGAACATTCTGGAACAAGTATTCCAATGGTTCTCTGTGACAAACTAGCTGAGGTGAGCCTTAAAGCTTGTGATGACCACCAGCGATACAGCTATTTCAAAAAAAGTTGTTAGTGAAGGTTTTGTTGCATGTTGCATACCAAGCCCCAAAAATATGCACTATGGATGAATGCAAAACATCCCTCCCTCCCCTCTACTAAAAAAGTTGACAAAAATACCTAGAATGTAAACTTAATAAAAATGACAAAGCTATACCCACCCCCCCCCCCCCCCCCCACAATGATAGTTTTGTAGTGGTTTACAAAGCTTCTTTGACATCTTCATCATTTTTTTCCCCAGACTTCGGATACAGATGATATTCAAGAGGAGTTACTAAAAGTTATTGATGAGGTGAGTCTAACTTTCCCTACTCTCTCATTCCTATGCTCATTTTCCCCAGTATTCTTATTCTTATTCATTTCTTTTTCTAGTACGGAGCGGCTTCAGACTCCAGCACTTCTGACAGAATACAGGAACCAGTCACCCGTGAAGAATTACTGAAGGAAGTCAACAAACTACAGAAAGTCAACCAGGAACTCTATCATTTCGCTGTGGATAAATTATTATGTAAAGTGCAAGGGAATACGGACCTGCCAAGGACTTGATATTATACATATGAATGCTGATATTAATAAAATTATAATAGTATTTCATTGCATTGGGTTTCCTGTGGTAGATCTTGGAAGATGGGAGCATGGTAAAGCGAATGAGATATATCAGCAGATGGATAAGAGCTTATAGGCTCACAACAAGAATACAAAAGTGATTGAAGTCTTGGTGTATTCATTCAGATTTGAAGTAGTTTCCAAACTAATGTAAATGTTGATATTTTTCCGAAAGGAAAATATTTTTTGTGAAAAATTGAAAATCAAATTGTCCTTAGCTGTTGCGGTTTTCCTCAGAACATGTATTCGTACTTGTATTTTTTAAATATCAAAGTTGAATATTAAATTCATTAAAAAGTTTGCTAATCTGAAGGCTGTCGTTGCCTTGGCAACCTATCACACGCGCCATGACGTCATAATACACGTGCGCGCTTCTGGATATAATTAATCCCTCTAATGATCTTAATCATCTATTCACTTATTTACCTGATTATAAACTCTAGAGCTCCTTTTCTTCAATGGAAAATGGGGGCTTGTTCATCGTGTTGTACATCTGAAGTAGAAGATAGAAATCAAAAGGATGAAACAGAAAGGGACCCCATTGAGAAAAAGTTAGGACGGAAAGGAAAAGAAGAACAGGATCTGGAAGTATGTGATATGAATGACAGCAGAGATCGAATTGAAGTAGTTAATCTCCGACCTGAAGGTGAGACATGCAAGATAGACCGTTTTTCCTTTTTCCTTTTCGTTTCTGTCATTCTAAGCTAAATTGCGCAGGAACAATCTACAAAAGTTCAATACCTCTATAAAACTCTTGGTACGAACGTTTCGTGCATTGTCAAGTAAGTTCCAGGATTCCGACTTTCATTAGCAATCTTGCTCGTGATTGGTTCAATCCATTACTGTAACCTAGTCGAGTAAAAAAAATATATAGTTATACAATGTACTCTACTGCAATATTCGGTAGCGGTTTGGCCGTAATATCGAAGGGTGGATGCTCAAACAATGAATCTTATTCTCAAGAGAATGACACGTGGTCTGAAATAGAAAAAAAACAGTACGCCCAAGGTAAAGAGGTCTTGATTCCTGATTCAAAAAAAGAGACTTATCTTGTTTTGTTTTTCTATATTTAGCTGATGACGTAACTCAAAAGCACAGCACAAGACACATGTCTTTGCCGGACCCGGAGTTCGAACAGGGCGGTTCTGATAAAGACAGGAAGCGACCAACCGTCCCTGCGATCACTTACAATAAGAGTTAAAAAATATCAAACCCTCTCTGTTTGGATAAGAATTCGTTATTCTAAAACTACTTGTAGTCAAAGAAGAACTTGATCAATCTGTTCAGTTACTCAGTTGTGTATTAAATTATTTATTAAATCTGTATTATTACGGTTTCTGAAATGTTTGGGCTACCTGTGTGATTCTTGAACTGCGCATTCATTTTTTTTTGCTTACGAACTTCGCAGTAAAAAATCAAACTAGACTAGTTATGGACTCTTGAAATCATGTAAGACAATGTAATAAAGTGCATTACTTTACGATGAAGCAAGCATGTAAATCTAATTATAAGATTATCATTCAGGAAAATAAAGAACTTTACGCATAACTGAAAAATCATAAGTATTTTACAACTCCGCCTGATTCCTTTTTTGTGCTTACGAACTTTGCATATATTAAAAATCGAATGCAGATGATATCTCTTAAAATCTTAATACTTCAAAAAAGATTTTTACATGGATACGTTCGGAGTTTGATCGTTAAGATATTCATTGCATCTCGAAACCAGCGAAAAAGAAATAATGAAAGGAAAAAAAAGTTGAAAAAAATGAAAAAATGACCAATGCTACTCGGATCAAGAATTTCCCGAAAAAATGACGTCATAATACCTCGGTCACACATTATGACGTCATAACCACCTCGCGCGCCCATTTTATTATCATCTTATCGAAATCTAACCTGGTAAGTTTTTCCAGATGAAGATGAGATAATCTTCGTGTTAGTGTATGTGGTTTTCCAGCTTTTATTTTCTCCATGGCAAATGGGTGTTGGTGTGTCGTGCTGTCAGACTTTTAAAGTCAACAATACTAAATTGCGTCAAAAATATCGGGAAAACTCTCCTGACCACTTGGAAACAGCCAACAAAGGGCTAAACGAGCCGCGCGGAGACAAAAAAGAACCAGAAATATCTGATGTGAGTAAAAGAGGATACCTCAATCTACAAACTGAAGGTAACAATCGCTTATTTGATTATTTACTGAAGTATTCCTAAAAGAAACTCCAATCGAAGCCTTTAAATTTCATCGATACCCTGAAACAACCGGCTATTGGCTGATACTGCTGATCAAAGGGTTTTTCTCCGGGTTCTCAGGTTGTCCTTCCTCCGTAAAACCTAACACGCTAAAATCCAATTCGCTCTGTGCGTTAACCTTGCCCTGACTTAGAGATCAGTCCAGAGAGGTTGTTTCAGGGTTCAATCTGTTAGTTATCCTACCCTTAGATCAGCCCAAACGTTGTTTCAGTGTTTGATCTGTGAGTTAGCCATGCCCTGGCTGAAATCACCCCAGAAGTTGTTTCAGGGTTTGATCTGCATGTGAGTTAGCCGCACCCTGACTTAGATCAGCCCAGAGGTTGTTTGGCTAAATAAAATGTGAATGCTTTTTCTTATGCCATCATGATCAGACAACGATCCCTCACCTCCCAAACAAGAAACAAGACACATGTCTCTACAAACCACGGCAGAAGTAAAAGAAATCAAAGTAATGCATTCCGGTGGAAAACGAGCCACGATGCCTAGCCTTTCCTACGAACCAAAAAAGAAATGGGGCGGAAGTGTTCCAGCATTCTTCCAAGCTACCAAACAAGATTTAAATATAGGAGACGCGCTCACTCCTGGAAAACGACGGCAAGGCTCGCGATTGCACGAGTTTGAAGTGGTCGCTGTGCACTCCCAGAGCGTAGAGGGCGGTGATTCTGCTGGACACTGGGAGGATAAGTTTGAAAGAGAATCCAATGCACTTCACAAGAGAAGAATGGGTGGGCGTAAAAGTCTGCGCCCTAGAATTGGCAGCGTTCGAGTGGTAAGTGTGAAATAGAATTAGAAAGTCTACTGGATGTCATTAACGTGTGCGCATCATCGCGTTTTCGTTTGAGTGGGCACGATACGTTACTGCTACACGATTCTGACGACATGTAGTAACATTGAAATGGCTTCACATTGTTTTGAAGTATTTCATCCGATCACAACGCGTAGTTACCACACGCTATGTAACTGAGGTAGTGCAAAGAATTTGCGAATCGTTTCCTCCTCATTAAAAACCCAGTCTATCATCCTCATCTTCGTTACCAATGAGCATCATCGTTTATATCCTCATTATCGGCCTAACCGCGATCAACATTATCATCATCATCGTCATCACCATCATGATATACATACTGCGATGCTCAGGATAGATATCTTTCCATTGCGCATTGAATAATTTCCTATTTCAGACCACGTTTCTTTCTCCTCTTAACATGTACATTTACCTCCTCAAGCATTATCGCTAAACAAAGAAATAATACTCAAAGGAATGTGTCTAAAACGTACATAATGATTCCACCCATAGTAAAAAGGCCTAGGGTGATGTTACTTCATTTTTGTTTATTCCTACCAACTATTCTCATATGCGTCATCGCCTTTTTATTCGACAGGAACCACTGCGACCGCTAAACGAGTAGATTCCACAACACATCTTCCTTAAAACTAATACTGGACTGGTGGACTACCATGTCTGTGCCATTTATTGCATCAGATATATCAACATCTTGGATCGAATTTTTAACTTTAAACCTTGAACCAACATTACGAAAGCGCACGATGAATAAAGTATTTGCGTTTTCCTTAAATTTATAAGAATTTTTGACTTTCTTTTATTCTTGTTTATGCCTCTGCTGGGCTACCTGTGGTTGGGCTTGTAGAAACTTGTAGATACTTTGAGCTCGTGTCGAACACTGCTACAAAAATCGCTTGTATTTTATTATCAAACCTGCTTACCTCTTCGAAAATGCATCAAAGGAGTCCTGAATGGTTGTCCTTCTTTATATGTAGTCTTGTTTCCCAGCCAGATGCGGTTTGATACGGTTAAATCATGTTGTTTCGCGCTCTCTCGCTCTCCAACCAACTTCACATCAAGCATATACATCAATATGCTAATCACTACTGGCGCATGCGTTGTCGTGCGTACTTGGTTTAGTTCCAGTCAATGCTTTTGAAAGGGCCGGGGTGTGAAATAAGAGAAAGAAAAATGAAAGAAAGGGAAAATAGAAAAAAATGAAAGAAAGAAAGATAGAAAGAAAGAAAGAAAAAGAAGAAAAGATAGAAAGAAGCAAAGGAAGGAAGGAAGGAAGGAAGGAAGGAAGGAAGGAAGGAAGGAAGGAAGGAAGGAAGGAAGGAAAGACGGAAGGAAGTATCAAGTAACCAGAATAATTGAAAGACGTCTTCATCAATTTGACGATTTATTTGATGAAAAAATATTTATATAGAAAAACTCCTTGAGTAAAAAATTAAGTAAAAAATTCTTGTCTACAAACTTCGTCATTTTCTTTATCTTTACATTAATGAATTCATATCTGGATAATGATATCAGTCATGCAATGAATTAATAAGCATTAATAAAATCCATTAATAAAACGTAATGAATTATTAAATTTTGGTTAATGGTATCATGACGTAATGAGATCAATGACGTCATTGCATCAGCGCGTGACGTAAGGATGGCAGTGTATGACGTAGAGGGAGGAACCCTGAGATCGCTCAGCATTCTCACTGCACTTGATCCATTGATGTATCAGAACTGATATCCTATCACCTATCTATTAGTGAAACTGATATGTTCTAATAATTATTAATATGGATTAATGATATCTATTGTTATAAATAAAAATATGAGTAAAAAAATAGCCACTACACTGATGTCTAGCTATTATAAAAAAATCTATAAAAGACAAATATCCATTCATAATATCCATGATCCATATTATTTGTTAATGGTATTATCATAATAAGCATTAAGAATATCTGTCTATAATAGATATTAATTACTATTTATCCATCAATAAAAATAATATCATTAATGATATCCATTCATCGATGAGCAATATCATTAACAACATCAATTCATTAATATTCAAAGATATTCATCAATAATATCTTTTCTTGATTTAAAAAAGACATCAAAAATAGATATCTAAATCTCTACAAAAATACTGTCCATTTTTTGAAGTCCGTTGAAGATCGTCTTCGTTCTCTGTGGAATTCGAATCTTTTTTTTCATAAACACTATGTTCTATATTCTTGTTGACTCTACTGTTCTCTAGTCTTGGTGTGTGGCGAATTTCAGGCCTCCACTACTTGTAGCTCAGTTTTCATTTTATTTATTACAAAGTAAGAAGTACTATTTTGTCGCTTCTTATTTCTTTCCTTTTTTCACGTCGCGTAATGGTCGAACGATCCAAGGTATTCAAGTGCTGTCTTGTAGCAGAAGAGGTATTGCTCCTGTTGACAAAACAAGCATTGGAATTATTTCACGAAAATCATTGGTGCACAAAACACAATCTGATGATCTACTGTCGTGTCGCTAGCACTCTATTAATATCTGTCAGTGTGGAAGACGAGATGAAGACATGAATACGAGGCAAGTAGGGGAAGTTGAAGAAAAATAGGGGGATTTTCCTTTATGAAATGCAGTTTTACGTAAAATGAAAGAAGAATCAAAGTAAAATAAGCTGTTTTCACTTGCCTGTGATTGGACCATTGCAGGTCGTTGCGTTCGAAGGAGTTTGACTGTTTGGAAGAGATCGACCACACCTTCTGATCTCATTCGTTCGAGTACAATAAATAACGAAGAGAATACTCCAGTTCGTCCAACACCATCACTATAGGGATAACGAAAATATAATGATACAAATGAGCAACGAACGTCGATAATAAATATCCATGGACACCCCTCCTCTCCTCTTCTGTTCTCTCCTCTCCTTCCCTCTCCTCTCCCCTCCCCTCTCCTCTCCTTGTTCCCCTTCCTCATGTTCGCACCTGCAATGTACAGTGATTGGTCCATCCTCTTCTTGCTGTTCATATACTCTTTGTACTTGACCAATCAGATCAATGATTCCTTCACCTGACTTTGGTACACCCGTCTCTGGCCAGCCAGTGAAATGAAATTGTTTGATATTGCGAACTGTATCATTCTGCAGAAGAAGAAAAAACACTTGTTAAAAATGACATTTTCCAACCAAGTTCTTCCACCGCGCTTTATTAATCTAATGAATTCATACATAGATGCAAACGTATACCGTGGGGGGTAGGGTTAGGGATGTCGTACTTACCCTGGCATCTTTAACCTTGAAGTCTCTCATGACAAACTGCGCAAACTCCTGTTCACTGACAGGATCCACGATGTAGTACTGGTGTCGTGCTGATCGCTCTGACGGCCAGTATTTGTAACATTTTTCCTATGGATAATCACAACGATATTACTAATGGTATAAAATAATCCTTAAAACTTGATGGAACATTGCCTTCCTAGTCTACTGTCTGTCTGTCCGCCCAAGTACCCTTCTGATAAAACCTGTCTGTATGTCTTTTACCGTCTGTCTGTCTGTCTATCAGTCAGGCAGTGTATCTGTCTGTTGGTCTATCAGTTAGTCAATCAGACCGTCAGGCAGTCACTCAGTCACTCAGTCAGACAGTCACAAAGTCATTCAGTCAGTCTATCTGTCTATCGATCTGCCTGTTTGTCTGTCTGTCTGTCCATCTATCTGTGTGCCTGTCGGTCGGTCTATCTATCTGTCCGCCTATCTGTTTGTCTGTCTGTCCGTCTATCTGTCTGCTTACGTAGTCATAGTAAGGACGATCATCTTACCCATTCTCCCTCGTGTAGTTTTGTCATCATGACCACAATATTGGAATTCTGTTCCATGAGCATACGCCAGAAGTCGTCCACGGTGTCCTTCAAGGGACCTTGTGTTGCGATGAAGGCTCCCCTTTGACGATAACCCTGGGGGAAACAGTAACCAATAGAATCAAGTCACGAAGGATCACAAAGACGACTAACGTCAGATAAGATAAAAATTGACACTTACATCAATAAAGCTAGCATTTATGTAATCTGAACCTTCTACTCCCCGAACTGGTGAGATATGAACACGAGTAGATTCATCTAAATAAAACAAAAATAATACGACATTATAATATGGAACTTTTTTCATGCGGCAGCCACGTTGACCGATCCAATAAATTTTTCTCCTTGTGGCCTAGTCACGTGACACGATCCTAGTTAATAACGTCACACATGACGTCATCAATGCGCGGTGCCCGGTGGGAATTCTACGAATAAATAGATAAGGAGTAAGGAGGATTTTACGTACATGGTAGGATGTTTGCCATTCTGTTTTTCGGTCTGTTTATAGGCAAGGTGGCTGCTCCGTGCTTGTGCCGACGAGCTTGGGTTGGATCGATGAGTTTCTGTGAAAACAAACCACGATAAATACAACTTATGTATGAATGGATCTTAAACTAAGAATATTATGTCTTTAAAAGTTTTGACCTTGGAAAACACTGCACTGCATGCGGCATGGAAGGGTCATCAATGAAAGGATTGAACTTTTTTGGATGGTAAAATGTGTCGTGAACGTAAAGGGAGGGCCATCCTATTTTATTCAATATTTCGTTATAATTTTTAGAGATGGTTACGAAATTCACTGAAGGAAAGGGGGGTGGGGCTAAGGGCCAACCTTTATTCTACGAAACATATATTGTTATAGTATTGTTCTTATTTTTCTTTTTCCATACCTTGAATTCTTCTTCTAATCCCGTCACCTCTCCTTTACCAAGCTCTGTTAACTTTTTAATGTGATGTAACAGAT
Source organism: Anthopleura sola (assembly GCA_023349425.1). Taxonomy (NCBI): domain Eukaryota; kingdom Metazoa; phylum Cnidaria; class Anthozoa; order Actiniaria; family Actiniidae; genus Anthopleura; species Anthopleura sola. The sequence goes on along the minus strand of JALHLI010000007.1, from coordinate 9,664,683 downwards.
TCCTTGCGTGTACTTCCGTGTTACCAGCTGACACCGCCTCCAGCAAGGCATCATGGATAAACACATATTGTTCCTATGGCAACAAACAATATAAAATGAGGAAAACTGGAGCGAGAACGTGAGGGCGAAAGGTATTATGGGTACATGTACACGGTTGCTATGGCAGCCTATGCTTCAAAGGCAAAAATGATGTGCGAAAACCTGGGGCGAGAAACATCTTTGACGTCACTGTCACCTTACTGCGCATGCTCAAAAGAGTTTACTAATGGTGATATTTACCAAGGTTTGAACCATGAAGTTTCGCTGTGTCCTCAGGACTGTCACGTGTCCATAGATATCGACAGAGTTTTCATGTTTTATTCTTTCCAACATGGAGTCGATAACGATGAAGATTGCGGTGCGACCAACACCAGCACTGAAATCAAACATACACGAGAATAAAATTAGAAAAATACGGTATAATAGGGTGGAGTGAGCAGTCAGTGTACGCAGGGTACTGGTCTTGAATTTCAGGCTTCTGAAACCACGCAAAATGCAAATCTGTGGAACATCTGTGTTTTATAATTTTCGAGCCCATTTACCCATTAACTAACTAAACACTATTGTTGGTGTTCATAGCCGCCATCTTGGATGACTCGAACAAAAGATATCATTAGTCCCCATTATCATATCTACCAACATGGTTGCCTTGGCATATATTACTATACCTGCAGTGTGCGACGATTGGCCCAGCATCTGGTGGGTTATAAAACCTCACTCGTCTCAGGAAGGCCAGGAATGGAGTCGGGTGTGGTGGTACACCATGATCTGGCCAACCAGTGAACTGGAAGTGTTTGACTTCACGAGGCTGTGACTCGCCTTCCTGTAATGGATTGAGAACAAAACGAACGAATTTAACCTAACATCCTATTGTTTAACTCCTAGTATTCTTCTTCTTCTTCTATAGTTAGTTAGCCTTGGAGTCAGACCGGGTAGGGTGGGAGACCCTGGGGGCCTATACTGCGAGGACTTACCATAGATATCTGCAGTGTAGTGATGGTATAGTTAGCCAATTCAACCCAGTCTACAAGGGATACTTCAATCTCATCATATGTGCTTGTTCCTTCATTCGGCCAATACTGATCGCATTTGACCTGAAACAAATAAAACAGACTTTCATCACATCAAGTACTTTACAACAAGATGAAATGATGAAACCTTTTTTCATTTGTAGTTTCCACTCACCCTTCCTCTCTCCTCTTCTCGTGTTAACATGACTATAGTGAACGTTCTTTGTTCCCAAATCATCCTCCAGAAATCAGCACCCGTGTTTGGCAGAGGTCCTGCAACAGAAAACCAGCATACTTATTAGTTATGTACTATATATATCGATTACTATTCCTTGCAAAGACTCTGTTTTAGAAAATTGTAGCTAACCCCAAAAACTGATGTTTCAGGAAAGCTTAGATGCAAGGACTAATTCAAACTAGTTCGCTTGCCAGTTTTCTTCAACATTGATACGTTGTCGACTGAAGGGGGTCCTAATCCCATTTCCCAGCCCAAAATTTTGCAAAATCCCAGTCCAAGTCATGCAAAACCTCAGTCCGAGTTAAAGAGTTAGATTTTAAGATTTTGCAAAATCCCAATCCCAGTTATGGCTAAATACCAATCCCAGTGCATGAAATTCCATTTTTTCCAGCCCAAAAAAAAGGCGAATCCCAGATCTCATTTGACCCATTCAGGACCCTCTATATTAAGCTGTACAAAAAATAGATCTGTTATTTCAGTTACCTTGTGTTGCGATGTAAGCATTTTCCTTACGGTAACCCTTTAAAATCAAGAGATAAGAATTAGGTTTACAGTTAAGAGGGTTTGTAGAGGGTTCTAAAGACTTGTTCAGCTGGGGTACTTACGTCGCAAAAGTTTGCATTGATGTAATCTGAGTCTTGATAGCCATCGGGGCTTGATAGGAAAACACGAGTATGATCGTCTGGAAGAGAAACAATAGTTCGTTAAATAAGAAAGAAAGAAAGAAAGAAAGAAAGAAAGAAAGAAAGAAAGAAAGAAAGAAAGAAAGAGAGAGAGAGAGAGAGAGAGAGAAAGAAAGAAAGAAAGAAAGAAAGAAAGAAAGAGAGAGAGAGAGAGAGAGAAAGAAAGAAAGAAAGAAAGAGAGAGAGAGAGAGAGAGAGAGAGAAAGAAAGAAAGAGAGAGAGAGAGAGAGAGAGAGAGAGAGAGAGAAAGAAAGAAAGAAAGAAAGAAAGAAAGAGAGAATGAATGAATGAATGAATCACTTTTATTTATACACGGTATTTCCATAAGTCATAAACTTCTTTACATGAAAGCCGTGATAAAAGAGTCTGTGTATACATACAATAAGTACAACTTTAAATATGAAATAAAAATTTCAAATTATATTATAAAAACATTCAAAGTTAATTGACAATTTGTTTGCCCAATAATAACTTTTTAAAAATCTCTTTAGATTTTGATGACTTTACATTATGAGGTAGCGAATTCCAATTTTTAGCACCCCTATATGAAAATGACCCTTTATAGAACTCAGTCTTTGGGACACGAGCAATCTCGACATTAAGTTCTTGATCTCTAAGTCGAGATTTATAAGGGTTACTTTCAGAACATTTTGGGAAAAGATCACTAATGTACTTAGGAACAGCATGGTTAACTGAATTGTACATTAGCAAACTCAAGTGTTTATCTCTTCTAGATGCCAGATTGTCCCAATTTAGATAACGCAATATATCTTTGGATCTGGTATCATAACCTTGAAATGTTATTATTCGGCCAGCACGATTTTGTAACTTTTGTAGTTTGTTGGCAAGACCACTATTTAAATTGCCCCACAAAGAGAGAGAGAGAGAGAGAGAGAGAGAAGAGAGAGAAAGAAAGAAAGAAAGAAAGAGAGAGAGAGAGAGAGAGAGAGAGAGAGAGAGAGAGAGAGAGAGAAAGAAAGAAAGAAAGAAAGAGAGAGAGAGAGAGAGAGAGAAAGAAAGAAAGAAAGAAAGAAAGAGAGAGGAAGGATAAAAAAAGGTGGTAGATAACTACTTACATGCTAAGATATTAGGGTAGCGGTTTTTAGGTCTATTGATCTCAGCTGTGGATGCTTCTGTCGTGAAGGTCTGACCAGGTTCAATCGACTAAACAAACAAAAGCCAAACAAACGTTAGAATTCATCGAATACTTGCAGCATTCAAATGGTTTCCTAGTGACGTCATTACCTCAAATTCATGTGAGAATTTGCTGCTGTTTTCTGCCTTCAAATAGGATATATGTTTAGGAAGTTCACCAACTGGGATTGGAGGATGATTGATCATAGCTGTGGAAAACAAACACAGTACAACAGTTAAAACTGATGCGCAGTCTGGGGCATTTTGAGCCCTGTCATTCTTAGTGCGCATGCTCCAGGAACTGCGAGACATTTCGTCGAGCATGCGCAGTAAGAATGACAGACCTCTGGGGATGGACAGCTACTAGACTCCTTGCACTAATTTCCAACATTGAGGTCAAAACAAAAGAACTCTTCTTTCTTGGGGAGTGAAATCTTTTGTGGTGTTAATATTTTTCATTGCATTGGTTGGGAATTAGTGCAAGAGGTCTTTACTCCAGTTTCGAATTATCTGTTAAAATCTTAGTACTGTAGAAGTAGTATTTTTACTCTGAAATGAGGTTAGCCCTGAGTAAATGAGTGGTATTTTACGAATTCGAAAAAGGGCAGGATGTATGCTGAATAGCTTGGACTAAAATTAAGAATTGTTCATACTAACCTGGAGTTTGGAAGTTCATTCTTCGAAGTTCAACAGGATCACTCGGTTCTGACTTCTCTTCATCTTTGTATTTCTTATCTTTGCGTCTATTACGCCTGAAGAAAACATCAAAGATCATTTAGATAATTTAGAATCTATAAATCGATAAATACACTATTCGTATCTCTGGAGAGCAAATGAAGACTGGAATCGTTTGACATTTAAACGAGGCTAGTTGATGCAAAACTGTCAGATCAATTTTTCTATCCTTCCTTCCCTCCCTTCTTTCCTTCCTTCAATCAATCAATCAATCAATCAATCAATCCTTCCTTCCTTCCTTCCTTCCTTCCTTCTTCCCTTCCTTCGTTCATTTTTTCCTTCCTTTCTGCTTTTGCAGGAAGCGCGACACAGAAACAAGAAATGTCTGCAATGAACTTAGAACTCCACTACACCACGTCTCCATCGTAAACAGCAAGACACGTTCCTGCGTCGGTTACTAGAAATCTCCCATAACAATAGTGGTATTAGGGTTTATGTATAGACGCTCACAAAATAGTACCTCACCTTTTAACAATACAAGCAACACCCAGAGCAACAGCTGCAATAATAACGACCAAAACCACGACGAGAATTATTATCAGGGTGATGGTAGCTCCTTTCTTCGCTGCTGTTTGGCTTTGGGAGTACGGTGAAACTGAAATAACGTGAACAAATATTGGATGAGAACTGATCGCCGTTGCGAACAGATAATATTTCCATGGAGAGGCACGGTCACGGTGAAGTAACAGTACGTAAGTTGAATCGGCCAGTGCTACCTACCTGCAGAAACTGGTTTGGTGAAAGGACTGGACTTGTAAACCAATTCCTGGAAAACAGACAAGAGAGAATGATTAACGATCAGCCTGATGTGAATATTGTTTTAGTAACATATCAGAAAAAAGACAAAATTTAGGAAAAAATATGTTTCGGTATTACTTCCGCTTTGGCAAACTTTTGTAAACCTCATATTCACCGCTCGATCAGTGAATATCGTCTCATAATCACTGGTCGCTCGACCAATCACAGCGCGCGAAAGTCTATATTCAAGTCTAAAATTATACTAATGGTCGTTAGATATCGATGAGTTGTGGATATAATAAAATACACTTCATCATTAGACTAACCTTGTTCTCTTTTTCAACATAAGCACGACTAAATATCGTGTAGTATGACCCCTTCGTTAAACGTTTATTTATGTAACCAAACTGATTACTACTGCTCTCCTCTCCCACGTGGAAACGATCTGGAAGCTGATTGGCCATGAACTTGGCTGCAATGTACGGCGCATGCTGGGATTGGTCGGATCTTCTACTTCTCTTGACGCGCTTGAAGTAGCTGTCGGGTTCGTCTTTGGGGAGAGTTGTGTCTTTTCCGAGAGGTACCACTACTATCAGGTAATAACTGACAAGGTAAAAATAGAAAATATAAACAAATAGATCATTATACGTTGTGGGCAAAAAGAACAAAACAAAAAAAACAAAAAAAAAACACATTTTTTTAGTCATTTGATGTTGTAAGAATTGATCATTCTTGAACACGTGATCATGCAATATTTATAATATCATATACCTTGCTGATCACGTGATCGTGAAATATTCCCTGTATCAAATGATTTGTATTCCTCATATTAAATGTATTGTCCAATCACGTGATACAGAAATCCCAATAAAAAATATTTGATTGATCACGTGACTGTGGCTATATTTGGCATGAAATGATGTAATACATCACGTGATTATACCTGACTGGTCCATTTCTTTCTGATGCTTTACTCAGCCTCACAGGGATGTAACCCTCATTTACATCTTCGTCGATCACTTCTGGTTGTGTTAAACTCGATGGTTTATCTCTTTTAGTCTTGCATTTCAGCTCTACTTCTGGACCATCTCCCATTGCATTGATGGCTGATATACGCAACTTGTATTCCATGTGAGGAACGAGGTTCTGGATCTTGTAAGACTGTTGTTTGTTGTTAACGGCAGGGATGCTGAGGTCTTTGGCGTCTGTAACGGGGACAGTGGAACCGCGCTCTTTGTAAGACTTGGAACCAGAATAGGATACCTTTACAAGAAAAAAAAACGCACAAGATTAGTGAAGTACGATAGAATTATATTCAAAAACAAAAATTGCGCCTTGGTTGATCTGATCTCTGGGCTGATTAAAGTCAGGGAATGACTAACGAGCGGATAAAATAGTCGACGTTTTTTTAGGTTTTGCGGCGGAAGGAAAATTAGAGTAATCAATTTTTGTTCTGGTGTGAGGCGACCTACCTTATATGTGATGATTCCTGCGTCGATTGCTGGAGGTAACCACTGGATCATTATTGAATCACTGTCAAGCTGGACAAACTTGAATTCCCGGCAACGCCCAGGCACTAAAAACCAAGACGTGAAAGATAAGATGAAAAAGTAGGAAAAGTAGAGGGATTGGAAAAAATGGGGTGAGAATAAAAAAGAGAAGAGAAACAAGACAAGACAAGGGAAAAGAAGAGAAGGAAAGGGAATGAAGCGCTATTGAGCTTCAGGAAATAGCGCTATATAAATATTGTATTATTATTATTATTAATGAAAGGGAAGGAGTCGGAAGGGAAGGGAATCGAGGAGAAGAGGAGACAAGGGAATGGAAGGAAAAGGAAGAAAAGAGCAAGGGAAAGTTTCGTAAACAATTCCTAACAGAGTTCAGCAAAGTAAAAAAAATACTTTAACAACTTTCTTGCACTAGTTCCTACGTTCTATAACAATACCATAAGCAAAGGTTAAGAACTTACGATCAAACTTCAGTGTCTTCACAGTCGCCATCTTGGAGTTCTCTCCAATCCCAACTGACGTGAAGGCCGCTACTCGTACCCAGTACTTCACGTCCCGTTTGAGTGATCTTAAGCTTGCACTTGTCCCACCTGCCTCCTGTGACTTCCAGGCTTTTTCATCGGTACTTGGGTTATCTGTGTAGATTATTTTATATTTTCGAATGATACCGTTGGGATTGCGTGGTTCTTGCCATTGCACTGTGATGACGGAAGAACTCTGGGCTTTGAGAACCAAGTTCCATGGACGTCCTGGATCTGTGGACACGAAGGAAAACGTGAAAGATAAGAAAATCGTCATATAAGAAAATGGAATAATAAATTCATTGCTAATGTCTATTTATTTATAAATGTATGTAAAAGTATGTATGGATAGTACTGACCTGGCCTGTAATTCAGCAATTGCTGCAAGAGGCTTGAATAAACGTATTGTCTATCTATCTATCTTTCTATCTATCTATCTATCTACTCAACCCGTTGTAACCGGTTGGTAGCCAAGTATAATACTTAGGCATTTTGGAGTTTTCAACCCGACCTATCGGGTTGACGATCAACCAGTTACAGCGGGTTGCTTTCTAGCTGGTTAATCAACCCGTTGTAACCGGTTGGTAGCCAAGTATAATACTTATAGTCTAGGAGGCATTTTGGAGTTTTCAACTCGTCCTAGTACCCGTCCTTACTCACATCCCAGATATAATACTAATAACAATTCATTCATTATTTCTATACTCCAACCATTACTTACTGTCCTCCTGTGTTCTTTCATATACATCAGCACTTACTGGTCCTTCTCCACGAGAATTCACCGCCTTAACCTGAATCTTATACGCCGTGTACTTCAGTAGTCTCTTCAGCGTAGCTTTCGTGTGATTTTCCCCATGAACGGTTTTTCTAGAGATGTTATTAGGATTATCAACGGTGTGGAAGAGCACGATGTATTTGGTGATACCACCACCGCTCTTCCAGGGATCTGGGGCAGACCACGTGACTTTGATGTTTGTAGGCGACGACGTCTTGGTTCTGACGTTCAATGGTGGCCCCGTGGGGGGTCCTGGCGGGATTTGAACCCATTTGGCTGTTTCTGGTGACCATCCTGCTTTTGTTCGTAGGGACACGTTAAACAAGTACCATAAACCACGACCTTGAGAGAAAAAAGAAAATAATCATGTTCAAGTTCTGACTCAATGGAATATATTTCTTTATCTTAGGTAGTATGCTTTCACATTTCAGACCACGTGTCATTCCCTAGAGTATTATTTCTTTGTTTAACGATTGGGCATGAGGAGACAGAATAACATGGATACAACTCAAACAAAGAATCTTATTCTCAAGAGAATTACACATGGTATGAAATGGGAAAACAGTGACTGTACCATACTATTGAGATCTGCGATTAATATCAACAACCCCCCTACCCTTCCCCCGCGCTTACCTAAATTTTGGAAGGTCTGCGTTGTCTTTGTGTTAGACAAGGATTTTTCATCCATTTTCATCTTGTTTAGATCTCTTCCACGCAGACGAATCACAGCCTTGCCGTAGCGTACTTTATACCCCATTACATCACTAGCGGATGTTCTCCACCCTACTGTAATCTCCGAGGGGTTACCGGGGGATTTCTGCGTAAAGACGAAAGGAGCATCTGGTAGACGGGGTAACGTCTTTGCAAGCTTGGTGACACTTCTGGCGCCATCGCCTTTGATCGTGTAACCAGCCACTTCTATTTGGTAAGTTGTCTCAGGAGCAAGATTTATCAGGTATACTTTCTGTTATTGATAATACAAAGTGAAGCACTATTAATATTGTAATTCATGAAAATGAAATGAAAAAAAAAAAAAAAAAGAAAGAAAGAAAGAAAGAACGCCAACGGCATCATTATCAACAACATCACCACTATAATCACAATCATTATCGTCACCATCACCAACGTCAATATCATCATCATTATCACCAACATCTTCAGCATCACGATTGACATCAACATCATTGATCGCATGCACCATGACTATCAACAACACCATCATAAAACCTAACATTACAGCCATCATAATCACCATCATCACCAACACATGTCAAAGCTTTAGGCAACTCATAGCAGAAAATCATTTTTGGCTAACTGAAGCCGGTGCGTAGGCTAAGCCCCCCCCCCCCCCCCCCTCTGCCCTCTGCCTCGGCGGTCCCTGTAACAAGAATACCCACGCCTTGTCATCACTCGACAACAACAACAACAGTCCAATATCTCTTGAACCAAATGACACTAAGTATAGACGTACCAAGTTTGTCTCTGATTCAGAATCTTTCATGTCAACGGGAGCTGGAGGCTTTAGTTGGTTCCCCAGATCATCCACCTTGGAATACAACACCATGTAACCCAGTATGTTGCCATCCTTTTGAGCTGAAGTTGGTGGAGACCATGAGACTTCGATACAAGAAGAGTTTAACACGGCAGCCTTGAGCTGCGTTGGAGCACCACTTGGTACTGAAATGAGTACAAGGTAAACATTAGTGAAATGATAAATATGTTGTTGAAGATTATGTTGATGATGATCATGATGATGCTGCTATTGATGTTGATGATACTGATGATTGTGATGATGATGACGATGATGATGAAGATCATGATGATGAAGATGATTATGATAATGATGATGAAAAGGATGGCAAAGATGCTGGTAGTGATGTTGATTATGATGGTGATCATGATGATGTGGTTGTTGTTGATGATGATGGTCTTGATGATGATGATGATGTTGATGATCATGATGTTGATAATGATGATGTTGATGATGATGATGTTGATGATCATGATGGTGATTATGCTGGTGGATCCTGGATATTTAAAAAGGGAGGATATGACTAGTCACCCCCTCACCCCCCCCCCCCCCCCCCCGGACCATCCTCTGTATCATAATATGTTTGATGTTCTTGCTCACCATCTTCAGCAGTAGAGAAGACATGTTTACTGCTCATTGGGCCTTCTCCTTCCTTGGTACTGGCCGACACCCACACGAAGTATTTAGTAAACTTCTTCAGGTTATGCAGTACCACACTAGTCTTGATGCCATCCACCGTCATGTACTTTGGTCTCCCTCCGCCTTTAGACTTATACTTGATGGTGTAGTCAGTGATGATACCGTTGCGGTGAATTGGTAATGGTGGATCCCATTTGATTTCTAAGGTGGTGGAATCTTTGCTCTTTCCAACGATATTGAGTGGAGCTCCACTCGGGACTAACAAAACAAGATAGCACAAAAAATATATAAGATATTGGCCATATTAAGGGCATAGCCAACAAAAAGCAAATGCTTGCTAGAACGAATCGTATCGAGAAGAAATAACACGCCCGACGCGGCCTGGAGAAGACAGCGTCAATAAATCCTTTTTCTATTCAACACGAATGATATGCGCTGTTAATACGCCGTCTCTCACCGCCGTGGTTCTGGGTTTAATTCCTAGACCGCCATCATATGTGATTAGAGATGCTCGTTCTCGCTTTGCTTTGAGGGTTACCGGGTACTCCGATTTTCCTCCCTCGTTCAACACTTCCAAATTCCACATCGATCTTCAAACGTGAGCTTCAGGTAGGCCGCGAATAAGTTTCGGGAATTCCCACCCATTAATTGACAGCTGTCAATCAAATTCAAACTCTTACCGTCCTCCCTCGTTCGTGCGGTGACAGCAAAAGACATCGGCCCGATTCCTTTATCTGACTTGGCAGCTACTCCAAACTTGTACACGGTGTAGGGTGTGAGACCCATGATGTTTTTATTCAGTCCATTGGATGCACCTACATTGGTGTCCATGTCTTTTGAACTCTTGTTGTAGTATACTTCATATCCAAAGATTCCATCACCTAGATCTTGCGGCTCGTGCCAAGATATATGGATGGAGGTTGACGACGCGACTATCAGTCGTACGCCATGAGGTTGACCTGGCACTGAAAACAACAGAATATAATAAGTTAATACTTGGTATTAATCCTTTTCAACACCTACCTCTCTTCTCATCTCCTCTGCTCTGCACTCCACTCCACTTCCCTTCCTTTCTATCCTCTTCCATTTTTTCCCTCTTCTTTCTCATTTCTTTACTTCCTCTTCTGTCGCTGCAAGCTCTCTTTCATTCTTTTCTCTTTCTTTCTGTTCCTTCCGTTCCAATCTTTAAATTATTCATTTCCCTTCCTCCCTTCCACTTCTTTACATTAAAGGACAAACACTATAACAAACGCTCTAACCATCCCGGTTATAGTATACAACTGCATTTCATTTACAAATGTTAGCATCATTACCTCCTTTATGAGTCTTCACAGCCATGACTTGAGATGCTGGTCCCATCCCCGCGATATTATACGCTGCTATCTTGAAGAAGTACGTAGTCTGCTTGGTTAATCCAGATATTGTTGCGTGATTAGTAGCGGATGCCATAAACCGCCACTGACTGAAGGCCTCCTTCTGGTCAAGTGAATAATAAACACGATAGCCTCTGATTGGTCCATTTGGTGACAGCGGCGGGTTCCAATCAGCGCGGAAGGACGTATCTGACATTCCTTTGGCAGTAATGTTGATAGGCGGACTGCTGGGCTCTGGATAAAAATATAAATATATAAATAAAAAGTTCCAGGAAAAGCCTAAGTAGACGTCTTTACCTTGCGCGTAATGTTTTGCCATTTCAGACCGCCACGTGTCATTCCCTAGAGTATCATTTCTTTGTTTAACAGTTGCACATGAGAAGACACATGAACATGGACAACTCAGACAAAGAATCTTATTTTCTTGAGAATGACACGTGGTCTAAAATGGAAAAACAAGCCGATCTAAAAGGGTCTATTGTCAGTCGTCCATAGTTCAATTCTCTTACACAGTTACTCGTCTTTACCTCCTATACCATAAAATCCCCCTCCCCTCCCCTCCCCCCGTGAGCTCCTCTCAACTAACGACTTACTTGACGGCGATGTTTTAAACTCAGCTACAGGACTTGGTCCACTTTTACCCAGACTGTTAACGGCAAACACTCTGAACTGATAATTAGAGTAAGGCTGCAGGCTGGATATCTTCAAGGTCATGGTACCACGAATAGAAGAAGTTTTCCATTGAATTTCAGTCTTGAGTTTGTGTTCAATCACAAATGACGTCACTACGTGGGAGCCACTGGATTGCCACGTAATGGTGATGCTGTTTGGTGTTATGGTTGTGGCTGATGGCCGTGTTGGTGCGAAAGGAAGGACTGAGGGGAAAGTGTACATTCTTATTAGATATATGCTCCTGATTCTTTTTCTGTTGCTACTGCTGCTACTGCTACTACTTCTACTGCTGTTGCTGTTACTACTTCTACTGCTGCTGCTGCTGCTGCTGCTGCTGCTACTACTACTACTACTACTGCTGCTGTTGCTGCAATTGCTGCTACTACTTCTACTGCTGCTGCTGCTGCTACTACTTCTACTGCTGTTGCTGCTGCTGCTACTACTTCTACTGCTGTTGCTGCTGTTGCTGCTGTTGCTGCTGTTGCTGCTGCTGCTACTACTTCTACTGCTGTTGCTGCTGCTGCTACTACTTCTACTGCTGTTGCTGCTGCTGCTACTACTTCTACTGCTGTTGCTGCTGTTGCTGCTACTACTTCTACTGCTGTTGCTGCTGCTGCTGCTACTACTACTACTGCTGCCTTTTCTGTTACTACTTTCCTACTCATGATACTACGACTACTTCTGTCAAACCACTGGTCTAATACTGGTATTGTTTTAATACTTACGTTTAACTCTAACAAATGCATAAGCCTTGACTCTTCCCATAAAGCTATCAGCAATACAGGTATAATTCCCAGATCTCTGTATCCGGCTTATAAACAAGTACCCATTGCCTCCGCCAGAAATTCTTCTCCCATCTAGTTCCCAAACCATGGCGGGTTTAGGGAAGCCGACGGCGGAACAGTTAAGGTATACATCACTGTCTGGATTGACCGTCTGGCCGAGAGGGCGGACGGTGAATTTAGGGGGTCTTCGGACCTCTGAAAATAAATGATAGATAATTTGAATTTAGATAAATACAGAATCGGGAATCTGGAATGCGAAGCTTGTGAATCCAAGGTGTGGTATCTGGAATCAAGAATGAAAAACGAAGAATCCAAGATCTGAAATCCGAAATCAGAGCGGTTACGAAATCCGTTTAAATCCGGAACCAGGAATGCAGAATGCGGAGGCTGGAAATAGTTGCGGCATCTGGAATCAAGCTAGGATGCAAAACCCAGAAAATACAGGATGTGAAATCCGAAATCAGAGTTAGGAAAATCTGGACTCCAATTTACAGAATCTGGGTTTAACCCATCGTTTCGGATTCCCCAACAGAACACCTCCCTGTACATTCTATATTCAAGTTATGGCATCTGGCTCAAGAATCCAAAATCAGAGTTACGAAATCTGGACTCCAAGGTACGGAATCTGTAGTTCCCCCATCGTTCGGTATTCCCTAACAGAGCGCCTCCCTGTACATTCTATATTCGAGTTATGGCATCTGGCTCAAGAATCCGAAATCAGAGTTACGAAATCTGGACTCCAAGGTACGGAATCTGTAGTTCCCCCATCGTTCGGTATTCCCTAACAGAGCGCCTCCCTGTACAATCGATGATTCAAGTTGTGGCATCTGGCTCAAGAATCCGAAATCAGAGTTACGGAATCTGGACTCCAAGTTACGGAATCTGGACTTCACCCATCGTTTGGTATTCCCTAACAGAGCACCTCTCTGTACAATCTACATTCAATAACCGAATCCTCACCTCGTACAAAGAGTCTAGCATCTCTTGAGATGACCATTCCTTTGGAGTTCTCTGCTACGCATGCGTAAGACCCCTTGTCTGCCTTCTCCAGGTTTGTGATGGTCAAGTCTCCATTTGCGCTGACAGAAAATCTTCTGTTCGACAAACCCAGTGGGACTTTGTTCTGTAGCCACATGATAGACGGGGCTGGGGTTCCTGTCACTGTGCACTGGAAGATAACCTTCTCACCACTCTTCTTGAACTGACTCCTTGGGCTTCTTCCTATTCTAGGGAACCCACTTGGTGTTGCCCTCGCTGTTGGCGAACAAAAAGGAAAAAAAATTACTAATAGTGAAATGTTTGTGGTACATAGGTATAGAGTAGTTTTTGTAGTTTTTGAGTGGGAAAAGGTACGACAGATTACCATAACTTATCTACGCGTTGTGATTGGATAAATTACTGGAAGACAATGGGAAGCCATTCCAATGTTACGGCATGTTGTACAGTGTACGTGATCTAAGTCAGTACCGTATGTTTCCCACTCATACGAAAACAGCTCTATAGTAGGTAGGTAGGTAGGTAGGTGGGTGGGTGGTTGGGTGGGTGGGTGGGTAGGTAGGTAGGTAGGTAGGTAGGTAGGTAGGTAGGTAGGTAGGTAGGTAGGTAGGTAGGTAGGTGGGGAGGTAGGTAGGTGGGTAGGTGGGTAGGTAGGTAGGTGGGTAGGTAGGTAGGTGGGTAGGTAGGTAGGTGGGTAGGTAGGTAGGTAGAAAGGTAGGTAGGTAGGTAGGTAGGTAGGTGGGTGGGTGGGTGGGTGGGTAGGTAGGTAGGTAGGTAGGTAGGTAGGTAGGTAGGTAGGTAGGTAGAAAGGTAGGTAGGAAGGTAGGAAGGTAGGTAGGTAGGTTAGGTAGGTGGGTGTGTCAGTTGGTGGATGGGTACACGTACCTTGATATACACGCAGTATCGCGGAAGAATCTGACACAACAGGTCCAACACCATTCGCAGCCTCACACCTATAAGTTCCCTGGTGTCTCTGCTTCAAAGGACCAATCCTTATGAACCATCCATGCAGGATCTTAAACTTATATATCCTAGAGTTAGTCACTTTCACTCCGTCCTTGTATAATGTAATATTCGGTCTTGGGATTCCTGTGGTGTTACATAACATGTACACCATCCCTTTTTCCACTCCTCGAATATTTTTCGGCGTAAGGCTCACAGTTGGTGCTAAAAAGAAACAAATACTTCCATTATTACTCTCCTTTATACTCACCGACCTAACAGCATGGTTAATACTGTAAATTTTATGGAAAAATTGGTAAAAAAACCCCGCAAATGCCAAAGAAATTTGGCTTCAATCTGTTTTGGGTTTTTTGGTTTTGATACGATTGGGACTGAAAAAATCATTTCGTTGTAACCTTGTCTTACTTTTTCTTTTGGAAACACAATAAAGTCATCATTTTATCTGTTGGACTTCAATGATAATGAAGAAACAGTAGTTCTTTATTTTCCCCCTGCTTGAGCGAGCTATAATTAACTTCTCTGGGGTTACGAACACGCCAAACAACAAACAAAAAAAGAAAGAAAGCCTCTGGAATTATATTTCGGTTAACCGAGTTTTATCGCATTTCCAGGGTGTTTTATAACCCAGTCATAATAACATGTAATAATAGGAATATATCCCAGGGTCTTTAGGATTAATTGGTACGAAAGATCCTTCCGGGGAAAAGTGGTTCATGTAAGGTCGCCTTCATCGGAAACCACAATCCCAATTATAACACGACTCCATAAAATCGGCGCCGAGCGAAGTAATTAACTTTTTGCAAGGATTATTCAAAGGAGGGGAGCAGAAAATTAATGGAATTTGGAAGTAAAACAGACAAAAACTTCTCAGGAGTTCTTAAACTTAAGACTCTTCGCTTATAGGATGGAGTTTCTGTGGCTATTAGCAGATTGGAATCACTCTATCACATTGTCTTACAATAAGGTCTAGAATATAATTGTCCTTTAATGGACTTTGGCTAAAACGATCAAATAATCGAATCCAAATGTTGGAACACAATCTGCGATTGTTTAATGCTTGGAAATATTAGACTTCTTGGTAAAAAAAGAAAAAAAAAAGGTTTTTAAGAGCATCCTTTTTGTCTGTCGGAAATGGTAGCGCAGCGCCAAAGTTCTAAAGAATTTGTTTTTTTTAGTTCCCGCGACTTATACTTCTCATTTTAGAGGTCGAGGTATATCAACGCTTAATTCCAATCATAGCTCTTTAGGATGCTCTGAATTCTTAGATAAAAGTTCGGTTTAGAAAAGTATGAAATGTGTTCAAAGTCAAGTAAAACGACGATTGACAAGAGAGTAGAACGATACGTGACCGCAGAGAAGCACATGAGTTCATGCGCCACCAGCAGTCCGGTATTACACTCCCATATTGGACAAATGTTGAATTCATCAACTAAGCCCTTTATATGTTAACTTTTTCATCTATGCTAATGTAGAAAAGCGGTTTATCAGTAGAAATATGCAAAATATGATAGGTACGATAGATAATCATTAACAAAATAGAAACTTTGCACAGTTAATTGGAGAAACTTAATGGCTTGTACAAAGAATTAGCAAAATTGAAAAAGAAAAAAAAAAATCTATTGCTTCTAGTATTTGCGCCAATGCAACATTCCTAAAACCACACAAATAACATATATGATTGTGAAAAGTCTTGAAAACATAGCCAAACATTCTTAAAAGAGTTTAAAATCTCAAATAACCTTGATAGAAAATTCTGCGCGCACGAGGAAAGAAAATTTTCAGAACACATCTTGCTCGCGTGCCAACAGTCCAAAGTCAAACTCCTCGATAGCACGAATAATTGCCAAAATATTTAGTCTGATAAGAGCGATCGGTAACTAAAGAGGACAGGTTATCTAAAGCCATCTCTTTCGTTTGCTTGTGGCTTCAAATGGTATTCAAAAAGTTGACAAAAAGAACGTCCGAAAGGTTTTAGTTTACTTGTGGCATTTGTTCGAACAAATTTCGCTTCACGCTAAAGTTTCCCAAAACAAATGCGCTTTTTTTCCTTCCCCCCCAAAGTACATAGATCAAATTTAATAAGCAATGAAAAACAACATTATTATATATATAACATCCGTTTTTGAATAGATAATTTGACTAAGAGATTGCAAAAATAGAATTGAATTCGGCTTCTGCCCGCGAGTGCTAGAGATACTCATTGATAACCTGGAGATCAAAAGGACCTCAAAAAATATTTTTATTTTACGTCATAAAAACTTCGCATGATCTCAACAGGTGTCTGTAGTGTTTTATATCTTTTAATAATCAATGCCATATGTATTTTTTAATTAAATGAAACTTTGTTTTTATAAGGATTTTGCAAAAACAATATTTCTTAAGTGATTGAATTTTGCTTTTGTTTTCTTGAAATTTTTATCACAATTTAGCACCTAAATTTCCCTGCTGACAGTCTCCTTTTCTTGAGATATTGTTACATAATAAACCTTACTTTTCCTCAAAAGGGATAATCAAAAACATGCATTTGTTGTACAAATTTATGTCTTGAGTTTTATTTTTAACCAGGAAAGATCCGGTAATTTGATCAAATTTGGATAGAACTAATCTGTTGAAATCTTTTCACACGTTCTCGCTATTACATTCATGTATTATTATCTTTATGAAAAACAATAGTAATTATTGAAGTGTTTTTCTATCTGGTTTATTTAATCTTTTCTCGTACCTAAACATTCAACTTATGCTTTTGTAACTTATCTAACATTATTCTTAGAATGCAAAAGTAAAAAAAAAAGAAGAGCTGATAAGAAAGCGAATTAATTACAGATGCTTTCGAAACAGCTCAGAAACTAGGTGCCAAAAAGACTTTATGACAAACAGACAGATTTGAAGAAACATGTACTTTGTATGTACATAAATAACCAAGAAATTAACAAAGTAATAAGAAGAAAGCAAGGTTTCGAAGGAATCTATATTAATTTTTTACAAGCGACCAAAAACCATTTGATACAATTCAACATTTCATTATTAAAAAGAAAGCTATATCATTACAACCAAACTCTCGTTTTAGGATTATGGCATTAAATCCTCTTTTCTTATTTGTATAGTACACAGAATTCTTTTGGTATTTCAGCATACCAATATACAGCTCTAAATTGAATATATAAACACAAACGCCTATTATAAGCTTTGCTATGGTTCATGTATTACTAGACCAAAATCATTAGGTGCAATGCACCACTGGCTAGCCTAACTAGTCACTCCTAATGATGTCATAATAACCATCTAGAGGCCATATTTCTACCTCTTTAGCAAAAATGAAGTATAAATCATTACTTGTCTCTGGTTCTGTGTTGTTTGTAGATAGGACAGATAATATTTTGTTGAAAAAAGAGAGGCAAAAGACACGAGGTCACATACTTGCTTCATGCCTTTTTGTCGGATTGTGGGAACCCTTCCGGTGAAATCAGAGCCTTAGAATGTATGAACTTTCTAAGAGGTTGTCATACATTTTAAGGTAAACTAAAGGGCTATTTCTGCACTTAATGCTCATACTTTTATCGTCTATTTATTTTCATAAACTGTATTTTCTCGTGTGTGACATGAGAGGTGATGTTTTCGTCATGAAGGCCTCGTAGAGCGCTAACTCCGGTTCTAGAAATCTAATATCATACAGAGAAAACTGTGAGATCGGGTGACGTCTGCCCAGCCAAAAATAAGCAGACTCCTTCAACTTCAACTGTAAAATACATCTGATATTTTAAATTTAACGTCAAAATATCCCTTAAATTGTAAACATTTTTGATTTATAATGATATGCATTAGTTATGGTCGGTAAGAAAACATGAAAACTCACGCAATGGTGAAAATCAAAACTTAGAAACTGCTAAGTTAAATCTTCTTGAGTTTCGTAATTCTCTTTCAGTTTGTCGAAACAGAAACTTAAATATCTGCTAGAGTGAATTAAAAGAATTCCAGTGGTCGAAGTTAAAGAACAAGTCCACTCAAAGTTAGTTAACTCGCGACGAAAATTGAAATTCAGTTAACATTCGTTCGCGAGCTAACGCCAAGAAAGCTTCGAGGGAATTAACCCGGTTTAAATTTCAAATACTTCGATGAATGAGGACAGCTAAAAAACCATATGAACAGCCAAACAGCAAATCCATGAGCCTAAATCTACCAATTATGGCCATTATCTGCGGTTTGGCATTATAACAACAACAGGCAAAGAGCGAAGTGTTTGAATATTAATCACAATTGTACACATAGAATGCTCATTTGCTAACAGCAGAATATTAGCGGACAAAATTAAAAATCAAAGATCAGCTTCTATGATATTTAGGAATTCGTATTCGATCTACATTATAATTGATTGGCAGAGCTAAATATTAGGAATTAGAGCGAACAGATATAAAACTAATGAACAAGCGACTCCTTCTGCTAATCTGGTCTAAATAAGGTTGTAGCGCGTTGCGTAGCCATAGTAAGCTTATTTTGCTTTATTTCTTTACCGAGTTGTTTTAGAGTACTTTAACATCTATAACTAAAGGCGAATAACTTCTAAATTGAATGCCAATCATGATTTAAAAGACAGCTTCAAAATTCATGTTATAAAATGACGTCCAGAATCCAAAATTGATTCAATCTGCGAGCACAAACTGCCAAAAAGCCACGGCTATTTAGCCAGCTTTTTAGGAAGTTTGAGTGCGAAAAGCGGAAGTCATTCTGCTCTAAATATTACTCGTCTAAGTAAATATACAAAAATATATTGCCTACCTTTTCGAATAGAATTCGTCCGTGCGATGTTAACGATAAGTACAGCGACCACGAGTTGCGAGACGAGCCTCATGTTTGTTTCGTGTTGTACGTTTCTTGTAGTAGATTTCTATCTCAAATTAAGTTTGTTGATATCTCATTCATGTACAATAAATGCACCATTTTCACATCCTACCACGTCTCCATATCAACCTCTTGATAATCCAATCCCAGTACAAAGGAGCCAAACCTATAGAATCAACCCCAAGTTATTAAAAAGTTCAGAAAGGGTTTTATCGTTTGATGTTACTTGAGAGTTTGGGCCATAAATTTTCTGTCGGTGAGTAGAAGGCACGTGATCTGTAAGTCAGTCAACCGTTTAGTGACGCCTGACAATTTGATTGACATATTTTCGATCCAATTCAAGAACAATCGCATTCCAACCGTTGACGAGGATTAAGGGATAGTACTTTTCATTCAATAATATAAACAATTATCATACTGCCATGATTTCTAGTGGTTCAATTGGTTCTGAATGTAGTGTGTTAGATATATGAAATCTACGCGTTGTCCAACAATAACAGAAAGCCTGACACTTCGACACAAAGCTCAATGGATGCAGCCTTGACCTTAGTTTTTGCCCAGCATTTATTCTCTCAGTTCTCTGAGCAAAAAAGAGTTTGATGATCGAACTGATAAGGTTCTAAGCGAACAACTTTTTACGCTATCAAGGAATGTCAGGAAGAACTCGTTGCTTTGTGCCTCAAGATAAATAGCCGATTTTCATCGCTCAGGCTGGCTACAACTGAGTTCTCATTGTAAATGTCTAGAGAGTAATGAGCTGTACAAATGTTTTGACACAAGCACTTCCTCTTACTCAAGAATATACTTTAGCAAGACAAACGAAGTTATCACTGTTATCGATGCTAACTTTAAACACCACACGTCGTTTGGTTCTAAAGCAACAGCACTCCAACTTGTTTACTCCTGGTTGCTGTAGCAACCACCTCTATGTCAACATGATCGATAGTAGCTTTTCAGTTTTACTAAGTGGTAGGAATTGTTTTCGAAATAAGATGTTGAAATATTGATACGATGATTCCAGATAGATCTTCGTTTTTTTAAAAGAGGAAAGATGATAATACTAGATAAAAGCCAAGAGGTTGGAACTGTGGGTGGAGGAGATTACGTATACAATACCTTAGAAACCCCTCCTACTAGCCATCCCCGTGGTAACACGGTATTACAATAAATGTCCTATTGATCGCACTCCAGGAATCAGAAATGGGAAAGTTGTTAAAGCATGATCAACAGAGCATATTCTCTCTTAGTATAATTCAATTTTTTTGGTTTTTATTAAAAAAATATTTAATTTTTCCGGTAAGCATTTGGGAAAGTTGAAAGATGACACTGACGTCAGTTTTGCAACAATTACTTGAAGAAGCCAAGAGCTCATGAAATAGATTTTGTGGAATATTCTTTTTACTGATCAAAAAGAGCAATAAAATGACATAAAAATATCAAAAAGACCATCAATGTTGACATCGTTTGGTCAAAAGAAATTCAGATTTATATGGGGTTATTAAGAGTATTACTTACCATTGATGCTTAGTAAAGTGTTCAGAAGTGCAATTCGGGGTCGTTCGAAGATCAGTCTTCAGTCACTGAACTACGGTCAAAATCATTCAAAACTTGCCTGACTAAAAGACTAGTGATGCAAGAGTAGAAAGAAAAGGCCAACATGAAAATATATTAATATAAACAATAGAAGCAAATAGATGGAGACAAGCAACGAAGACTGAAATTCTGACTGAAATTTGTACTAACCTTTTTGGCATTACTTTGTGTATGAATGAAGGTACTGGCCGACTTCGATCGTTGACTGCGTACGGTCTGCTCGCCACACTAATTGATAGTAACGCGCGAAATCTTTTATAAGGTACTTAATTCATGACTCAAGATCGTGCTAAAGTATCGGTGCCATGGTTTTGGCGCCTGTTACGACAACAAGGCGTCAACAAGCAGGCAAACTAGTGAATGAGCTACAGCTACCACTCCCACAACCATTATGTGAAAACATCACTGAAAGGTTGTTCATGATGCCTTAGGCCTTCATGGATGCTTGTACACATAAAAAAAGTTGAATTTAAAAAGGAAAGACTAAGTCTCTCACGACTGAATCTACCAATGTTTTGTGAAAATAAAGAAGGCATGGAAAGAGAGAACGGAGGGAGAAAGAAAATAGACTGATTGACAGAGAACTTTACGTAAAATGGAGAAAACAAAATAGGAGGCCGAGGAAGGAAAATATGGTAGCTGAAACAGCAGCTGTCAGGAAAAAGAATGACGACCGAGAAGGAGGACAATGGCACGAAGAAACGATTTTTAATTCAGCATTGCGAAATCAGATGTGTAATTTGGTCGTGAGACGCCATCACCAAACGAGAGCAGCCTCTCTCAGCGCTCTCTTTCCCCAGCTATTGCGTGCGACTCTAGTGATGAAGCCAACAGAGAGTAAATGAATGTAAAGATAACGATCCGAATTTCTAGCCAAATTTTAACAATAACAAGAGTACTAGTGATACAGTAACTGCGAACAGTAACTGAGAATTATCTCACTCTAGCTTCTAAACAAACACTGATGTTTGAAGAAGTTCAACAACCACGTACGGTACTGGGGGTATTGTAAACTGACTCACCTGAAGGCTAAATAATGAAGACAAAAAGACGGCACAAAAGAGCGGACAGCGTCTCTTGGTTTGGCAGCTCTAAAGGGGTCTGAAATATCCTTCATTAAACAAAGTGCGGTGGTAAAAATGAGCTAGAGTTAACACTAGGATAGCTTCACTCTCTAGATACCGACTACGAACATTGTTTGAAATATGTTTTGCTTAAAAGAAAACGAGATTCCTTAATTAAAAAAAGTTTTATAAATTAGCAAAGATCTGATGAAAAGTTCGGCCAGTTTAGCCGCGTGTTTCAGTGTAAAGGTTTTTATTTTGATTGCGACAAAAACCGGTGGAAACGCAGAAGTCAAGATGTTACCAGCCAGCCACATGCAAGTACGACGACAGGCAGGAAGAACGCTGCAAGCTGAACCGAAGAAAATTACCGAAGATAACCGGCTATAAGACAAAATAACAGGACTATTTAAAAACATGTAGTTAATCAATATAAAGACAAGAGGCTCTTTATGATAAATTAGGTGTGGTGTAATTTCTACATTCAAAGAGATAAGGCAGACTTTTTCGCGATATTGGCGCGTATGTTGAAGACGTAGAGTCGCCCCGTGTCTTTTGTTTGTCTTTCATGTTGACACAGAACAAAACGTAGCACAATGTATTGGTTGTAGTATAAGTGAAGTTTTGTAAAAGAGGAAGTTGTGAACAATTATTGACTATAAAAGTTTGTTTAGCACGTGAAGAAAGCCTCCTTTTACTTTAATTTTGCATATTGTAGTTTATACTATATTTCAATTCAATTTACAGCGACGCGCGCGCGCAATTGAAAGCCGAGATTGGTTTGGTACAGGTTAACTTTATCACTCATAAAATCCTACCCAACAGAAACAAAATAAAACATAGATAACTATAAGAGCATCAAAAAATTTTTGAGACTACGAAAAACTAAACGGAATGAGTTAAGAATAACAGAAATACGAGTTATCCGTGTAAACACTTTTCTTATCAAAATCGATGCATTCACCCATATATCCTATTATATTTCCGGCACTTTTATGAGAACAGAAGGGCTCAAGGCCACTCCTTTGTATATTTTAAATACATTTGTGCATATAGAAATACGTTTCCGGAACTCTTCCGAAATTACTGCTCCTCCTTGGGTAAGGTCATGTGTAACTTCATCAACAGCCCTGCCCATGCTTATATCTCCAATAAATTGTACATCCATCGATAAATATATTTCCGGATCTTTTCCAAAATTAGACTACTCCTTGGGAATGAATATGGATAGCTCCACTGCCCTGCCCATAATTTTGGGTCATTAATCAACTCGCTAAACTGGCCATTTTCACACCCTTGTTACTTCAAGGCGTACACTGATTTCCTGCATTCTGATTGGCTAATAACGGAAGCCATTTCATAGTTACTGATTTTCCTGCATTATGATTGGCTCAGAGCGGAAGCCATTTCATAGTTACTGATTTTCCTGCATTCTGATTGGCTCTGAGCGGAAGCCATTTGATAGTTACAGTACATACGCTTCACACCTATGAAAAACCTTAAAACGACAACAATGTAATATAAAGAAACACGAAATCTTTAGTAATTCTTGTTATTTTTATATGGAGACTATATAATATCAACCCTTCGCTGACCAAGACAAATTTGGTATTTTTACCTACAATTTAGGTGAAATGGTTTTATGCTTAAGATATCAGATCAATATTATATCGAGGCCAGATCACAGTGTGTGGTACTGTAGTACTTGAAAAGAAGTCAAACAAGTATTAACAGATCTATTGACATCGATATCAATGACCTTGGAAGGATACATCTTGGCTAAGCGTGAGAAACAAGCTTTGGGAAAAAATTTAGGTAAGATCTCTCAAGGGTGAAAGGACATGTGAAAACTGAATGCTGCATAGTTGGAATCTTCGAAGAGCATAAGGGGAGTTTTCTAGAAGTGAAAACCAGGTAAAACAAATCACCATCATCATACTCTTCATCAATATGCACCATCATCATCACCACTATCACCATCGTCAAGATACATCATCATCACCATATTTGTTAACTTATAATGTAAAATTGTTATCAGTGCAAAAGCAAAATATATATATCTATAAATCCAAACTTAAGTAAATTTAAGAATTATAACCAACGTAATTTTTGAATGTGTTGCATGACATAGAATGAGCCAATATAACCTGCTTCATAATATATAAATATAGAATACACCTTATTGGTATTTTCTTACTTCCAACCTCCTTACTAGTAAGTGTGTAAACAGCAATTGTATTCGCAAAATAACCTTTCTAAAATATCTTGTCCACTTTATAATAATTCCCGAAACTTAGGAAAACGTGTTTTTTCGTCATTCAAAGATATTCCATAAATGGAAAGGTAAAAACATGTTGACTATAACTCACAACTGTATTTGGTTGAATGAATGTACGATTGACCAACGGATAGTTTTATTAGTGCCTGTGGCTAAGAAAATACGTTCTAAAAGTTTGCGTTTTAAGGTGGGGTAGGATACAAAGTAGACGAGCCATGGCATTTACGAGAGAGAAACGATTACTCGAACGACAAACGTTAAATTCTTTCGAAAATGGGCGATACGACTTAGAATATCTATATAAATGCATGGACCACTTAGAATTATTAAAATAGTAGCACTTGTTTTAGAGGAGCAGTAGGCGTTTGACAAAAGTAAATGACAAGATTGATAGAAAACACTTCAGTACTATTGTATTCTATTTTTACTTTCATCATGGAGAACAAGTTATGAACTCTTAGAGTCACGTCAGCGACAGCCATGAATGACAAAGAGACATTTTCTCATTGAGTAAGGGAAAAAAAACAAAATTTTGTTTAATATTAATGAGTTTGAACGTCGTTTAAAAAGATTCCACGTACGGTTCAAAAACATAAGGTATTTTGACTCTTAAATGGCTTCCGAGTCCAAGACTTCTTATTGGATACTGAACATTTTGTTGGTTTTTGATTGGTTTAGAGTAGAAGCCATTTAAGTGTCAAATCATCCACTGCTTTTTTTTGTACAAAAACATGTAATCTTGAATTTATTTTGAGCAGCTTTTGGAAAAAAAGTACTTGATTGTTTAGAGAAAATTGTTATCGCTTCCCTTAGTTTTAGAATATATAAGTACAAATAAATAAAAATACATGACTTCGAATTCAGTGTTTCATTTTTGATATGTTTAAAAACGAAATTTTCGTCGATTCTCTCATTTCAATTGAGCGTGGTAAACTTTCTTGAACTTTCTCTAGCTGTTTCTTCGACTTCCCTTTCTTTCTCTAAGTTGTTTTGACGGTTAGTTGGTGTATAAATTATTCATATTTCGATGACTAAACACAAATAAATCCCACGCGATACGCTTCACTTGTATAAAATAAAGCAAGTCGTTCATCATATGACCTAAATGATAACCTAATTCAAACAACTGACTCATTTTCTTGGCAAAGTTACAACTTTAAATGCGTCATTTTCACTGTTCAACTTATTTTAGTGTCTTATCCTTCGACTCATTTTCAATTCATAGATGAAATCTTTTTTTACTATTATTCTTAACTAACGGACGTTAAGTTTTTGGTTGAGTTAGTAACTGAAATGCTAACTGAATTGTACTTTTGTTTACGTCTATTGTCTCACATTATTTTTCTTTATGATTAAAATGTACTATCGCTTTTTCTGAGCTTGAGCATCAAAATTTAACCTTGTTTATATATATTTTGTGGATATTTTTTTAACAATTTTTTTTGAGTTGCTGATCCAGTTGGTGTCTTTTCATTGTCTGTTTTGTTATTGTGGTTTGAGCACTGTCCTTTTGTTTTGTGCAGTTTAGATCTTAAGATAACGTACAAAGCTCGAGGCGTTTTTGAGATTGACAATTGTGTATTCATTCTCAGTTGTTGCATGTCGGTGTTAATTGGTTGTAAGGAGTTACTTCTATACTAGTAACACATCTTACTAACGATACCAAACTCATTGCCAACCAACTACAAGCCAACCCTACCAAAAACAACACATATTTACCAACTCATATTGACATTTCTCAACCCCACTAACAACACCCAATCCCACTAACGACGTCCCCTATCTGTCATACTTAACAATCAATACTAACAGCATCAAACTCACCAAAAATTACCCAACCATGTTACGTGAACCAACTCGTACTAACAATTATACTCAACTAATACTAACAACGCTTCCCAAACTACATTCACCAACCCTTACTTACCATAATATCAGAACAAAACTAATAGTATTACCCCTAAAATACTTATGTCAAAATTGACTCCATATTAATTTATTTTACCAGGATTTGATGAGCAACAGTTCAATGCTCATTAACTTTACAATTCATTCTATTTCTTCTTTTTCTTCTGACTTTTCAGCAGTTCCAGCCCACTGATGTACTTTTTGGGTATTTTGTAATCTTCTGCAATAATATGTAAAGAACAGTTCTTAAGACGATGAAATAAGAGCAACTTTAAAATCGTGCAACTTGTTGCGCAACATTGTTGCGTTGCAAGCTGCAGAGCGAATGTTGCTCGCCAGCGCGCAACAAATTGTCATCGTTGGAGAGATCAAGTAGAAAGAGCTTGCAACAAAGTCGCGCCAAAAAATTTTCGTTGTTGTACAGGGTGGTATAATACGAGCAACATTCACTCTAGAGCTTGCAACGCAACATGTTACACGACGAAAAGTTTCGCTCGTATTTCCACGCCTTTAGTTGTACCTAGTCGCTTTGTGTTGTGATTTTCCCACCTGGAATCAAGGGTGGTGTAGCAGTGCACCCGCCTCTCAACTCTGGGGTCTCTTCCCTCCGCAAAACCTAACACGCTAAATTCCAATTCGATCTGTGAGTTATCTGTGCCCTGACTTTCATCATTGCCAGAGGTTCAATGAATTTGCAGGTCTTTTAGAAAACGGCTTCAAAGCATAAAGCCGCATGCTTACCAAGTAAAACTGTTGCAACGAGTTGGACTTGATTCCCTTGTACGAGTACCTGCATACCTGGGGTCTTGTGCTTACCAGGAAGTTGACTCACTGTTGGCAATGAATAACATATTTTTAAAAGTTGAAAAATTGCAGCCTGGAAAATTTATTATTCTCGAAACTCTACCATAAACACAGGTCAATGTTCCTCACAATCGTATATTTTTACTTTTTTTTTATTTTTAGATTTTTGGCGGGAAAATTTGTCACAAAATTGGCGCCAAAATTTCAAGTTCCCTTTGTGACCAAATGGAATAAAGACGTTATTGATATCATTCGAAAGACCTTGAAAAGGTATCCACTACTGGCCTTACACAGTTAAGAATATTTGCCTTTCGAAAATAACGTTTTTTTAGCTGTTTTATGAGATGAGAGCAGATTCTACAGTTTCTTTGCTTTTAATTGGCTTCCGCTCTAAACCAATCAAAAACTATGACAAGACTCGTCATCCAATGACAACGCTCAAATAACTCACAGCACATGACACCTAAATGGCTTCCGCTCTAGCCCAATCAAAAACCATTACAAGACTCGCCAGCCAATAACAACGGTCAGATGATTCACTGCAAATGACACCTAAATGGCTTCCACTCTAAACCAATAAAAAAACACGCCGAAACCTCAAACCAACCAATCACAAGAGTTGATTTACCTGACGTACTACATGCAGCTTTTAGTTGTATTTTATGAGCAAATTCTTGAGGCTCGATGCCGTATGCGTCCAGATTTTGAACCAGCGTTACCTGAAAAAATATTAAAAACGTCTCATTGTAATTTTTCCCCACAAATCCTTAACTTAGTGGCAAAATATTCCCCTTCAGTTCCCTGCGCCATCTCGAAAGGTAGCCGTGCTAGACTAGACACTTAAATAAAGAGATTTAAAAAAAAAATTATTTATCGAAGACAAACGGTGACCTTGCAATGATAGAGACATGTGAATAATTGTCCAAGGTGTTAAACAAAATTTCTATCATTGCAAGGTCACTTCATGTCTACCTTCGATACAAAGGCAAGGCTACCTTTCAAGATGAAGCAAGGAGCTGTGAAGGGGAGGGAAGGAGACTATTCATGATTCCGGTTCAGACAATAGCGAATCATTCACCATTGCAGCAGTTTCCTCCGTGGAACTAAAATCTTGTCCCACAAACAACTACACAGTATAATAACAATAATATAATAATAATAACGTCTTTATGTACCGAGGGTATTACACGAAATAGTGTAAAAACGCTAATAGACTTGTGGTCCTCCCTTGTATCTGTTTTAAAGAGTACTACAAGGATTACGAAGCAATTTTCTTTGATTTTCACTAAAAACTAAAAACTTTAAAATTCTGAGAAATTTAGCTAATTTGTTGAGTTTGTGGGACATAGCAACGGTAACTAAGGGAAGCCATGAATTTTACTCATCTTATTTCTTCCCAAGGGGGAGGGGAGGGGGGTTATGAAACGTCGGCATGCGGGCTATCAAAAAAGTCTCGTAACTCAAAACTTAGACATCATTTTTAAAATGTCTGAGAAGTGAGCAGAAACCTGAAAAAGCTCGAACAAAAGTAGAAAACAATTGACATTTTACTTTGACGTTTGCCGCCTTTCTTGAGGGCATTAAGAAGTGTTTTGGCGCGTGTTGTCTACAATTGCCTCATCAGAGCATTAGCAGACAAACGTGCCATTCTCTGATGATTTTTAATTAAGGAGACGACCGTCAAAACAAGAACCCCTGAGATAAGCCCCCTGCGATATCCTTGACAAATAAAGGCTTTCGGCGAAGCATTAATCAGATCTCGGCTTTTGTTGGGAATACTTATTTTGATCCTGGGAAAGGCTCAAATTGGCCACACGCACTGCTTAGATCGTATCTCTTCTATCATTAGAAGATGAATTTTTTGTTTAGAAAATATTGTGATTGTCATGGATGTGTCCTGTCGTATTCCACATGTGAATAAGTAGGAAATTTAAACGCCGTATGATAAAGTTTGGATATGTCCTGACGTTTCGTTAGAGGAAGGAATAAGGTCCGAAACGTCAGGACAGATAATATTACTTTTCTTCATTTTTCCCCATGTTGTAATCAACACAGCAAGGCAGTCCGAACAAGTTATCGCTAGTTATTATCGTCATCGTTTTCTTGAATTTTCGATAGGTGTCAAGTTAAGGTTAACTGTGGGTGGTATTTTTGTGCATCCGCTTTGCCGTTTTGTTATTTCTGCCGAAACAGGTAATGAAAAGCAACGAAAACACAAACAAGAGAAGAAAAACAGTGAGGAAAAAAAAAAAGAATGAACGAACAAGCAAGCATTCGCGCATACAGATAAAGGAAAAAGCTAAATACAAACAAGCAAACAAACAAATAAGCGAACAAACGAAAGAACGAACGAACAGCATGATTCACGCACATGAATAAACAAACAAAACAACAACAAAAAAATACCAAAAAAAAACAAAAAAAACAAAAAAAAAAACAAAAAAAAAAACAACCAAATATACAAACAAACAAACGAACGAATAAACAAACAAACAGACAAACAGACAAACATATATGTAAATAAACAAACCTACAAACAAACAAGTTTGTATAACAATACTCGCATAAAACGCTGACAAATAGTTTGGACTATTCCCATCAAGTGGCCTCGTTTTCGTGTTCGTCATCACAGACTCCTGAGCATATCAAGAGATATGAATACTAAGCAAACTAAAACTCTTCTCACCTTCTTGTTCCCCATTCGTTGCTCAATCTTGATTTCTAACGGATCAATTTTCCCTTTCCTGTTGATTCGAGTAAGAAAACTTTGGTTAACGGTGGCCAAGATATTAATAAAGTGATACTGGACTATGCACTGATGTACACATACAGAAACACGAGAAGGGGGGGGGGGTGTAGTGGCAGTTCACTCGCCTCTCATCTCTGGGGTCTCGGGTTTGATTCCCGGACTCGCCATCACATGTGAGCAGAGTTTGTTAGGTCTCTCCCTTGATTCGAGGGTTTTCCTCCGGGTTCTCCGGTTTTCCTCCTATACAAATTTGATTTGTAAGTTAGCCGTGCCCTGACTTTGATCAGCCCAGAGGTTGCTTCAGGGTTGGATCTGTGAGTTGGCCGTGCCCTGACTTAGATCAGCCCAGAGGTTGTTTCAGCATTCGATCTGTGAGTTAGCCATGCCCTGACTTAGATCAGCCCAGAGGTTGTTTCAGGGTTGGATCTGTGAGTTGGCCGTGCCCTGATTTAGATCAGCCCAGAGGTTGTTTTAGGATTCAATAAAATTTGAAGGATTTTACCTTAACAAAGCTGTTTGTTGTCCGGGAAAAGTAATCTGGTAACAACTATTCATTTTATTTAAAACCCTGGTTGAAAAAGAAGAGTAAGAAGTTAGACTAATGACTAGCTTGAGTATGATACTCAGGCTAACTAATGACAGACATGTTTGGTGGCAGCGGCCATGTGGGTGGGGAGCAATGAAGAGAAACAAGGTGGTAGCAACAGCAGATTGGTCTGAGCAGGGTAAAGTCTGCATCTCCTCCTCCTCCTCCCCTCACTACACACATGTTGTGCACGGTGCGCACCACTGCCCAGTAATATTCTAAACAGCATTATCCAGACCTCAGGTAGCCCAGCTTGTAACTTAAGCATTATATATATACCTTGAGTGCCCTGCACGTACAGTACCTGGAGTCTCCTGGATCCCTGGGTAAGTACTAAAAATCCACTCTTCCCCTCCCCCCTAAGTATAAAATGACTGGTTTTTACCTCGTAAATAAATTTTCCCAAGTTAGACTACCAATATCTTCATTCTTATTCACCAGAGCCTTTGTCAGGAGTGGATCAAGAATAACCATCCTGCAATAAGATAATGATATCTTAATAATTATTTGATAGAAAAAAATGAGGTGGGAATATCCATTGAGGGCACCTTCCACAAGCGCAGCCATCTTGGCTAGAACAATAGATCTCTTTGTGTGCAGTCTAACATTCAAACAATTCAGGATGATCGAGTCTATGCTGGCATAAAAAAAAAAAACGGTTTTTATTCTCATGGGAATAAGGTACACACAGGGAGTCATAATAGACCCCTTGCAGCACGTCGGAATGCAGCTCAATTTGGAGGACAAAACAATAGGTTTCCAATTCTCATGAGATTGAAATTTTTTGGTTTTGTCTGCCAAATTGAGCTGCTTTGCGTCACATGAAAGGGGTCCATATAGGAGGTTATACCTTATTACATGAGTGGTATTCAATTGTAGAGTTATTGTAGGTGGTAGTAGCATTCACCACTTTCCATACATCGGTTCACTGGTCAAACACAAAGCATTCAATTGAGGCGGCAAGGTTTGAATTTGAATAATCCTTTGAAACTACCTTGCAGCCTCAACTGTATGCTTTGTGTTTGACCAGTGGACTGACGTATGGAAAATGGTGAATATCTATTATCATTTATTATTATTATTTACAAGTGGTATTAATTACCTTGAATTGTTTTTGTCCACTAATTCATTTGTTTTTGCATATTCAGTGAGAAACTTTCTTGCCTGACTAAGAGTGAAAACTGAACCTTTCCTTGAAAAACAATGAAAAAAATGAATATTGAAATAACTATTACTTGGGATTCCACATAAAAAAGGTTAAAAGTTTAATAATAATCACTTACCCATAGCCAGCAGTGGCAAATAGATTTGCCATAGTGCCTGACACTGATACCATCTCTTCTATAATAGGCCCCTTAGTGTGTGATAAGAGTTAATAAGCTTTATGTAATGAGCTTTATTCATGTTTAAAGGGTGTCAAATTCAAAATCTGGGAATTCTGGGGAGTGCATGTGGTGGTTGTGGATGCAGGGGTAGGGGGAGGGGTGGCTAGGCAATGATAGAAAATGTTCATTGACTTGCTAAAAGTCCCTCCCTCTTGACTCCCCAGGGTTTGAGTTTAATTTTTGTAGCTTTTTCAATGTCATATCTTAGTACCTGTTGTTCCTTTGTTGAAGTTGATGTTGTGTTACTAGGCTTTGGTGGTAAGGAGTCTATTGAAGTCTTGAAGGATTTCAAGCTTGAAATGAGATGAAATCATATTCAGTTAGATGCAATTCTCTTAAGTAAATGGATGGAGAAATGGATGGATGGATGGATGGATGCATGGATGGATGGATGAATGCATGGATAAATGGATGGATGGATAAATGGATGAATGGATTGATGTATGTATGGATGGATGGATACATGAATGAATGAATGGACGCACAGATGAATGGATGGATGTTTGAATAAATGAATAAGAAATGAAACAATGAATAAACTAATGAATGGATGGATGGTTGGATGAGTGGATTGACAGAAATACAGATTGATGGATGAATGAATGGATGGATGAATATGATAAATAGAAAATAAGATGTTTAAAAAAAACAGCTTGAGCATAAATATCCACTTACTCCTCATGACCATAATGAACAGCAGTAACTGAATCTACACCCTTAGACATCTCTTGTATCTTAATAAGACCTCTTTCTTGCATTGATTGAAGAAATTTTGAAAGCTGAAAATTTAAAACTTTAGCATATGAATACAATCAAATATAATACATATATATTATATACATGTGTGTGTGCATGTGTGTTTTAGAGAACAAAATTTTCACAAAAACTCATAATTTAGCGCAAACGAACATATAAAATTTAATGAAGTGGGAAAAGTATAGGCAATCCTATAATAGGTATAGGACTGACAAAATTGGATGAGGCCCTTTGGCAAATCTGGAATTACATAGACTGAGGGATTAGGCTGAACTGCACATCTAGGATTACCAATTTTTTTTGTAAAATCTTCAGCTTTTGAAAGGCTATGAATAATCTTAATGTAAAGCAAAATAATGTCCAACCTCTAAAATTTGATTTATGCTTCTAGATTCTAAATTTTGAGAGATTTTTTATTTTGGAAAATCAGGAACCGTGCATGGCTGGACTGGAATGGACTTCGGTTTCAATGGATTCTCCCGGATTACAAAAAAAAAATTCGCACTAAACTTGCAGCTTTCATCCTATAATTTGTAATCTAATTTTTATGAATAATAGTTTTATGCAGAAATTGTTTTTAAAAAATCAAGATTTAAGAAAAAAAATCTTCATGCCCTCCCATCTACCAACAGTCAAACACTTTAGTACTTTTATGCATTACCAAGGTCTATTGATTAAATTACAATGAAGGTCTATTATTGATTGTGGTAAAGAAATGCTATTTTCTAGGTTTTATAGTATACTTTCCATGCATAGTTGGAATGAATGTTATTCACAGTAAATCAATAAATATGGAAAACAATAATTCGACAGTGTCCTAGATCTTTGCAAAGATTTTTAAGCTAAAGACCATGGAATAAAGTTTACCAGTTCAAAGATTTTTTCAGCCAAAAACCCTGGAAAAAAGTTCGAGAGTTTGCTATATCCATATAATGAGGTCAGTTGCGAAAAATATAACAATTATATACATATAACAATTCTGTAACCTTTTTGTAAGAAGACTTTTTTAAATCTAGAAACTTGCCATCAGGGCTGAAATTAATCAAAGAACAAATTAATAAAAAAAAAAAAATTAAAATAACACCTCTTTACTTTAGGTTTTCCAATGAAAAAAGTTCAATCTTGGAAAGGTTTTTCTTGTCCTTATCTTTACACTGAGAAACTTTCAGATGAGCTTAACTGTAGAAATATGATTAGTATAATACCTGTATGGAAGCATATGATTCCTAAAGAACGCACTAGTCAAAAGAGGTAAATCATTTTCTTTCAATCTCAGCACTGCACAGAAGAAACAGTAGCCAAGTAGTTCATCCATCGCTTCTGCATTAAATTAACAAAATGGAAAAAGTTTGATGTTAATTGTTTTGAAAATATATCGATAATTTTGAAAGTTGGCATATAACCATACTACTGAACCACCTCTGAAACCTCTAGGTACTGTAAATAGCAAGGTTTTACAGCAGCATCTGGAAGAATATACCTGTTGTTGTTGGGATAGGTGCCAGTTTTTCTTCAGTTGCTTGGCTGTTCTCGTGTTCATTTGTTGATTGATTCAATACATTACAGCTGCTTGCACACGCTTCATCTATGTGTCACAAGAAAGAAAATAAATGAAGAACATTCAACATCATCTGAATGTCACCTGCATAGCAGACTGAATCTAGTGTCCATTTCTGGGTGGCGTAGTGAGTGCTTTCACCTATATATGAGGTCTTGGGTTCAATTCCTGACTCAGCATCACATGTGAGTAGAGTTTGTTAGGCCTCACCCTTCAAGGGTTTTTCTCCAGATTTTCCAGTTTTCCTCCCTCAGCAAAACCCAACAAGCTAAATCCCAATTTGATCTGTGAGTTAGTCTTGCCCTGACTTAGATCAGCCCAGAGATTGTTTTAGTGCATTGCTACTTCATTATAGCCCCAGGACTTGTTCATTTCCACTAAACTAGTCTCACGTGCACCCCAAATTTGCCTTACTACTAAATGCTGTATTTTTCAATCTACAGTAAGGTTTTCCGCGGTCTTCTCATGTTCATACCTGACAGCAGCTCTTGATCTTTGATTGACATGCTTTGTAAATCCTCAATGTGGAGATCATTAGAAGTATCCATTTTACTTTCATCTTTTGTCTTTTCCTCTGGAAACAAATTAGAATAAATATTGTACAAAAACAGTAGCACTTTATAGAGGACGGTATTAAATTCAAACTGATTCTCATTTTGAATGGCATTTCATGATCATCACCATCATCAACACAATCACAATCACCACCATCAACACAATCCTCATCAGCATGATCATCATACCCACCACTGCCCCCACCGCTGCAGCTACCGCCACCGCCACCACCACCACCACCATCATCATCATCATCACCACCACCACCATC
Source organism: Anthopleura sola (assembly GCA_023349425.1). Taxonomy (NCBI): domain Eukaryota; kingdom Metazoa; phylum Cnidaria; class Anthozoa; order Actiniaria; family Actiniidae; genus Anthopleura; species Anthopleura sola. The sequence goes on along the minus strand of JALHLI010000007.1, from coordinate 9,630,000 downwards.
ATCATCAACAGGCAAGCTTATCATTACCATTGTCAGCATGTGACTGTTCTGTAGTTGTAGCCACTCCTGCTTTAGCCTCAACATCATCCTTAGGTGTTTCTTCTGTTTCTTCTTGCATTTCTTTATCATCATCTTGAATTTCTCCATCATTTTCCAGCATTTCTTCATTACAATCAACTGGTTCATCAATTTGTGGTAGCAGTGTTTTACTACCATGAGCCCTGTAGCATAATCAAATAGTTATTCCAGTATTATAATTTAGCAATTTTTTAAGGAGATTAGGTAAGAGGAAGTTAAGGCAAGGGGACTAAGAAGACGGAAGTGTCCCAGTCAGTCTCTTCCCCTGCCCCCCCCCCCCCGCACTGTTACACTGGCTACCTTAAGAATAGACAAATGAATATAATTGTTTCATTCATACCAGAGGGAGTCAGTAAACACATGGAGAATATTGACTCCTTTCCCTCTCATCCCATCCTCATAAAGATCCTTCCTGGAGACTGTTGTAAGTCCTACAGCTACTGGTGCACTAGAAACAACAACATTGAATACTTCAAAAAATATCTTTACAGCATGACATGCAAAAGTATGATCACTCTTAACACACTTGCATACTTCTATGCACAGGCTTTTTGCTATAACCAAACAAGCTTTTACAAGGCTTAATTGGTAAGACCATACAGCTTCACATCAAATGTGTAGGTTTAACATACAAAAAGCCTATGCATAAAAGTATGCGAATAGTTTACATTGAATGTGGTCATACTTCAGTGCGATGCACTGTAACATCTTATTCATACAGTACCTCTAAAATAGCATAGGGACAGATTTTGATTTAGTGAATGATGTACAAAATTGATTGAACTTACTTATTCCCCTTAAGTTTAACACAGCAAATTGTATTTTTCTCAAAGCAATCCAGACTTTCCAAACCTTCAGGAGGAAGAATAACTCCTGGCAGCATCAAGCCTGATAGGAAAATAAACAAGAAAAGAATCAATGTTTAAGAAAATATGTTCAAAATATTAGGACATTGAGTCTCGGATATTAACCCTATAAGCCTGATATTTCCAAACAAAAAACAACTTAAATTATTATTGATTCAAAATATTTCCCCATTTCTAATTGGCCCACAGCCCCCAGTTACTTTATCATACCAAGCATTGACTGACCAAATTTGGAAAGAACCGTCATTGATGACATCAATCGTCCAATAATCTTTTAGCTATTGGACAAATAGTCTAGTAGCCAATTCCAAAAAGAGCTCTATTTTTCGAGTTTGCTAAAAGATTATTGGACGATTGATGTCATCAAAGCTTCCAAACAAAGATGGCTTCCAACAGGGAAGGTTTGCAAACTTATCTGAAATGCTTTCTTAAATGAATGAATTGAAAATATTTTGAATAAATAATAATTAACAATTACTGGATTCAGCTACAATCTTATGATATGAACAATTATGCTTACCTCGAAGAGTGTTATCCACCTCAGCCTACAGCTTCGGCAGATAACACTCTCCTTATTATGCATAATTTTTCATATCATACTCAGCCTCATCCAATAATTGCTAAATATCAAAGTAGTGTTTTACCTGCTCCTCCACTGAACTTTTCAAGTACATGTGGCCAAGTAGTGAAGCTGAGAAGCATATCAGGATATTTCCATAGTGTATAAACTAAATAATGAACAAATAAATAGGATTTAGCATTGGCATTTCCACAGAGTGGCTGTAATTCATGCTAAGTTGATTTTTGCAGAGGGAGAAAACAGAAGAACCCAAAGAAAAACCCTCAAAGCACAAATTCCAATTCCATCTGTGAATTAGCTATTTACATGACCTGACTTAGATTAGCCTAGAGGTTATTTCAAGGTTCAATCTGTGAGTTAGCTGTGCCCTGACTTCCAGGTGTCCAGAGCACGCACGAACCATCCAATCACAGCACGCTTCGATGCTTAGCCAAGCGGCCCTTGCTCCAAGTCTCCTCCCAATACAAAAACATGAGTTTCAAAGAATTTAGAGAAAAAAAGTTGAAGTATACGTGTTGTTTAAAAAATTAAAGTAAATCTTTGCAATCCATCTCCTCAAATTCTGTGAGATATATGACTTTTAAGACTCAGACGAGGGCCGCTTGAATTACAACAACAATCCTTTTCACGCTTAGTTTTTCATACGGCTGGTTAGATCAGCTAGCCCAGAGGTTGTTCCAGGGTAATGATTAAATTTGAAGATAATTAACATCATTCCCTAATTTAATATTTTCACCTGTTGGAAATATTCTCTTGTCCACTTCAAAGAAAACTGGTTCACCAGAAACACTATAAAATGTGGCTGTAGCTCCAGAATGTGTTGATATCTTTGTGACAGTCATCTCTTCTTTGTTTGGGATCAATGAAGACAACTCCTCTGCATCAAGTTTTGGGAATGAGGTTTGCACCTGTGCTCTTATTTTCCGCCTTTTGAACAGAAAAATAAATAAATGAAAAGTGAAAGGAAGGAATGGAAAGGAAGGAAGGAAATATGAATAATAGATATTTGGTAATGGACCTCTGTAGGGGGCTTTTATTTATTATTGTATTGGGGGGTCAGTAAAATTGTGAGGGTCTATTATTTTTGGAAGCTATAGGTGGGTGTCACAGTACTAATTGTGTGCAACTTTATAGGGCTTTCATAATAAGTTGGACGAAAAATAAGGGGGGATGTAAGATATTTTTGCCAACTCAGGAAGGGTGGATGATTGGATAATATTTTTAATTTAACATACAATTGATTTTGCCCCCCCCCCTCTCCCCTCATACACTAATAAATGAAACCCCCTTAGCTTTAGTGTAATGTTTTCAAACTTTTGAAATTATACAGTGACATATCTATATTAAATATAGGAATGTAAACGTGCTTGGAAAAAAATACAGAACAGACATTTTCTTTTCCTATTGGGTATTTTTACTTATCTACTTTTCCTTTAAACTATTTTCATGTACTATATTAACAGCTATTGCCCAATAAAAAATGTAAAATAAAAAATGAAATAAAATAAAATAAACTTTTGTGATACTGGCATTGAAAACCGATAGAAATAGAAGCTTACCGCGTTAAATTTAATACTCCATAGAGGGAAAATTACTTACCTGTCTGATCCACGGATCGCAGTGCTGGTTTTGATTTTAAAAGCCTTTATAAACATATTTGTTTAAATAAAATTGAATCAAAGAATTTCATTCACTGTATTCGAAAAAAATTTCGGCCATCTTGAATAAATGTCGAGTAGGACTGGAACATTAGAACCCAGTCTCTTCGCTAACCTTTGGGCTTCCTGTGGAATAGTTAGTTAGTTTCTTTCTTTCTTTCTTTCTTTCTTTCTTTCCTTCCTTCCTTCCTTCCTTCCTTCTTTCTTACTTTCTTACTTTCTTTCTTTCTTTCATTCTTTTTTGTGCGTCTGATAACCTCTCCTAAGATCCTGATAAGCATTTTTAAAAATATAGCTTTTTCCCTCGTAGAACATACAAATGTGATTAGTTTGTTTGGTCTCTCCCTTGATTAGAGGGTCTTTCTCTAGTTTTCCTACCTCAAAAGAATCCCAATTTTCCAATCTGTGAGTTAGCCATGCCCTGACGTACCCTGATTTTGATCAACCCAGAGGTTTTTTTAGGGTTCAATCTGCGAGTTCTGAGCTAGGGCAGATCTAGGATTTTGAGCAGGAGGTCACAAAACTGAGAAGATGCACCTTTTGCTATGTTAACCAACTACAGGTAATTCCAAGCTAGAAAGGAGGTCACGGCACTGTTACCACTCCCTAAATCCGCCACTGGTAAGATGGAAATGTTCTGGTGTAGATCTCCTCCGAGTTTGTTTCAGTTTATCAATAGAATGTAAATTTTTCTAGGGATAAGTACTAAAAATGACAAGATTGAATTATATTTCTAAGTCAATTTAAGATCAGTAAAAGTTATAAGTGAAAAAATTATTTTAATGCTTTAATCAAGTAGTATTTACACAAAGTTCTTTCAGTTTTGTTTACACTTTGAATGAAATGAAATTCAAATTACAAAAGGATATTTGTGGACCTTTCTCATGCAGCCATGTCAACTTGTCAACAATAGATTTTCCCTTGTAGTCTCGCATTCAAGTACACCATTATGAGGTTAAGCAGGTTTTTTAAAAACAAAGATTTTTATTCTCATGGAATAAACATTGCAATGTGTAAGGTCCATTTTTTAGTGTGTGAATCAGAATATCTCGTATGGTATTATTCTCCTTCGCAGCCATTTTTAGGGTTGTCACGCAACACTCCCTCCTCACAAACAGCTGCTCATATTTAATCTACATTTCTGTATTAGCCAATCACAAATCGGGTTATTTATCTAGAGAACTGTTCGTGGCCTAGTGATCTGACGAATGTTTGCGGGGAGGGAGTGTTGCATGATGACACAAAAAATGGTTGCAGGGGAGACTAGTATGTCAGAAACTATACTATTAAATATGTGCATTAAAAAATCTAGTGCAATCAACAACTATCATACAGGATTATTTAACAAAATAAGCGAAAAATGTTTTTCCCCCATTAGAATCTTTGTGTTCCACCAGTGTAAACCTTGAATATTCTAATAGCAGTATAAAATAACTGTTTTATTTTCAACCTTTGAGAAATGCCAGTGAGGACCTTAGCTAAATTTATTTATTATACTTTCAAAACATCATTTCAATATTTTGGTTTAGTGATCAAAAACAAAAAGGTAAGATTGAAGGTCTGGGGAAAGAAATAATATTGCAATAGTACAGCTAAAAATAACAGCCAATTATTGCCTGGACATGATGACTGGTCACATTGGACTGATCAATACAGTATGTGACCAGTCAATGTGACGAGGCAAGATGCCCACCCTCAGAAGTGTTTGACCAGTTGTGCCAATGTTGGCCGCACATTGTCTGTAGCCTGGCTATTACATTTAACCTTGACAGTGACTCCATCATTTACCGTGGAGTATAGTACAGTATGTGACCACTCAACAAGAACACTAAAAGTGGGCTGTCTGTTTCTCAGTCTATATTTTCAGCCAACTGACCACAGCGTAGGAAAACAAAAAAATAAAGAATATCAACCTCCTCTTAGCCCTACATCCACAGGGCTAGAAATGACAGCCGGTAAATGGAGAATGTCTAGCCAAAATTGACCAGCCAAATGCCTCTTAAGCCATTCCTCTTGACTGGTCACATGTTAATCAGTCTAATGTGACCAGCCACCAATGATATCCAGCTATTATTTTTAGCCTTGCGTCTTTCTCTCCGCATCCTTCTGTTTTACATATATTTAACTTCTTATAGTATTTTGTAGTTTAATCTTCCCATTTGATATTAAACCTTGTTACTCGTGGTTCTGACACAAGTATATTTCTTTGAAGCTGTAAATTAATAGAAAATATCGTTACTTTAAAATGAAATGCAAAACTCTAACTAACATGAGACCATGTTGATATCTGGTAAAATATAATTACAGTGGCACAAATCAAAACAATGCAAGCACAACATAATATCTCTATCCTCATACAGAAACGGTCGTATCATTGGGGAATCCCAATGTAATACTATACCGGTAAGTCCTTTTTAGCTTGGAGGTAAAGTTTCCCATTTCAGACCATGTCTCATTCCCTAGAGTATCATTTCTTTGTTCAACAGTTGTGCATGAGAACACACAGGAATATGGATACATCTCAAACATAGAATCTTATTCTCAAGAGAATGACATGTGGTCTTTACTGGAAAAATAATACTCTCTCTAAAGAGAATTATAGTTAATAATGGTTACACACCGACCTGTGATATAACTGGCTTTGCCGGTGGGTTCTCTTTCATTTCTCCATCTGCATAATCATTATTTACGTAATAACCAACCCGAATGAATTCTCGGTCTTTATAAGAACATGTTAATAGTATAACTGTAACACCAATGACGTCTTGATCCAGAATTTTGCTAGGATCTGGTGGGTTGGCCTGTGTATAGATGGATTTGAGTTTAGTAAAGTTCCGGTGTCTCAGGTTTATTAGGTTCCTTTACAGTTCCCTGCGCCATCTTGAAAGGTAGCTGTGCCTTTGCATCAAAGTGAGAGGAACCGCACCTTGCAATGATAGAGACGTGAATAATTGTCCAAGGTATTAAAAAAAGGTCTCTATCACTGCGAGCCCACCACTTGTCTAGCTTCAATGCAAAGGCACAGCTACCTTTCAAGACGGCGCAGGGAACTTTTAAAAGGACTTTTCCAGGACTCAGCATCACATGTTAGTAGGTTTATGTAAGTCAAATTGTTCAATTACCTTAAATACAAACATATGCCTGCCAATTGGAACAGGTCCAACAAGAACAGAATCTAAGACTTGGTCATAATCAGCACACTCTGCTGAACCTACATAGATGATCTTCCATTCAAGATCTACAAGTTGAACAAAAAAAATAATTAAAAGTATAGGACAAAACGTCAACATTTTAGCCAGAGTATGTTTATCATGCATACACTCTAGCAAGTTTCAAAATCTGTCAGGTGCAATAAGATACAAGTTATCATTATCAGGACGCAATGACAAGTCATACGCCGGTCAAGATGTTCGGCTTATGTCTTTTCTTTTTTTAATATGACCGCTCAACATGTCCGTTCAAAACCGTATTTGACCTGTCAAGTACAAAATTTGGCCGGCCATTGACCGTTGACCACCCGTTACTACCGAAATAACTCAACTGTTAGCATTGCCAAAGAAATGATCAATCGCATTTTGGTTAACTCACGTGACCATTTGGAGCACTCCAAATGGTCACGTGAGCTCATGTGACCAATATTGGAGTGCTCCAAATGGGCATGTGAGTTTGTGGGGTAGTCTCCAGTCCACAGGTTTAATGTGATAAACATGTATTTTTTCAAATCATAAGTCTTTTTTACAAAACCCCCTGTTAAAAAAATTACTCTGTCTAGAGATCATCGACGAGCTTGTACGATTTGAGAAGTAAGTACATGTGTACTTTATATATACAAAAATGCAAAAATTATATTTGATGAAACCATAAGCAAAATTACAGGATATAAAGCAATCTAATAACACTGTCAGTGATAATCGATCTAGCAGAGGAGAGATTATATGATTGCTACGTTATTCCAACTAGTGGAAGCCATTACCTGGAATTTTGACGTCAATTCAAATTCCCGCAAAAACCCGCCATAAATCTGACACAAACAGCTTCAAATCTAACCTTACAGCTTTGATGCTAAGACAGCATAACGATCTTATAAAAATATAAAAGAAATATGATATAATTTAACGATTTTTCTGCATTTACCTTCATTTAGTTCCTCAGAGCATTCGAAGGAAATTTCAAATTCGAGTGGATCCAGAAAAGACGCTGGATTTTCTTTGATTTCGACATTACATAAATTTACTTTGGCCATCCCAAGAATACCAGAGACGTGTAGAAGTTTCTAGTGTACAAAATGTAGAATTATTCTCTTATTTAGCGACCAGAAGGAATATTTTTTTAGTTCATGTTCAGAGGATTGAAAGAACAGCAAAATGGCGCGAAAACTTGAAAGAGAAAATAGATAATGCGCATGCGCTTGATCCACTTCATCACGGAATCAAAAAACACAGGGAGCCCACTAGTACACATTATATCGTCCCCAACCGAAATTGAAATTTCACAATTATATTTTCATCTCTTTACTGTTTGTCATTATTGAAAGAAAAATGATAACTTGATAAGCTAGACCACAATGCACCTTGTTTGGCTTTTACTCAGATAGCAAATGCATTGTGGTCTATCTTGGGTACAAACATCTTTTGTTCATCATGTCTTATATGATGATCATTGTACCCAAGCTAAGGATAGTGCTGCTAATATGTACTCTCGATCAAATCCATCCACTTCAGTTCAACTCTCCCTCACAAACACTTTCTTCACTTGTCACTTGTTATACAAATAGTTTGAAGATGATCCACACTTATGATAGGACTTTAAGGGATTATATAAACACAGGCCACGCCTAGTACTTGATATCATCGTCATTGTTTTCTAACTATTTGTCTATGTACTCTTACCTTAGAGTATAATCCAGGAAATGAAGTCACAAGAGGATCGCTTGCACATCTTCCAAGAATCAGGCGAAATTTTGATCGCTAATGCCGAGTACCATAACGAGACGGCCAAACCGATCCGAGATGAGATGGATGACTTTGAAGAGTGTTGGAAAGCAACATTGGACAGAGTGCAACGCCGTCAATCAGAGGTAAGGATGCTCATACAGCTATCCTAAACAAAAGTTGATATAGGTTTTGTTGCTGGTTGCAAGTGGATTCTGTGATATATATATATATTTTTTTTCTTCATATTTTTCTTGATTTTAGTTGAAAGATTCTAAGGAGAAGTTTCTGGAAATGGTCGAGTTGAAGAAAGAGATCAAAGAATGGCTGAATGAAGCGGAAAAACTGTTGTGTGCAGCCAATGACGACAAGAACGAAACGGAGGATGAAAAATACTTTGAAAAAATACAAGTAAGTGATTGTTTTTATTGGAATAATTTTCTAGGAATCCAATTTAAAAAAAAGATCATTTTTTTAAAAAATGATCTTTTTTAAACGCTATTTTGATCTAAAAGCATGCTCTAAAACGTTCATTTTTAGGGTATTTTGGCCAAAAAGCATGGACTACAGCCCATGGTTTTGATCGATTTTGGGTGTTTTTTAGTCACTTTTGTCACTTAGTCAAAATTAATCTTCTTTTGAAAAAGTTCATTTTTAGGGTATGACGTCGCAAAGTATGGTGCAATAGCATATTACCATACTTTGCGACGTCGCGAACTGTGGCATATGGGGTAAGGGGTAATCCCTATACTATATATGCCACAGTTCGCGACGTCGCGAACTATGGTGCAATTGGATATTACCATACTTTGCGACGTCGCGAACTGTGGCATATGGGGTAAGGGGTAATCCCTATACTATATATGCCACAGTTCGCGACGTCGCAAAGTATGGTGCAATTGTATACTACCATACTTTGCGACGTCGCGAACTATGGTGCAATAGCATATTACCATACTTTGCGACATCGCAAAGTATGGTATATGGGGTAAGGGGTAATCCCTATACTTCATATGCCACAGTTCGCGACGTCGCAAAGTATGGTGCAATTGTATACTACCATACTTTGCGACGTCGCGAACTATGGTGCAATAGCATATTACCATACTTTGCGACATCGCAAAGTATGGTATATGGGGTAAGGGGTAATCCCTATACTCCATATGCCACAGTTCGCGACGTCGCGAACTATGGTGCAATTGTATACTACCATACTTTGCGACGTCGCGAACTATGGTGCAATAGCATATTACCATACTTTGCGACATCGCAAAGTATGGTATATGGGGTAAGGGGTAATCCCTATACTATATATGCCACAGTTCGCGACGTCGCGAACTATGGTGCAATTGGATATTACCATACTTTGCGACATCGCAAAGTATGGTATATGGGGTAAGGGGTAATCCCTATACTATATATGCCACAGTTCGCGACGTCGCAAAGTATGGTGCAATTGTATACTACCATACTTTGCGACGTCGCGAACTATGGTGCAATAGCATATTACCATACTTTGCGACATCGCAAAGTATGGTATATGGGGTAAGGGGTAATCCCTATACTATATATGCCACAGTTCGCGACGTCGCGAACTATGGTGCAATTGGATATTACCATACTTTGCGACATCGCAAAGTATGGTATATGGGGTAAGGGGTAATCCCTATACTATATATGCCACAGTTCGCGACGTCGCGAACTATGGTGCAATTGGATATTACCATACTTTGCGACATCGCAAAGTATGGTATATGGGGTAAGGGGTAATCCCTATACTATATATGCCACAGTTCGCGACGTCGCGAACTATGGTGCAATTGGATATTACCATACTTTGCGACATCGCAAAGTATGGTATATGGGGTAAGGGGTAATCCCTATACTTCATATGCCACAGTTCGCGACGTCGCAAAGTATGGTGCAATTGTATACTACCATACTTTGCGACGTCGCGAACTATGGTGCAATAGCATATTACCATACTTTGCGACATCGCAAAGTATGGTATATGGGGTAAGGGGTAATCCCTATACTCCATATGCCACAGTTCGCGACGTCGCGAACTATGGTGCAATTGGATATTACCATACTTTGCGACATCGCAAAGTATGGTATATGGGGTAAGGGGTAATCCCTATACTATATATGCCACAGTTCGCGACGTCGCAAAGTATGGTGCAATTGTATACTACCATACTTTGCGACGTCGCGAACTATGGTGCAATAGCATATTACCATACTTTGCGACATCGCAAAGTATGGTATATGGGGTAAGGGGTAATCCCTATACTATATATGCCACAGTTCGCGACGTCGCGAACTATGGTGCAATTGGATATTACCATACTTTGCGACGTCGCGAACTGTGGCATATGGGGTAAGGGGTAATCCCTATACTATATATGCCACAGTTCGCGACGTCGCAAAGTATGGTGCAATTGTATACTACCATACTTTGCGACGTCGCGAACTATGGTGCAATAGCATATTACCATACTTTGCGACATCGCAAAGTATGGTATATGGGGTAAGGGGTAATCCCTATACTTCATATGCCACAGTTCGCGACGTCGCAAAGTATGGTAATATCCAATTGCACCATAGTTCGCGACGTCGCAAAGTATGGTGCAATTGTATACTACCATACTTTGCGACGTCGCGAACTATGGTGCAATAGCATATTACCATACTTTGCGACATCGCAAAGTATGGTATATGGGGTAAGGGGTAATCCCTATACTATATATGCCACAGTTCGCGACGTCGCGAACTATGGTGCAATTGGATATTACCATACTTTGCGACGTCGCGAACTGTGGCATATGGGGTAAGGGGTAATCCCTATACTATATATGCCACAGTTCGCGACGTCGCAAAGTATGGTGCAATTGTATACTACCATACTTTGCGACGTCGCGAACTATGGTGCAATAGCATATTACCATACTTTGCGACATCGCAAAGTATGGTATATGGGGTAAGGGGTAATCCCTATACTTCATATGCCACAGTTCGCGACGTCGCAAAGTATGGTAATATCCAATTGCACCATAGTTCGCGACGTCGCAAAGTATGGTGCAATTGTATACTACCATACTTTGCGACGTCGCGAACTATGGTGCAATAGCATATTACCATACTTTGCGACATCGCAAAGTATGGTATATGGGGTAAGGGGTAATCCCTATACTCCATATGCCACAGTTCGCGACGTCGCGAACTATGGTGCAATTGGATATTACCATACTTTGCGACATCGCAAAGTATGGTATATGGGGTAAGGGGTAATCCCTATACTATATATGCCACAGTTCGCGACGTCGCAAAGTATGGTGCAATTGTATACTACCATACTTTGCGACGTCGCGAACTATGGTGCAATAGCATATTACCATACTTTGCGACATCGCAAAGTATGGTATATGGGGTAAGGGGTAATCCCTATACTATATATGCCACAGTTCGCGACGTCGCGAACTATGGTGCAATTGGATATTACCATACTTTGCGACGTCGCGAACTGTGGCATATGGGGTAAGGGGTAATCCCTATACTATATATGCCACAGTTCGCGACGTCGCAAAGTATGGTGCAATTGTATACTACCATACTTTGCGACGTCGCGAACTATGGTGCAATAGCATATTACCATACTTTGCGACATCGCAAAGTATGGTATATGGGGTATGGGGATTATCGACGCAGGGAGCCCACTAGTACACATCATAACCACCGCATATGAAATTTCACAATTATATTTTCATCTCTTTACTGTTTGTCATTTTCGAATGGAATGCTTCTGATGGACGTATGGATGGTCAGAAGGACGGACGCGGACGGACGGATGTATGGATTAATGGATGGCTGGATGGATGGACGGATGGCTGGATGAATGACATGGATGGATAGATGGAAGGATGGATGGATGATTGGATGGATGGATGGATAGATGGATGGATAGATGGATGGATGCATGGGTGACATGGATGGATGGATGAATGAATGAATGAATTGATGAATAGACATGAAACTGAAAATTCAATCAGAGAACGCAAAAGATTTACTCAAAAAACTAGGACGGTTTAATTTTGATTTTATTACAATTTTTCTGCTCAGCTTGCCTGTTTTATTTGAGTACAATTTCTGTACTAGTTCTGTTTATTTTCGTTTATCATTTGTTTTATGTTATTTGGTGTATTTGATGATTATTTGTTTTTGGTTGGTTGATTTTAAGGCCTGAAGAATCATCCATACAGATTGGCTAAATAGAATTATCTATTAACATATGCGTTTGAATTTGTACAGAATATAGCACGCACGCAATATGTTGAGTGTCAGTCAATTAACATTAGGCTTCCCTCATGTAGGCTGAATCTAAAGCGACAAGCTGAAGTCGCGGACAGAAAGCGAGTCCAGGACTGGACTAAGGCACATCTTGATGTATATCTCTCCTTCTTACACTCTCGATCCCAAATAGCATTTCGTCGAGCATGCGCAGTACTCAAGAATGACACGGCTCTGGGGTCGAGTGTTTTTTCTTCCTTTTTCTGCCTGCCCTCTCCCTTTCTTTTTCGTTGTTTACTACAAGAATCCCAGAGAAAAAGAGATACGATTGACAAGCGACGTCTTCTTTGTCCGGCTTTACATCACCTCGATATCGATCTCTCCACTTCAAGCTTTGCACGAGATCGCAATTCCTTCCACAATTGCCACTCTCCAGATTTTTTTCGTTATATAATACTCCTTAATTTTATCATGTCAATCCCAAACCTGACCATCATTTCACGCTCATTAATCATATGCAGATATTATGAGGCTATAAGAATCCAATTATCGAAAAGCCCTGGTCCAAAAGGCCCAGGCTCTTCCACGCCAGCGGGGGCTGTGCGGACACTGGGGTGAGATAACGCTTGTCACCAACAATAAACAGGCATTTCCCACTCAACTCTAAATAAGCTTACATATAGTCATTTAGTTAGGTATAATATCTCTAAATAGATCCTTGTTGGTGCGTTATGGGAGCTGCGCTCTTCTCTCCATGGCACGTGCCTGAAAAAAAGATAAAAACACCAAAAAAACTTTAAACAATGGCTGTACTGTCAAGAAAAACCTGTAATCATTAGCAAGCATCTTGCGTAAACAGCCACTGGAAAAGTATCGATCTGTGTTTCACTGTTATTGGTGATTTAATGGAAATTTTCTCGGCGCAAATTCTAAAAAAGGGAAGATATTTCGGATGCGCGCAAAAAGCGTGAGTTATTTTTAGAACGTTTTCGAAAATAAAGTATAAATATGGAACTTGCGAGAGTTTTTGCGTTATCAATTCCAAAAATAAAACCAGCAGGAATGGTTACTTTTTTTATTTTCTAAAGATTCAATAAGACCTAATTTCTTCAGAGCCTGCGCTCCTGCTGGTCAGCTGGGAGTTCTGTTGACCATGAGAAACGCAGGCTCGGCTATGAGATTTACATAATATTTCATAAATAAACATGGTATACCTTGTATTGTTCCCATTCACTCGCTGTACCCAGCTGTCCATCCAAGCTCTTTGAACGGAACCTATGTCTTGGAATCTGAAGGTTAACGTGCTTATCAGACGAAGGAGCTGGTTTCTTGTGCGCTTCCTCGGGGTGTGGATGTTCCTCTTTGACGATAGGCAGAGCGCTGTGGCGTATTGCTGACATGACTGTAGGCAGCGATCCTCGACGCCTTTGAAGGAGATGTTTAGCGTTTTTGACAGCGAAAAGCGACTTCCCCTAAAAATGTTGAATTAGTACGATTCGTGAGTAAAGTTACGAGAAAGTACGTGGATGGAGAGTTTTAATTGAAAAGGTAAACTTTTGCACGAGCGCTGAATAAAGCACAGACAGCCAACCAGGATCACACGTGTTGGACGAAGGACGCGCGACCACTCGGGACTTTCACGTTCATTTTTTCTTTCACTTAAGTCGCTCGTTACTCTGTGAGTTTCAGAGAGGTTGATTTGGAGCAAGTGTATTGAAAAGCTTGCATGAACATTATGTAATCAATTATTAAAGTACAAGTTCTAGGTGCTTTTTAGAGCAAATGCGCAAAAGCAGAACGATCTTATGCCGGACCAAAAATGTACTAATCCAGACATTCAGAGGTTTTGGGCGATCTCATGACGCGCCACGGCATGCAGCCATGTTGGATGGTAAACTGAACAATACAATCGTTTTAGAATTCAATTCCCAAAAATAAAGCTAGGGATTATATCATTTTTCCACCTAACCTTGCGGCAAGACATCTATGAGTTGATTAACAGACTTTGAGATATGAAAGAACATTCTAATTCCGCTTCGGGAACTACAGCTAGAAACTGCACTTTATGGTATATCATAGATTTAACGATGTTTCCATGCGATACTTTTGTATATGCTCTTTGTAATTTGCTCGCGTCGATCGATCCTCGGGGGCGTGGGAAGCATTTTGGAGACGGCGCTCCTACTTCCTGTGACGTAACGGAAGCGGAAATGGTATCACTTATGGTCCAGCGCAACTAGATCTTTCCTTGCATGGTGGTGAGAAACTAGCTGGAGCTAAAAAAAAGTTATGAAAAAATTCATCCTATTTGCGCGAAGACAAAGAGATTTTTTTAGCACAACAAACCATTTTTCTTTCCTTTTTTTCCTCCTCTTTTGTTTTCTACAATTGTCATCGCCTTTTACATTTGCGCACGCAATTAAACATATTTTCCAAGCTCGTTTCTTTAACACTAGCTTGATTTGGATTAATTGTATAACTCTCTAAAAATGTATTCTTATAATGTGTCCTTGAGGATGCCAAAATTCGTATTCTATGGTATACTTAGTCAGTCAGCCTTACCTCAATGGGGTTAAGATATGTTTGATCGTGACGTTTAGCTGCAACACAGGGTTGTTCATCTGGAAAAGACTCCAGCGATCCCTGACTACCACTTCCACTTTTATCTGATATAGTAATGGATGGTAATTCTTGTAATTTTGGCCTTCTTGGGTTGGGTGCATTAAGAGGGGGTAATCTGAATCCCCCGCTCGCCTTTATCTTGATGAGTGGAGACACTGTAGGCGTTGCAGGCGTCGCAGGCCTACTAGATGCTCTACTACAAGTCCCATTGACATCGGTGAATGAGCTAGAGAGCCCTTGATTAGACTCCTGCATTGGCCATTGAACTGGGATTCGTTGTACCATTCCATCTGATGCTCGTCTTTGTGAGGAAATCCCTCGAAACCGCGGGCTCATTAGCACAATGTCGTCTTCACAAACTGAGAACTGGTCTGATGCTGCTAAAGTTGAACACGGTGAAAAAGGACGCTGTGCAACAGTCGAATCAAAGGATTCTCTTTTCGTATTTGAGTGACTATAACAGAAATATGGTTCCTGAGAATTCGACTCAATGTCATAATGTCCAGAGTATCTCTCTAAATTCCTTGGCAAGTCCTCGGTCGACAGAGATCTTTTTGAAGCAATGTGAGGCAGTAATTCGGGTTGAGTGTCCGCTACATTGTCGTTATAATCTATGTATTTTTCTTTGGTGCTTTTGAAAAAACGGCTTCTAAATGGTTTTCGTTTATCACAATCGTGACTGGACCGAGGGACGGTAGTTGTACTTGCAGTTTTATCTGAAGTTGGTGATGACAATTCACCATCTTCTTCGCCTTCTATTTCATCCTGCGAGAAAGAAAATTTCAAGCAATCATTCAACTTGTGAAGCGATTTTCCCTTTTGATGCAGCGAGTACATTTTGATCAATGTCTTCCTCAGTAAATGTTGTTGTTGCGCTCAGCTAATGAAAGAATATAATAAGCATAATAAATGCATACCCGGACATGAATCTGTCATCTAATCCGACAAATGACAGAATCCCAGGCCTTAAAATGATAATAGTTCTATAAATAGCTTGTATTTATCATTGTTCACTGAATTGATTGACTGATATATATCGCCAATTAGTATTCTTTTTAAATATACCCATGTCATTCCGAACAAAAACAAAGAGTTCGTTCTGAACGCAAAAACAACAATTTATATTTCCCTTACACAAAACATATAAAGATATAATCAACTCCAATACGATGGGAAATACAAATTATAACGTCCTGGACTCCAGCTGGGAAAAAATTGCAAATACAAACGACGCACGAAACGATCAAAATATTGTTATTTTGGAAAATAAATGAATAGTTTTTTATATACATCATAAACTGGATGATAATTGAGCTACGATTTAATATACGATGAACAAGGTATAAATTGATTTCAATTGGCAAAAACAAAACAATTTTGACGGTCGTTGACACGCATTTCTACAGGGATAGGTCTTCTTGGATTAAGAAGAATTGCTAATGGAAGAATCGGATAATTTTTGTCATTATATTTTTTTGTCTTTTTTTAGTTTGATGCATTTTCTCTTATTTTTCCCTCCCTCCGTTTTGCTTTCTTTTTTTGTTTTTGTCTCTAAATATCTACAGGAAGTCTTCAGGACTCGTATAGTATAGTTTTCCGTCCTCTGTTTTTGTTGTTTGTCAGCCAGACGAAAATAGCAACAAAAGACAAAGAAGAAAAATTGAAGCAGCCGACGAAACGCAAATGTTGTTTAGTGTAATAATCAGCCATGAAGTATATTTTTAACTGGTGGTATTATGATTTTCGTTATGTTCTAATGCGTGGGTTTGAACAATTTGGCACAATAATAAGGTGAGCTAGGCTAAATTTGTTTTGATGTGTTGGTTGGTGGGGGAAGGGTGGGGATGGGAGAACTAAAGGAGAGAAAAACTGAAGGAGAGAGACGGATGGTGAAATAGGGGTAGCAGTAGCAGTAGCAAGCAGTAGCAGCAGCAGCAGTAGCAGCAGCAGCAGTAGCAGCAGCAGCAGTAGCAGCAGCAGCAGCAGTAGCAGCAGTATCAGTAGCAGTAGCATCAATAAGCAATAGCAGCAGTAGCAGCAGCAGCAGCAGCAGCAGCAGTAGCAGTAGAAGCAGCAGTAAGCAGCAGCGACAACCAAACATAAACATATATGTATATAATCCAGACAGTGAACAAGGACGACAACATCTGCAACAACAACAACAACAACAACAACAGCAGCAGCAGCTGCAAAAATAAGAACAACAACAGCTTTTACATTTTCTACAAGTATGAATACTTTTTATATCTATTATTTAAATTTCTTAAGTTTTCTGTTCAACTTCTACATTTTCTGCTCTGATCCATGCATTCAACAAATGAAAATGTTTTTGGTCAAAACAAAATAGTACAATAGTAATAAAATCCTTTCCAACTCATTTGTCATACAGTTCTGCGGTACTTTGTCCAGGATAATGGATATTCCTATTTAAAAATAGCATCATCGATCTGCAGGGATGCGAGTCAAATTTAGCCAACAAGCTATTTTGGGTATTATTATAGTTGTGTGTGATAAATAATTGCATCCGGTGATCTCTGATAGACACTTGATTCATCAATCAAACAGGCATCGTCTTTTCCTTCTCGCACGAATTCTATAAAACTGTCTACGATGATAATAATAATAAAGATATTTATTTTGTATATTTGTTTAATTGTTTTGTCGTCATTATTTCATGAGTCTAGTATTAAATTTTGTCGGATATTTTGGGTTTGTATTGGCGATTGGAAATAGAGTTTTATCGACGATTCCCCGCAGGGAGCGGGTTTATTACAATCAAACCGAACTAACCACCGGATACATAAGCCCCTGGGAAATATCCTGAGGATAACAGTTAGAGCAATTGGACGAATGAATACGTGGCAGGAACTTGAAACTACAGGCTTTCATTTTTGTTCTTTTTTGTCCATTTTTTTACGTGGTAATTAATGTCCATGAGTTCTCTAGCTGCCATGTCTAGCGCCGTTTCCCTGTTCTCACCTCCTTATACACTTCAACAAGGATAAATTTAAATATACAGAAATATTTTTGTAAGTAAGTGAGAGTAAGAGGAATAAGGACAATCAGAGATACTTGAATATGATACCAAAGTAAAAGTACAATCAGACAAACGAGCGAGCGAAGGCCAGGTCGAACGGAAAGACGGACGGATGTACAGACAACAAATGAACAAAAGCTAACCAAAACAATATGTTTTCAAGGCATTCTGAATTATCTATTGAGTCATTCTCTATGTCTTCCTGGAGCCGTGGAAATGGGAAACATGTAAGCAATAACACGAAAACAGCGATGTACGCTCGCTTGTCGAGACGAACAAGATGGCGGCGATGACCAATATGTTAGACTGACCTCGGGTTTTAACTCTACCTGAGTTCGACCAAATATCCTGAGTCTTTTTTTCAAACCAAAAAAATTAAATGGAAAAAGTGATTTTTCAACGCCCAAGCGAGCTCCTGGTGGGATTTGAAATCACTAAAGCAGTTATTCATTTACTTTATGGGCTTCCTGTGTCGGTTGGTCCAACCAATAATGGTTTTAAGTGAAACCAATATAAGATCGCCTGAAGGGATTAGTGGTCGGATGTAGGAGGGGTCTGATAAAAGATTTGACCGTGGAGTCCCTATTTTTGGTTATTAAGGAAGTTGGAAAGAGACAATTAATGGTCTGAAATGGGAAGTGGTCGGAAGTGGTCGGAATGATTACTGTTTTATCGGTGGAAAATGGGGTGTTTTGTTAATACTGAGTTAGAGTACTTTTGGCCGTAAGTGGTCGAAATAACTGATACTACCGGTCAGAAATAGGAGTGTTCGGATATTATTGAGTTCATGTATTGGTGGTCTGAAGTGGTCGGATTTAAAGAGGTTCACTCACTATATATTCGCTGTATTTTTGTAATAAGGTGCATGATCGAGTTGACTGAGATAAAGTGGTAGCGGATAAGGAGATTTTTATCAGTAATAATCACTTAAAAGTTGAAAACATTGAATAATAACAACAGATAAGAAAAACGTTAGAAAGTGTTTTGAATAAAAATTAAAAAAACCATGGCTATATTTCACAGCTAGCCATTAAATAAAAAACAAAAACACGATCTGAGATACTAAAATGTTTATATACAACTTGCTAATGGAACAAATAATAGTGGATTATAATGTACAGAAAGTAACACCCTAGTAAAGATAGACACACAGCAATGGCTTGCCCTTTGGAGGTGTTGTACACCGCATCCGTTCTTCATGGGATTAAAACAGGGAAATTGAAACGATAATGCATTGGTTTTGTTTAGCTAGCGGTTTGATTATCTCGTTGATTCACGATAATGAAATTTTATAATTTTAAACTGTGGATTAGTTTTTGGTTTTGAATTTTCGTATTCTCTAACTCGTTCATTTTATCATTAAATTGCTCATTTTCTATTCTGTTTTTTTTATTTTTTTATCTTTTTTCTATTTTGTTTTGTGTTTCTGTATTATTCTCTTTTTACCTTTCTCTTTTAAAACGTTTCCTCTTATTTCTCTTTTTTCTCTTCTTCTTTCTCATTAGTTTTTCTTTTTGTCTTTTCCCATCTCTTCTCTACCCATCTTTTCTTATTCCTCTTTTCTTCCTTTCTTCTACTCTTTTTTTCCCTCTTTCTTTCTTCTTTTTTTCTTCCCTTTTCTCTTCTCTTCCCTTTCTCTTCTCTTCCCCTTTCAATTTCGTGATTTCTAACACAGTCAAGAAAGCCCACCAAAGCACTGACCTGATTCAGTTAAAACACATCACAGCATGTACTCGCTCAAACATCACTGCATCCAACCAACACAGATATAAATGACCTTCACCACATACAATCATACACTATTCCTTAATTTCCCCAACACGATATTAAAATAAAATATGAAAAGA